>VZRO01000098.1:736475-835382 GCA_013397915.1 Daphoenositta chrysoptera | reverse complement strand
CTCGGTCCCCTCACGGCCCCGACCGACTGTCTTCACGGGGCGCCCGGGCTCCGTCCCCTCAAGGCACGGGCTCGGTCCCCTCACGGCCCGGGCTCGGTCCCCTCACGGCCCCGCCTGGGTCCCCTCGCAGGGGCGTTTCCAGGGCTGTGCCAGGAGGTCGGACGCCAAGCCCAGGACACCGTTTCCAAACCGCTCCTGTTTTGATGGTTAAAATCCCGTTCGTGTTTCTGAGGGCTTGTTAGGAAAGGGAGTCAGACACAGGTTACAAACCCACCCTCCTCTCCCGGTGGAGACACCGCTGCGGGTATCTCACAGTGAATGACCTCGGGAGCCCACTCCAGGCTGCGGCCGGAGCTCGGCGGCCGGAGCTGGCAGAGCTCGGTGCACCGTGGCTCTCCCGGTTTCCCCACGGAGGGGGCTGGGGGCTGAGGAAAGGCTGCGCCGGCCTGGGAGCAGCTCTCAGGAAGCCCCTGTGTGCCACACCTTGGCCGGGCACCCCGCTCGACTCTGGGCCAATTGCTTAACATCTCATTTTTCCACCTCTCTGAAACCCCTCATCTCCCGGGGCTGTTTGAGCGTACATCATCGAGATCTAAGGGGCCGACGTACTGGAGAAAGGCTTTGGATGGGATGCGGGTGAGCGAGGAAATGAACCACTCTGGCGAGACCTGAATTTGGAACGTGCGTGAGAGCAGAGCCGGGCCCCGATCAACACCACAGCTAAAAATAAAAGATGGAGCAGGTCTCTTTCGGTAAGGACTAACCACTTCCAGACCGAGGAGCTTTCAGGAGGGAACCGTGCCCACCGAACAGAGCCAGCTTTGTAATCCCAGGCCCGGGGGAGCTCGCTGGAAAGCTCCGTGTGCAATTCACTCGTGCTTGCAGCTGATCTTTTGGGACTACGCCGAGCCGAGTGTTGTTTTGGAGGTTCACATCTAAGGTTTGTGGGGCGCTCAACGTTATGGATTAGGTGCAACAAACCCAGCACGAGCCTTTGCATCACTCCGACACCATTCCGCTGGCTGCATTTCCACCTGGAACCAACTCCAGCCCTTCATCGAAATTCCCTGTGCTGCAGCCAGAACTAAAATGACTTCTGAGCCGGTTGCAAACGCTTCCCTCCTCTTGCTGTGCTCACTGCTACCTCCCGCTGACCCCACGGCACTTCGAGAGCGACGCGGTACCAGAGCTCTTGTACCTGCTGTGAAACACCTGAATCCTCCTCCTACCTCACCCTGGGTGTGCTTTGACCATTGCCATGAAATGTGCTCCTGCAGGGATCGCAGGGGATCTGATACAGATCCTCCCCTCTGCCCAGGCTCATTTCAGTTATCCGGGGATTGGCTCCAACTTGCTTCAATCACTGTCCTGGCAGCGTCCTGCTCTGCGTTTTAAATTCCCGACTGTGGAGAAGCGCAGGGAAGGACAGACTGCCCTGCACAGCAACCTCTGCGGTGTTCCCCCAGCTCCAGGGTGGCTTCTCCATCTTCCCTGCACTGGAAGAACCATGGGCTGCAATTTGCTTTGGGAGAAGCACCCGACGCACAACCAGATCACCCTGTAAGCCATGAACTGCTGTCATTTACTGCTGTCCACCGCCACCAGCTAGAAGGGACAATAGGCACTGCTGCCTTCTAACAGTGGCCATGGGGGGACTGTCCCAGCCTACATCCCCTCTTTGGCAAGAGGGCTCCTCTTCCTCACCCCTTTGCTCTGACGCCGGGAGGAAGGCGGAGGGGGAGCACTCGCACAAGTGCTGTGGGCAGATCTGTGTCCCGCTGGGACAGGGATGAGCCGTGAGGGGAAGCCCAGCAGTGCGGGCAGCAAGAGGGAAAGCTCCCAGCCTGCGGCAGCAGCGGCGGCGGCGGGAGGCAGGAGCCAGCAGCAGAGCGGAGCAGGGTGGGCAGCCCGGGAAAAGGGCAGAGAACCATCGCTGCAGCTCGACGTTCGCTCGATTTAAGCACCTTCTTCCACTCCAGAATTCAGTGAGGGAAAGGTCTTACCCACCCTCTTCGGTGGCAAATCTCCTGCACCAAGCTCCAGTGCACTCTCGCCTTATAAATTCCCATGTTTCTAGGATGCTGTTCCTTACTGACTGTACCTCCCCATCAAACAGAGAAGGACTTGGAAGAGCCATGTCCATCCAGGCTTCAGATACACTGAATTTCCTGCCAACACTCACAGGAGACTGGAGTGAAGCCCCCCACGAGGCTGCAGGGACTGCACCCCAGCCCCTCCTCAGGTTTGATTTCAGCTCTGCATTTCCCTTCTCTTCCTAGTAAAACACCTGCTCTTACCTAACACACCTGTGGGTATTGGATCTACATCGATCCCTCGGCTCTGTGATCTCGCCACACTTCAGGTTGTACTAAAAAAATATTCCAGTATTTGCTTCCCATGCGCTGTTTTTTTCCACTCTTCCCCAGGAATGGGAACCCAAGCGAGCTGCAGCCTGGGCCACACCAGCTCTGTGCTCCGAAGGACTCAGCTTATCCAAATCCGGAAGCAGTGCCGCTGCCTTTAAAATGGAGGCTACTTAGAGGAATTAGTGAGATTGAGTGCAGTTATCTTAACCTCGGGCGTCAGGCTCCGCTGATCCTCGCGGGCACCAGCCAAGTGGAACCATCCTTCAATCCAAGCAGTTTTACCAGCTTTTATTAGAAACACCAGCACATTTCAAGTTTCCTCTTTTTGATCACAAATATAGTATTTTTCCTCTTTTTAAGTACACAGCATGAGACACAGCATCAGGGCTTCCATCTTTTTTTTTTTTTTCTGTTTGTTGATTTTTTTTTTTTTTACAGCAATTTCTTTTGGACAAGCTTTGGGTTTAGTGTTCACTGACCTCACCCCAGCCCCAAATTTTGACATCTTGAATTGCTGAAGACTATTGCGTGGGCAGATGAATCCGATGGTAGTGAAAAAGGTACAAGAGTTAAAAGTTTGCACGTAAAAGTTGAAGCAGAGACCCTCTCCAGTTAAAAAGGATGAAGTGGCGCCGCAGCGCACGATTTTCACAGTACGGGAAGAAAGCTGAGATAAAGATTTGCTCTTCTGCCCCCGTTCTCCCCCACCGGTGTCCCGATAAAAACGTTAAGGCTGGAGGAAGCGCTAGGTGGCTGCGGAGAGCCCCGTGTGCCCGGGGCTCCCGGGACGCCGCGCTGGGCTCGCTGCGCAGCCCGGGCCGGGCGCACGCAACAGGAGCCTCGAGGTCTGCGGGACGGCGCTTCGGGCTCGTCGTGCTCTGAGCTCACACCTACGCTGGAAGTTTGCCCTGGACTTTTTAACTCCGAGAAAGCGATTCACTGAGGGGAGGCGGAGTGAGTATCCCAGGGGCATGAGGGCATGGTGACAGGATATTAAAGGGAACATGTACATGATTTGTTATTTTTTATTCCACAGAAAACCCTCAAATCTAGACTCAGAGTTAACAGCAGAAAAATAGTGTTAAAGTCAATAGGTTCATATTTTACTGTAGACTAAATAAATTAGCCTAGAATTAACTCAATACTCTCTATTTTCCTTTCATTGGTGATCCTTCTCTAAATTAATGCAGTTTTTAAAAAGCAACGGCTATTAATAATTTATTCCAGTTAACCCTTATGGATGAACGCCTGCGAAGAGTCGATGTCTGGGAACCATTCCCCTCTCCTCTCCCTCCCCGAAAAGGAAACAATCACTAAGGGTGTTGTAAAACAGACATGCTACCTACAATATCCATGGATCGTGCCTCTCCTACCGCTGCCTCTGGCTGCTCCGGGTCATGAGTGAATCGTCATAGCTATGTCTTACAAAGAACATGATCGAAAAAAATATATAAATAAATAAAAACCTTAAACATTCTTACATGGATTTTAAAGAACAGAATACATGTTAAAAACTTCAGTAATTTATATCAATTTTAAGCAATACTTTATATACAATGGAAAAAAGACATGCATAGTCCAAATACAATGTTGAAAACAGCATTTTCATAACAAAAAACCCAAACACTAAGTGTTAATACCATGTACATGGATTCAAGAAGGACCACCCTTTTTGTCTGTTGCACACAGTTTATTTAACAATATGATATTATAAGTAAGAAATGAGTTTTTTTTCTTTTTACCATTCTATACAGTGATTGAATCTTCTTGGATTTTCTTATTTATAGTAATTATAGCGCTTGCATGATTTACACTAGAATTGCTTTCCTCGTTTCAAGTTTCACACAGAAGAAAGAAAGAAAAGAATGTTTCTTCTCTATCCAGATCAGCACGGCCTAAGAGTGATCATCCCTATTTTCATCTAAGACCAGTTTTATCAGAGAAACAAAGCAACAATTTCTACATCTGCAAGACAAGGATTTTGGCGTTGGCCAATGTGTGCAAGAGTCAATTCCTATCTTCCCAGGGGTAATACTTCAAACGCCTGCAGAGTTCACTATAGAAAACAAAAATCTTCCCGCCATGTGTCAAAGTTACCGGGATACGCTATAATGTTGCATTATTTCAGGAAACAGTTTCTGAATATTATTTTTTTTTTCTTCTTTTAAACGCAAATGTTTAAAGTCTTGAAAATACAAATAAAAAATATGAATATAATGAACTTGTTTTCCCCGTTAAAAAAAAGGTATGAGTCAACAGCAACAAAAAAATAAAAACCAAAAAAACCCACAAAAGAGACCAGATATTTTAACCGCCTGGCTTTAACAAAAAAATATATTCTTTGTATTGTTTTTTTTTTCTTTTTATTTTTAAACAGCAATTAATTCTTCCATCTGTAGGAAGCAGCAGTTCCATCTAGGATTCAAAACAACCCAGATGTCTGAATTTTTCAGTACAAAATATCCAAGAACACGAAAGGAAAGAAGAAACAAAAGTGATGCTCCCATAATGCTACAAACCCTCCACAAATTTCTCTAATGTGTCCCCGGTGGTGTCACCGACCAGAGACAACTCGTTAGACAACGCACTGCGGTTGGGGGTGTTTAGTTGGGGAAGCATTGCACTCTGTTCTGGGTTGCCCAAGTGTCCCTGATCCATGGAGCTAGCCATAGTGACTGCGAGTCCTGGGTGGGGGGAACCAGTCTGGGGAGAGACGTGGTGCGGTGACGGTTGGGGCTGTATCCGGGGTGACGGGCTGGAATGTGGTGGCTGGGACTGGGGACGGGGAGACTGAACGGGCGCTGGGGACCGCACCTGGTTGCTGAGGGAGGTGGCGATCTGCTGGCCAGGGAGATGAGACGCCTGCGGCTGTCCTGAGAGCATGTGCTGCTGTGGGCTCATGGGGTTGGGCTGCCCGGGGGACCCTATCTGCTGCTTCATCTGCTGCTGCTGCAGGATGCGCTGCTGCAGGGCCTGCTGGATGTTGGGAGCGCCGTCCGCCCCCAGGCCGGGCTGGCCCATCTGGTTCAGCTGTCCCATCTGAGCCATCTGTCCCATGGAACTCCCCTGTATGGATAGGTGCTGCTGCATCCGCTGCTGCTGCATGGCTTGGGGGTAACCTCCCGGGCCTTGGGGCTGCTGGAACTGGTTGTGTGCTGCCATCCCTCCTGCCATGCCGGCCCCTCCCTGCTGCTGCTGCTGCTGCTGTTGCTGCAGTAGCTGCCGCCTCAGGATCTCGCGGTACTGCGGGCTCATGTTGGCCATGCTGGGGTTGTGGCTGGGGTTCATGATGTTGATCGCTTGTCCCTGGGGGTTCATAGCTCCGATCCCTTGCTGCTGCGGGGGGACGCTCGGTCTCTGCACTCCGGCTTGCATCGCGTTCATGTTCTGCAGTCCCGCCTGCGCGTGCATGCCCGGCTGTTGCATGCCGGTCTGCGGCTGCTGCATCCCGGGCTGGGGCTGTATCCCTGCTTGCGGCTGCATCCCGGGCTGGTTCGCCACGTATTTGGCTGTTCTTTGCTTTATAAAAGCTGCCATAAGCTGAGGGTTGGATTTAAGGATATTAAGAACCTGCTGCTGCTGCTGCGGAGAACTGGGCGATTTCAAGGTCCTCAGCAAGTCCTGAAGTGCATTGGGGGGGATGCTCCGCGGCGGCTGCTGCACGCCCGGCATCCTGGGCCCGGCCACGGCTTGCGGCGTCGCCATCGGCATCACCGGTCTGGCCATTCCCGGCTGCATCGGCTGCTGCTGCGGCATCGGCGGCGACTGCCACTGCCCGGGCTGCATGTTGGACATCACGGGGCCGCTCACAGGGTTGGGCCGGGGTACATTCATGCTGACTTGCTGCATCTGGTTCACCGAGCCCACCGTGGGGTTCACGAGTCCCGGGCGGCTGGGAGGCAAACCATTGTTCATGTTGTTGACCCTGTAGAGCTGCTGCTGCTGCTGGGCAGCCTCTCTCTCGATCTGCCGAGCCGCTTCCACGGCGGCCGGCGGCGGCTGAGCCGGAGGCGGCGGCACAGAAACCGGGTTTGCGGGTTTTCCCGTCGAGACAGTAGTGGGGGGCTGAGTTCTGGACACACTGGGAAAGCCGGCCGGTGACATACTTACAGGGGAGGGCTGGGGCTGGGGAGCAGGCTGCGGTGTTTGCGGTGTACTTGGCTGCTGCGTAGGGGTACCAGGCGTTGCTGAGGTAGGAGAAGGCAAACTTTGCTGAGGCACGTTTCGGGTGTTCATGGTGGCCATCCTTCTGCGTATGAGCTGAGCCTGCTGCAGGCGGTGCTGGATCTGCTGCTGTCGGAGCTTGTGTTTGATATTGAGACAGAATGGCACGGGGCATTTGTTCTCTTGGCAGTGTTTGGCATGGTAGCAGCAAAGAGCTATGAGCTGTTTGCACACCGGACAGCCACCGTTGGTCTTGCGCTTGCAGCCCTTGGTGTGCTGGACAACCCGTTTCATCTTCTGGCAGGATGGCAGGGAGCAGTTTGCGTTGCGGCACTGGCAGGCGTGGACGAGGGACTGGATGCAGCGCTGGATGCTCAGCCGCCGCGACTCCTGCGGGCTCTTGGACTGCTGCTCTCCTTGGTTGTTGCTCTCATCATCCAGACCCAGGCCCCACTTAACCATCTTGTGGTCATGGCTCTTAGTGTTGTAGCAGTTGATGCAGAGGTCGTAGTCCTGCAAGAGAAGAAACCCAGAGCTCAGCTGCTGACAGGGCACAAAGCACACGGGCAGAGAGCAGGGTGGTGCCAGGGGAGCAGCACCAGGCCCCTGTGCAGGCACATGTTTGGTGTTTGTGGGTACAACCATGCAGAGCACAAGCAGGATGACAGTCACATGCTGTCAACAGCTGCCACTTCAAGTCCCACCTGTACTCAGCCAGGGAAGTGGCTGCACAGCCTGTCCAGGCAATGGGAATGGGCTTTGGGGCAGGGAGGGCAGCAGCTTCAGCAAAGCCAGCCTGCAATCACAGCTCTGCACTGTGGCCAGTAACAATGCAACCAGGGCTGTCACTGTGTCCTTTTGTTACATGAAAAAGTCTTGCAGAATTTTTGTTTTTTAAATTTTTCCCTCTTGCTGACTTTAACTATTTATTTTTCTGTGATGCCTACTGGGGTGCCAACACCTTCAACTAGTGAGATATATCTATGGTCACTGCCTAAAAATGTAGGGTCTGGCTCTCCATTTATCTGTCCTTAGTGTAATTACTGACTAATAATTATTACCCTTAAATATGTATTTTTAAAAATCTCTAAACAAGAGCAAGTTTCATGCTAAGACAGACACTTACCTGAAAACCCCCACATTTTTGCTGCCCTGTCCCTTTTCTGGCTGGAGGAAGGGCACTCCCTTACACAGAGCTACCCAGAGGCAGCCTAAAGGCCCTGCCTCCTTCCACCACCTAATTCCCTGCGTGTGTCCAATCCATGTCCTGCAGCCTCGCCTCAAGAAGCTCTGCTCAATGCTTTCCTCAGAGGGATTAATTAAGACCCTTCCCCCACAAACCTGGCAATAACTTGCACTGTAAAAACGAGGCTGCACTTACTCAAACTTTTTTTGTTCAGCAACAGCCAGAGGTCAACACAAGCCCTCCAAGAAGCCTCAAGCATACTGGTACAGCCCCGTGGATAACTGCTCTCTAACACAGGTCCTAAAATGTGTGCAATCTGGTCTAGTGGAAGGTGTCCCTGCCCATGGTGGAGGGGTGGAACAAGATGGTCTTTGAGGTCCCTTCCAACCTAAACCATTCTAAAATCCACAATTCTTTAAAATCAAGTTAAAAACTTGTCTATGCAGAGGAGCAGTAGCAGAACAGACAGTGCAGCAGGAGCCATCCCTGAGCACTGGTGTTTTCCATGTTGAGCAACCGAAGTCACTTTTTCTAGAGGAAGAGGCACCCACCTCTTCCACCCACCTGGCAGTCACCTCCCCTTAAGGCTTAGCAGCCCTTTACCAGGACAGCTCCTTAATTTGGAGGAACTTTGGGCAATATCAAAAAAACACCATCAAACTCAGCTGCAGCACAAGAGAGGGCTGAGTTCTGAGGTGCCCCACACGTACCTGGCACAGTGCAGTGCCCCCCGTGCCCACACGTACCTCGCAGACAGTGCAGTGCCACCTGGTCTCCACGTGGTGCTTGCACTCGTTGCAGGTGTAGACGAAGCGGTCCTGGCCCTGGGTGTGCAGCTCCACCAGCATGCACAGCGTGGACCACTTGGATCGGCGCAGGGAGGAGAACTCCCAGTGCTTGTCTCTGGCCAAGGTGAGGAAGGCGTCTCGCCCGTCCATCAGGTCACAGCTCAGCAACGGGTCCGGGTCCACGATGGGGTGCAGGGTGTTGATCACAGGCCCGGCATGTAAATGGATCACGAAAAAGACCTGCAGATAAATGGGGAAGAAACAGAAGGCAACGAGGTCAGGTAACACTGCAGGAAGGAGCTCGTGTTCTCTGTGGTGATGGTGTGCTACAAACCTTACCTAATTAACTTAGTTTAGGCTAATCTCTTCCAATATGTTGTTATGCAACAGAAACATTCCTAGCCCAACCACAGGGTTTACTCCTCCTGATTTTTCAGTTCTGAATATCACTGTGCCTGCATTTACAGGAATAAACCCTTCTCTTTTTACAGCAGATTCCCACAGTACCTCTTTATGCTTCTCCATGGTGGCGTAGAGCTTCTGAGACAGGTCATTGGACACGTTTGGCATGCTGGGCTTTTTCTTGTTAGCTCTGCTGATGCTGCTTTTATTCTTGTTGGTTTTTTTGTTGTTCTTCTTCTTGGCGTTCTTGCTGTCACCCTGGCTCCCCTGCAATAAAGGCACGGGGAAGATGTTACACTTTGGAGAGCTCTCTCCCATTCACTGGGCTCACGGTGACACACTTCTGCTGTCAGGAATAGAACTTTGTTCCAATGCCTGCAAATCAGCCCTCCTGTGTTAAATATATCTCATCTTCCAGGAAAAATCAAAAGCCAAACTGGCAGGCAAACAAATCCAAACACTGTTTAAAAATAGACTTTCAAAGTATGTATACATTAAAAAATTCCCATTTTACACTGATTATTTTTCCTTCTCAAACATCATACTTCAGCTTCCACTGCTTTAGATCTTGCAGCTGATGATAAAATGACACAAATAATATGGACTTAAAATTCCAGGAGTGCAGTACTTTGCTTTGCTGTACATTTGGTGTGTCACATACTTGCCTGAGCTCTGATTTAATGCTTGTTTTTACTGAACAGATTTAGGGCTAGGACACAGATAAGAACATGCAGGATTTGAACTGAAACCAACAAAACACATTATTCTCCATCCTGCAGACTTTCAGCTGCACGTGCAACTCCCAAAAATATAATCTCCAAAACCTCCACTTATGCCCAAGTTACAACACAGACCACAGTGGCCATACACTGAATGTTAGATGTAAGTAAGGAGAGTGAAAAATAGCAGATGATGCTATTTAGATGACCTGGGAAAACAGAAATAACTTCTAGAGTTCTCATGTCCTTAACAAATCATAACCCCAGCCCTCAGCAGGGAGGGCTCAGGAAAAACCCCTCTCCAACTTCTAGAATGTTGGTCATCATAAAATTAAAAATAAGCTACTGAAATACTTGGATATAAATATAAATATAAATATATACACATATGGAAGCAAGTTCCATGAACAGTATGTACAAGCAAACACAGGGTTTATCCACAGGCATATTTAATCGAGGAAAACAAAAATATTCCAACTGCAGGAAGCAATTCTATTTATAGACTGCTGCCATCCTTCCATTCCATTAATTAGGCTTGGACAGGAATTCCCTGTCCATTCCTGGGTTCTCTCTAACTAATTTTGTGGAATTTTGGACCAAACCGGTTTGGAAATTAAAATGAGACTATTTTATGGGAAACCAGACAGAGCTCTAAGTGACTTGAAGGGATTCAGAAGTGAGCTGTTTTATGTTCCCACCTTGACTGCCCCCAAGTTTCCTACCACTGATGGAATTGGAGCCTGTCCTCCTTTGCCTCCACATCCTAAAACACCAACTGAGATCTTAAAATTTAAACACCAAAAGGAAGAACAGACCAAAACTTATCAAACAAGCCAAGTCTAAGTTTTCTTTCTACTCCACCTTTAACAAGTTTATATTTGGCAAACTGTACAAAGTAATCCAAGCTGTTTTAAGAAGATGTAGGGTTATGTTTGTACCATTTCATTCTGACATTCAGCCAGATCAGCCAGAGATGCTGACGGACGGTTCCTGAGGGAGCCTCAGCCCTTCAGAACCTTTGCCAGGTATTCTGAATATTTCCCACCTTTTTAGACTCCCTTTGACTGATACCTGCAGCACATGTTGACTTTTAGGGAGCTTTCTCTTCACATATACAAAATTTAGGATGAAGAATTTAAGGCAGACAGGTTCTGTGCCATTTCAATACTAAGATCCACGTGGTGCTTGTACCCATGGAGATCCCCATTGCTGGGCAGTTTCCTCCATGAAGTGACCCAGTTTAGGTGTCTGCACTGGGGAAGTTCTCATACTTTTAAATGTGCTGCTTTTCCTGAGCCAAGTGGCAAAGACCCCACTGTCCCATGCTTGGATGACACCTCAGCAGCCCGGGGGGAAGGTTTTGTCCCAGTGCTGCCCCAGGCATTAAGTGGGAGCACAGGGATGTTCCCAGCCAAGGCTCCATCATCATCTCATTCTAGGGCACAACTTGTCTGAGTTCACAGTTAATTGCTCTGGGCTTTTTCAAACACCTTTTTCCCCTCCTAGATGCAGAGTAAATACTCACACCACTGTTCTCCCTGATTTACTGGAAGTGATCCTGTTAGCAAGAGAGGGCTGCAGCCTAATTCCAAGCCTTGTCTTCCACTCCTTTTTATACAGCAGTGTTTGTTGAACTATCTCAATATTCAAAGTTACATTCAGAAGGAACAAAGTGAAAGCTTTTTGGAACTTCTTGGTTCCATGAAAACATAGCCACAAACTGAATTAACTTTGAAAGAGCTGCTAAGGTTTAACAGAAGGAACTTTCTGACATCACAAAATTGATGGTTTAAGGTACATCCCTCCACACCAATCCCATGTAACACAGACTGAAGGCAAACAGTCACAGCACCTAAGCTGAAGGGGGGCTTTCCCCAGGCACAGCTTTTGATTCTATCTCAATCTATTAGACTTCAGATTTTCCTACAACATTTATTTTCAAAACATCTTGCTGCAAATCTCAAGTAAAAGGGACAGTATAAAAGTGCTGAGACCATTTGGTTGCAGATAAAATCAAGACAGAAATAAAAATGAATGATGACATTCTGTCCAGAGCCTGAAAAACTTGGTTGTTGGGGGTTTTTTTGGCTTGGTTGGTTTTTATAGACAAAGAGAGAATGGTTGGTGAAGGAACAGCACCATCAGGATCAACATTTCCCACCAACGCAAAGCCTTCAATAAACACTTTTAAATTTCAGCCCTTTACTGTTGCAAATGACTACAAGTACCTGTGCTTAAATAACAGCCACATTTCATTCAGCTTTGAAAAATCCAGCACCTTTCAAAATGCAAATACTGGAGGTGCTTTGCAGAGGTGTGAACCAGAAGCTCAGCCAAATGACTGTAAGCAAATGTAGCGTGGCAAAAGCAGCTTAACACATTTCTCTGAGAAGAGAGATGCTGAACTGACATAAGTGACTTCTGAGTCTGTTAAAAAAACCCAAACCAAGCCATCAGTAGATTTGTTAACCAAGAAAAACAGAAATGCAGTTAAAGGGCCCCCTGATTTCATGTCTGCTGTAAATGACCTTTTCTAGTTTACTGGATGTGACCTCTCTGTATTAAAGCATTAATTATCAGCTTTGTGAGCTAAGGGAAAATATGGCACATAAAGCTAACCCACCTCTGTTGTTTCACTAGCTGCAGTGCTCTCTTCCTTCTTCCTCTCCTCCTCCTCCTGCTCCAACTCCTTAATGCTTTCCTCCAGCACATTGGGCCAGAAATCACCTTCAAAGTAAGGCAGCTCCTTGGCACTGGTCAGCCTGTCCTCAGTTGCTTGTTTGAAGATGTCCTGTTGAGCACATCACACCAGAGCAGGAATAAATAAATGAAGATCACTCAGGAGAGAGAGAGGAGAACCAGACACGGCCCAGAGCTGCACTGAACATCTGGGCCTCACTCACAGCCCTGGGCTGCTCCTGCCAGGTCTCCTTTTCTGGGGCAGCTCCACACCCAGCCTGGCAATACTGGCACAGCCCCACTCCCTGTTCCATCTGAGGGTCAGTGCTGAGGCTCTCCTGACCCCCCTCATGCCACCAGTTCATGTTCCTGACATGATGGGAGATACCAAGATGCCCCTGGAAAATGCAAGAAACCCCTCCCTGGCTTCAAAATCCCCTTATCAGGAGACCCAGATTTCCCAGCTCTTTGCTACACCTATGACAAGGCTTGTTAGAGAGAGGCTGTTCCTACTCCACACATTTAGTAACTGTCACTTGCCATCAAAACATCATTTTTTTTCCAGCACTGTCACTACCATTAAGGAATTGTTGTAAATTTTAGCATGAAAGGAGTGGCAAATGTTCCCTTTGCCACCTTCTACTTATTTCCTTGGGTACATGTGTGATATTCTCCAGTTATGAAAACCATTCTTGTCATAAGGAGTTCTTTTATTTCACACTAGTGGGGTTCAGCATTCCACCTGCTCCTCCAGAATCACCACAAACAAACAGCTTCTATAAACCCTGACAAGTTCCATATTTCCTTGCCTAGAAAAGGCAGTGAAAGAAAAATACTCAAAGGCAGGTTCTTGCAGATCTCCCTTCATGCAGACACCAAACCTAAGGAATTTTCAGCCTGAAAGGCAGAACCTCAAGAAAATCTAAGGAAATGAAGACACTGACTGAGAATAAACCCCTTGTATGACATTATCCCACTTTTCAGGTGTTATGAAACAACAGTAGCTCCCTTCATTTGAAAACACCATAAAAATTAAATCAGAAATGAAACAGTAACAAACCTTGTAGTCGTGAATGATTCTCTCAGCAAATGCCTTGTCCAGCATCTTCTTATACCATTCTTGCAGACGTTTGGGTTTGGGTATTTTCTGGTCAGGTGGGTGGCAATGAAAGATGTAATCATCTCCTTCACTGGGGGGACAGGCCCAGATGTGCCCTGTCACATACCTGTGTCACACACAACAAGCAACATCTGTGACTGCCACCAGAACACTAACTCCAACCTAGTTATAAATTCAGACCTCTGGCTTTATTTTTTAAATTTTAAATTTTTTTTCTTTGTAGAAAAGATGCTGAGGCAATAACCAATATTTTGGCAAGGGATAAGGTCAGGGATATAATAATGAAGCTTAAACACCTCTGATCAAATGGACGATGTGCTGTCAGTTTAGGAATCCCAACAATAAAAACCACCTTAGTGACAAAATCCCAATTTCTCTCTCCACTGCAGAAGAGGCGTTTGCTCCACACATCTCAGAGAGGTCAGAAGGAAACAGAGACTACTCCAAGTGAAAAAATACTTGGCATCCATTATTTAAAAAAAAAAAATACTGAAGACCCAGATTTCTTTCTTCCCCAAGGTGCCACTTACCCAAGCTTCTTCACGTATTCCAGGTATCCGATGAGGATTTCGTGGTAAACGGCGGTTCGGAGGCAGCGGGGGCGGAAGAAGTGAATACTGTCAAGGTAGGAGATGTACACACGCCTGCAGGGAGAGAGGGGGACACACTCAGAGCTGGCTGAACGTTGCTTTGTCTACTGAGAGCTGACTTTTACACTAGACAAACATGCAGAAAGACAAATTAATGCTGATGGTATTTTAATGCACATTTAAGCATCTTAACCTGGTGTAAACAGTCCTCGAAACAAAAGAGGGGCAGCATTTTTTTCAGACAGCAAGAATATACATTGAGAGGCAAAATGAAAAGCAGAATCCAAAAAATGTAACATTTTTGTTGTGATATTTGTCTTTCCCTTCAAAATCATCCGCAGTCCTCCAGCAGGACAGATTTGTGCCACAGAACTGAAATGTATGTCCCAAATGTCTGTGTCTGACTGGGATTATCCAGAGGATTTGGGAAGATGCCCAAGGAGGGTACCTGGTGTTTGGAGGGGGGCAGTCCGAGCCGTACTCCTGCACGTGCATCCCAAAGAAACACACATCCACCCCGTCGATCTCCTCGAATGCAAACAGAGCTTTGGTGCGGTAAGGGAAGGACTCTGACATCTCCCCAGAATCCACAAACCTGCAGGAAAGGGCAACAGGAGGAAGAAAACCAAACAAAATGCCAATTATTAAAGCAGTGTCCTACCAGAACGAGGGGGTTATTTTCAACCTTATTTTTAACTCATTAGGGACATTTTTAGGCAGGAGTTAGACAGGGTCAGATCAGAGCTGTAGTAAATCAGGGAGTCCTGTTCCTGTAAATTCATGGAAAGACTGTTTCCATATAGAACACAGGAGTGAACAGGCCAGCATTGAGTACATGAATATCCTCAGAGACCACAAACCTTTAAATAGGTTACAGAGCAGAAAATGTGATGCATTAGTATGAAGTGATGTCACATAAACACAGTCTTTATGAATTTAACCCAAAATACTTCATAGACTAAACCTTTTAAGCTTTTCATTTAAAATGAAGCAAATTAAAAATCACTCCTGAAAGCTGAAGTGTTTATAAAAACACAACAAAATGAAGGAAGAGTAAGGAACAGAATCTCAACAACTGCTCCAAACTAAACTATGAATTCTGTAACCAAAATGTGGTCATTCTCAAGATGTAGTGACACAAAGTCCCAGTATTATAAGCAAGGATGTCCCCACTGCCCCCAAAACAGTAACTTCCTCCACATTTTTTAACTTTTCATAATCCTAAACATGCCCAAATTTCAAAAATGTGCAAAGGCAATAAGGTGCAAATTGGCACAATTTTGCAATATCCACACAAGGAGACTTCAAAATAAAATAAATAAAAAGGATTGCATTCATCATAATTAACAGGACTAACCTGGATTTCATTCCTGGTTTAACTTCTACCGTCTTATCTGAACTTGCTACTACTCTGACAAAGACCTCTCCAGCCTCAGGGTGGTTCTGACGCCGCAGGAATTTGTTCACTCTGTCTTCCAAATGGTTCCCTAAACGTGTGGTCTGCAGCCCTGGAAGGGAAGGGGGAGAACACGACCATGGAAGTGTTAATATTGGAGCAGCCACTGTTGAGGTCATGGTGTTGCTGTGCTCGAGAGCTCTTTCAGCTTCCTCCTCTGGATGGAAGTAGTTTTTTCCCCTTTTGTTTTACCTCTATATGAAAACTGGATGACTTTCTTTATACAGACAAAATTAAGAGAAGCAAACCCATCCATGCTTTTCCCCCCCCTGCTTTCCACACCCCATCGTGGCAGCTGAACGCCCTGGAGTGGCACAATTACCCTGTAAACGAACTAACAAAGGCAGCTTTACGTAGCATTTTTCAATTTCAGGCTTATTTTATGAACCCTGCAAATGTTTCCTCCTCCCAACCCCACTCTCTGGCTGGTTGACAGAGATTACATCACTTTACAGATCTGGCTCCATGCCACACCTTTTCAAGCAAAGCAAAGCAAATCAACAGAAATGAAAAGCCTTTTGACTTCAATGGAGATTTCATTGCTTTTGTTTTTCTTTTCAAGAGAGCTTTTGGACTGCAGTTGCAGCAATCTGCACATCAAGGTTAAATAGTTCCTGCCCAGAGATAGAGGTCTTGGGAAGTTCAAGTCCACAGATTGTCCAGATGCCCTCACTCCATCTTTACATTCACAATTGGCTTCTGTGGGGAGAGCTGGGTTTGTGGTCTTACAGGATGTGATGGTTTTCAAATTGATCCACACCAAATTAGAGAAATCATGATGATTTTGGGTTAAATGAAGAAACCAGAAGCACCCCACTGTTTTGACTTGAAGGTTTATGACTATTTATTTTATCCTGCTGTAGTTAATTTACCACTCATATTTCTACTTCACTTTATGGTCAATCTGCTATCTTTTCCAAAGTGATGGTGTAATCTACAGATGCTCATTTTAATAAAATACATTTAATTTTCTGCTCTCTGTTACTTCATTTTTCAGTTGATATTTGGCTCCTGACAAGGCCCTTGGTTCTTCTCCGACTCCTGAGCCTGCACACAGAATTCTGCAGTGAAATATCTGTGCTAAAAATTACTTCAGGCTCCAATACTGAGGAAAAAACTCACATATACTCAAAGGACTATCTCACTTTCTAAGGGATTTATACACTTAAAATTTTATTTTATAGAGCCATGGAACGGTTTGGGTTGGAAGGGACCTTAAAACTCATCAAAGGCCACTCCCTGCCATGGGCAGAGACACCTTCCACTATCTCAGGCTGCTCCAAGCCCCGTCCAGCCTGGCCTTGGACACTGCCAGGGATCCAGGGGCAGCCACAGCTGCTCTGGGCACCCTGTGCCAGGGCCTGCCCACCCTCCCAGGGAACAATTCCTTCCCAATATCCCATCTAACGCTGTCCTCTGGCAGTTCAATTACAGTTTACAGAAATTGCCAAAGGCAGCAATCTTGATTTACACCTTTTAGCTTGTCCCCTTGTCCAGTGAGATTCTGTGGTTATAACCAGCACAACACAGTCTAAATATCATTCACCTGGGAGTAATAAATAATTTGAATTAATAAATGAAATTTAAAGGCAGGTTGAAGTAAAAACACCATGCCCTTTACCAATTCCACACACTGAGCCTTTCCCAGGACTTCCCATTCCAATACACTCTATTGGCCTTTCTATATGTAACAGAAGGGGGATGATTTTAAAGGAAATTCACAAATACTTTGAGGGAATTGTTTTGTTCCGTTGATTTCTCTGAAAACAAACAGAAAAAGAAGAAAGGGCTCCATTTCAGCTGATGAGTGGGAACATTTTTAGAAAGCCACTGGAGTTAACTCTACTGTCTTGTTGTGTTTTCATCTTGTCATCTTCCCAATGCTAAGCAACCGAGGGATATCTGCTTCCTTCCTTATGCTGCAATGCATTAAAGCTTGAAAACCAACAAACCCAAAAAGACCGGAAAAGGAGATAAAAGACACAGGCAGTATTAAAATTACATGTACTGTAAGGAAAGGATCTAAAAGTTGCATATTTTGATCTATTACAATGTGAAAGTTGTTTTAGAAAACAGCTGGATTTTGGTTCTTGGACAGTTCTCACATATGCACCTTTAATAAAAGCTCAAAGCTCAGTGAAAACTGTAGTGCAAACCTGAAAAAAGGCATCCAAACTGCTGAGAAGAAACCTCCAGCACAGGTCTGTGAGAGCAGCAATGGCCAGAGCTTTGTCAGTGGAGGAGTAACCGGACAGAGGAAGAAAGTCCAACTCCTGGCCTACTGACTTCTTGTCAGGAAACTACTTTGGGTGACTTATTTGTCAGGATATCTTTTGTCTTTGAACCTCTCTGCACTGGCTACTGGTGAGGTCATATTTGCAGATTTTCTTAGCAAAATAAATACTTCAAAAGTTCAGGGTTTCACAGCAGAACCCAGCTGCAGCCTGGTTATATTTGGCAGTCTATCAGTTAAGATAACCAATTTTACTCACTATACATTAGGAATATGGATGTTCCATAAGAGCTGAGGGATGTGCTGTCTTGGTTATCAGCAGTTGTGCCATCATGCTTGAAAGAGTGGAGAAATATTGATGGCAACTTGGGCAGTAAATGTTTTTTTTAAGAAGAGGGAACATGTTAATGTTTCAAACTTTCACTGCTTAGGTTTGTTTTCAGGTCAGCAGCAAGACCAAGGTTTTGATGACAAGAACAGACTTTCCTTTCCCTTCCCTGCTCCTGCATTCCCAGCAGAGCACTGTTAAAGAAAGCTGATCTCCAGAGCCGAGCCCACCAGTGAATTACAGCTGGCAGCAGGACTCAGATCCTCATGGGAGAAAGACAAGACAGCCGAACAGAAGGGAAAGGAGAGGGAGAAGGAGGAAAAGAAAAAAAGCACCATTATTTCCCGTCCAGAACAGAACGGTTACCTTGAACTTAATGGCTGGTTACCCAAACTTTAACCAGTGTCACAGAAAAACTGCAGATATCCGGGGAACCGCACACTTCTTTTAAGGAAATTTACATTAATTCACACTGTAAAGTCAGCAACAACAGAAGACACACCCACTTAAAATGGGCATCTAAAACTACAGTTGGATTTCTTCATTTTATTAATGTTCTTTTCCAATTTTAATCTGTCTTTAATGAGACTAATTTAGGCCTCTTTAACAAAATTCTCCTGAGTGTATCAGGTTACTCCAGGGACTGCTCTGATTACTGGAACCCACCATGCCTCACACAACATCATCACCTGCAAATTACCCCTTCACATCTCGTTACACAATCAACCACACGAAGTTATCAAGAAGTCACATTTTTAATGCAAAACCTTGCCTTTATCCCAGTTTGGAAGATTCAGGCTTGTGCAGGCACAACATCACCCAGTAATGCCCAGAACTTCCAAGGATTGAGGAAGCCCACAAGGGAAGAATGAAGTGTCCCTGCAAGTTCTGCTTTTTCAAGTGCCTGAATCACCCTCTCAGTGTCTACACTCACTTTATTTTTCTGCTCTCTGCACTGACTCTGCATTTCCAACAGCAGCCCCTTCTCTTGCCCCACCAAACGTGCATGAATAAAGATGTCCCAATTATGTTCCCTGAGGTCCAATGCCTGCAGAGAGCCCTGTGCAAGGATTATGGAGATGAGACAACCTGAGCTGGCATCTCCTGGCCCTCTCTTTAGTGCCCATTTCTACCAGACTATGGCAATGGTTACTGCCAAGAGCACCCAGAGGAATGAGTTACTCAGTTCTTCCTCCACCACCTGTTCTGGAGGCGAGAAAAGCTCTTCCAACACTTTGGTGCTTGGCAGCAGCACCTGAACTGCAGCACGGTTGGTTACTACAGGTTTTTGGGAGGGCACAGAGGTGACAATAATTTTACTACAGTTCCAACACTACATGGAAACCTGGCTAAATGCAGCCAGTGAAGCACACACAGCCCTGTGCTCCTTCTGTTCTATTTGCCCCTTTTTTTGCCTTTTTAATCCTAGAAAAATAAGGACAAAGATGTCAGACACCTCAAGCAGCAACAAGACTGACCACAAACACATAAACAGCAGGGCTTTAAAATGTTGATTAAAATTCTGACAGCCTCGGGCTATGCTGCTTTTTGCAAATGGTCCTGTGCTGTCTGTCATGACAACACAAAGTCTCAATCAAAAACCCATTAGGGGTGGCAGGGAGGAGATGAATGTTGAAGATAGAAACAGAAATACCAAACTCACTTTTAGCACTGAATTTGTTTTCTTTGCGTGTTCTACCAGTTTTCTTCAGACAATTATCACAGACAAACCTATTGAGAAAAAAAAAAAAGCCAAAAATTTAGCATAAACCCATTATTGGTGAGCTTAAACCCAATGTTTGAACATGTAATTTAAATGTCAGAGTACAATATATTCTTCTCTGGCTTTGAACAGCTTATATCACTCCGTTTTTGAGGGATTTAAAGCTTTTATGAGCTGGTTTAACTCTGCCAAGCAGTTACACCTGCATTTGTGTTCTGGGCACACAAACTCCCCTCCAGCCAGCTGCCCTTGTTTAAGAGTTATAAAGAAATCACACAAATCTGTGTGGATGAATATTCATCTGAATATACTGAAATAAGACCCCAAACACCAAAAAATGTATCTTATTTAGAACTGCTTTGTCCCTTTGTACCCAGTTCTTTCACAGGCTGTGGCCACATATTAAAGAACAAAGGCAGAAAGTCTTTAACTATATAAACTACATCGGTCTCGTTATACAAGGGGTAAAAAACTAACAAACATCTCTTACCCTGAAGGCCAAATAATATCATAATGTAACACACAAATCTGGTGCATCTTCCGACCACATTCTTTGCAGTCAACAAACCTGAGGAGAAAAAACCAGCAGCAAATCACTTTTGGTGCTAGGTAAGTAATTTTCCAGAATTCAGCATGAAAGAATGACTTGCTAATCCTCTGCTAAGAACTGAATCAACTTCACCGGCCCAATTTATGTCTAAGTAAAAAAAAATTACTCAGAATAGATTCAGATGTACATCTATCAATCCACGTGCAAGCTATATATAAACACCTATACCTATATATAAATTGCAAAATGTGCTAGTTTAAAAATCTGAAATGGGCTGTCATGCACAACTTTTTCTGGATCTTTTCTATCCTTTTCTAAGAAGAGTCCTGAATTTTCCCAGCTTCACAGAATCCTCAACAATACTTCCACAGATTTAATTTTGAATTGCTGCAACAACCACAAGCTGAACAAATGGTTGCTCAACTTACTGTAAATATAAGGACTAGTCATTCATGAACCACCCTGCCAAAAAATCATGTATTAACTTGTCTTTGGCTGCATGACTCTGCTGTAGTCTTGTTTTTATCTTTTGTTTTCTGGTCAAAATAGTATGTCAGAATTCTTTTTTTGGATGGGAAAACTGTTAGAGGTTTTCCCAGTCCAGAGTGCAGCGCAGGTTAAGAAGCCAAATGCACTGGGGTCTATCTCAGTCCACCCTTCCAGGCCTGGGGAGAAGCTCTACTTAGTATTTGCAAAGATGATCAAAGGAATCAAAATGTGTTGTGTCTCAAACTGCCAGAGAACATGGAGTAGGATGATAAAATCCCACTGCAGGGAAAGCAGCCCCGTGCTCCTGAAGAGAAGTTCAGCTGGGCTTTCCCTGAACCTCCCAAGGGTAACACATGGTGCCTCGGCCTCTGGGTGGGCTCAGCACCCAGTGAAGAGAAAAATGTGGTTTTGAACCACAAAAAGGAAATACAGAAGTGTCCCAGGAACACAGAGCCCGGGCTGAATGGCTCTGGAGGAGGGAGGGCCATTCCCAGCCCTGTGCAGAGCCTGGCAGGGCACACCCTTGGAATTACCCAAAAAACAGAATTAGGAACTGTCTGTGGAACGGGCTCCCATGTTCCTCTGGGTATAGAAGCAGACATCAACTTTGGATGTTGTGCCGTGAATTTTAGGGAAAGATTCTGCAGTCTGCTTGGGCAGGGATGGGGGAACAGAAGAGTTCTTTACTCCCTGCCCCATTTCTGCCCTGCTGGCTCAAGGACAAGTGGAAGATTATGGGAAGAAAAACAACAGCCTGGTACTTACGGCTCCGGATCCAGGGTATCATTTTTCTTCTTTTCAAACTGATCCTTAGAGATGGTTCTAGAGACAAAGAGTTAATATGAAAACTCAGTAGCACCCTTACATCAGAGGCTCAGACAATATCATGCTTTGCTGAATTGCAGCAAACCTCAAGTCTGAAGAAAGCACCTCAGTATTTATTTTCTGGTCAGAGCAAGCAATTCAGTTCATTTCATTTTAAGCTATAGAAAAGATTTTTCCCATTTCATTTTCTGTGTAAATTAAAAGCTAGAGATACCCAAGTCTACACATAAAATTAAAATCATAAAGGACAAGGGAAGCTAATGTCAGTAAAGAAGCCACCTTCCAAACTAGCTCATATACCTCAAATCTGATTTTTCTGGACAGGTTGAAGGCAAGCCTTTGGTTTTAGAAACATAAGTTGTGCTTCAAAAGGTGAGATATCAGAATTAGATGGAAGTTTTCCATTAGAAAAGGTGATGGATTAGTGACATTTATTGACACAGCTTCCACTGCTCCCCTCCAAGCACATTACCCAGGGTCTGCCACCCCCTGGAATGGGCAACTCAGCTGGACACAGCAGCAGTGCTGGGCAGAGTAACAGACCCAACACAGCAACAGCTCTTAATCCTGTCCCTATAAATCTCCTGTTAGGAAGGAATAGGGCATTTCCCCCCAAATACCACCACAGGATTTTGGGTTTTACTCCCAAACCAGGACACACTCCCTCCCCCCCCCTCCCCCAATCCCAAAAGTCAGGATGCAAGGAAAGGAAGCGACTTACGTTTGAGGCTGGGAAGGGTCATCACCCAGGGTGACATCCTCCCCCTGGATTTCAGTGAAACACTTCTCACAGAAGTGATACCTGTCAGCAAGAAGGCCATATTTGGGTGAGCTGGTCCAGCACAAACACAGCCACCCAAGCACGGAGCCACCAACCAGGGCAGGGCAGATCACCAGGAGCACGACGGAAGGGGGGACGTTGTTGGTTGATTGATGGGTCAGTGTGGACAATGAGGAGGCACAGAGGGAGGGGAGGGCAGGATTAGAGAACAGGGGAGGGAACAAACAGCACAGACGTAAGAGGTAAGACGCAAACACCAAGACAACACAGAGCAGAAAGCCAAGGCAAAGCACAGATTAGCATTCGGTCTCATTTCACAGATCGTAACAAGTGTCGGGCCTCAAATTCCAAATTTGGGGAGGATTCACGGAGTAGCCACCAAGAGCTACGTTTGTACAGGCTTCAAATTTAAGAATTTGGATTTGATTTGCACCGCTCAGGGAAAAAAAAATACTTTTTGATTCCAGGCTTGTGACTGATCGAGTTTCCTTTGGGTAAAAAGGAGCCTGTCAACAAGCTTAAAGGACACATTTATTACAGATTTAAGTAATTAGGAAATATGCTGAAAGCATTTACTGATTATGAGTCAAAACTGCAAAGGCAGAAACATTTGATATTGAAAAAAAGTCTATAAAAACATTAAATTCATAATTTGACTGTAAGATTAAATGTGACCAATTGCTCAGCTAATATTCTTTCATATAAATGAAACCAAATCCATACTCCAGACAAACATTTAACAGAAATGCAATTATGGGTCAGAGTTTCCAGCCATTTATCTATATAAATACAATATATGTATATATGTGAACAACATGAAATATTGTACATACATACAATATATTTATCAGGTACATTAAAGATGTGGAATTAATTAAGCTTTACAAATTGAATATGAGGCTAGGTACAATTTTTGGTCACCAGACCAAGAGCCAATCCAAGTCATACTCAGCAAAAACAGTTCTGCAGTTTACCAAACCAAGCTGAGTAAACTGGAATACAACTCTATGAAAATACAATCTGCATTTGAAAAAATAAAATAAAATCAAAGTTACATGGATTTGGGGGAGGGGGGGTTGGTGGGGTTTTTTGTTTGTTTATTTGGGGTTTTTTGTTTGTTTCAGATGAACTGGAACCAAAGTTGTCAGGGTCACTAAAAAAAATTAAAAAACGAGGCTAAATGTTTGGAAAGGATATGAATTCACACATGAACAAAGGTAACAGAGAGGCCACAGCTGTAAAATGCAGGAAGGCCACAAAGGATCATCAAAATAAAGGAGCTTTATGGAGAATGAGAGAGTGGAAGCAGCGATGGCAGCACAGAACAAGGCAGGTTTAGTACTCAAACACCAGAGCCGTGGGGATGGGGAGCGTCAGAGGCACCAAGGAGACTCAGTGTCACAATGAACCAACAACTCAAGGATGGAGACTGATCAGTGTGGCAGCTCTGCCCCCTCACACACACCCTCGGACACCTCAGCTGCGGCAATCCCGGAGAGATCTCCCAGGCTGTGCTGTCCCGGAGACAACAACAGGCGCTGGCCGGCACTTATGGAATGGGATGGATCAGAATTTCCTGCTGGGACACACCGGGGCCATCCTGCTGGCAGGGAAGGTGCTCCAGAGCCCTCCCCGGGCTGGGGGCAGCGCTGAGCCCCCCCGGCACAGCTCAGGAGGGTAAAACACTCCTGCGGGCTCTGCTGGCTTTAGGGGCTGCTCTGGCAGCCGGAGCCGCAGCGAGTCCTGCCCGTGCCCGGGACTGGCCCGGAGGGGAAGGGCTGCTTGTGCCACCAAACCCGACCCCAGCACACCGGCCCTGCCAGGCACTCATCTGCCAGGACTGCCAGCCTGCCCCCCTGCTCCTGCTCCCAGCTCCAGGGCAGCTCCACACGGACCACACATCGCCCTCCCACGGAAAAGCAGGCTTCGGGAGCTGAGAATGCAGCAGAGCAGGGCCAGGAGAAAAACAAATGTATTCCATGAATTTGTTATCACTGGGGATGATAAACGCATTGTGGTTGGTAGAGAGGAGGGTTTCAGGAGTGGGTACAGACACTGCACATCTCATTTCCACTGACTTCCCTTGCCCCTCACACTCTACCCCTAAACTGGTAACATAGTATCTAGTAATTTTTTTTAAAAACCAAGCATAAAAGGTTCAGAATTTTATATCCTTTTCCACATTGTCTGTTTCTTTTTTCCTATAAATGTGCTTCCTTAATTTTTTCTAAAATTAAAAACCCCCAGCACTAATTATTTTCCTTACTAACACAGTTGCTCATCATTTTAACAGTCAGATTGGGAAGGACTGAAAGTCAGGAGGACCCAAATACAGGAGTGCAGCCAGAAAATCCATGGCCAAGGCTCCTATTAATAATTTGCTACATTTAAACAGTCCCAGAAAAGGTTAATTCTGATCCATTTTCAGAATAATTTATGGGCTTTCAAAGCACTCTAAGCTTTAATCCATGATATTAAAATGAGGAAATAAAAACTGAAGTACAGTGAAAATGAATCACCTAAAGATCATGAACATTTGTCCATAAAATAACCAGGGTGAAGCAATAGCTGTAACTTATTATGGATATGGACCCTCAGAAACAGAGAGCTGCCTTTTGCATGTCACCACAAATATTCAGCAAAACCCACAGAAAACATACAATATTCTGGTTACAACAGCCATAGAAACCCCAAAGAATGTACTTATTGCAACACATCAAACATGAAGAGCTTTTCAAATGCAGACTGTTCAGGTGACTCCCGTTTATTAAAGAGCAACATTATGGTTCAATACCGAAGTCCAGAAAATGCTCAATCTCAGCATTAACAGGTGAATTCCCAACTGTAATTAAGTGCAAGGGCAATTCTAAATAATTAACGGGATGGCAGTGCTGACATGAAACACCACTCAGTTTTCTCAACTGGATATTCACACATGAAGCACATTTTCTGAACACTTCAACCTAAATTTCTGCCTTATCATGGAATCTAAACGGTTCTATACCAAATAATTAACTTAATCATGGAACTGTAGTGCCTGAGTTCATTTATTCAGTGGTGCCCAAATATTCTTAGTTGCAATTCAGTCATGTGATACACTGGACTTTAAGTGCATCCAATTTTGCCTGTTCTGTACACGGAAAATTCAAGAACATTTGACCAATTAAAGATCTGCTGGAAGCATGGAATTTGTTTTTCACTTATTTATTACTTGTTTATGAACACCTAAGATTTGAAGGTCATTGTCAAAGGAAATTTGAGTGGTTTAGAGCTGATGAACAGGGGTGTTCTGTGCAAAATGGATTCTTACTTAACAATATGGTGATTAATCTTTAGAAATACCTTTCTAAAAGCCCCAAGCCAAAGCCCCACTCATCGCTTCATTTAGTGGGCCTGAAACATAAAACCTCACACTCCCCCTGAACTCAAACCCACCCCAAATCACAAACCCCTACCCCCTTCTCAAGGCAACTGGATGAGCAGAAACCTATGACTTAAATGGACTTTCACGTTTATAATGGGCAGGAAACAGGAATATTACAGCACCCAGTGCAGAGGAACCCTCTGCTCCACCCACCCTGGACTTCTTGCTAGTGACCAACATTGCCTTCCACGGAAAAATCCAAATGATTTAACACAAGCTTAAATTGGGAAAGCAGTTTTGAAAGAAGAATGAGCCCTTCTTCAATTAAATTTGAAGTTACTATTCTTTCCAAATACAGAATGCATAATATGGATGTAGAATATGAAAAGTATTTGAAATTTTACCAACAGTGACAGTATTTAAGGGTTATTTTTCCCCAATGCCAGTACTGAACTGTCTTTTTAAATACATTTTAATTGCTTTATTTCTCTTCAGCCTGACTTTTCAGAGTCCACAGTGGCTGTATAAAATCTTTTATGAGAGCTCATGAATTTATTCCTGCCTGTCAATACTTTCTGCCTCTCAAAGGCCACCCAAGACCCCCCACACAAGGTGGGATAACACATTTTCCTCTCCCACATTGTGCTGCTACAGCGTGGGGCTCAACAGGCTGAAAGCTTCTCTAGGGCATGTCTGGAGAGAAGGGATGGCCCAAAAAGATGAAATACAAGTGCTGGATGTCTGAATTGGTTCTGTGACTTCACAGCTGGCAAGGCTTAGAGGCTGCCAAGCCTCTGGAAAGCAATTCATAACTTCCTTTTCCCTGTTTAAAACAAAGTTTTTGTCTCGGCCCATTTATATTGTTCATTTTATTCAGAGGGGAAGACACACATAATCTAAGAAACCAAAACTAAAGCCAAGTTTTGAGTTTCCTTTGTGATTGTAACACTGGTGATTTAGGCGTTAAATGGAAAATAAACCTACCAGTTGGTTAATGTTAATAGAAACACCAAGTCCTTATATTAATTAAAAAATAAGAGAAATTTTAATTTTCACAGCTTCTCAGGGAGTCTCTGAGTAGTTTTTAATTCTCTTTCCAAGCTAATTTAAATAGAATTAAGCATTGAAACCTAAGTCTTGCAATCAATCACTGTACCCTTTACTTGGCAAATTCTGGCACTAACTTGAAAACAAACCTGCATATTTTCACAATTCTCCCAAAACAAGGTAACAGGATTTCCCAGTGACTTTCTACAGTTCTGCCCTTCTCCCTCCAGCAAGTCCTGCTCCTCATTTTATGGAAAACATGGACGACTTGACCTGCACTGAAGCATTGCATGGGGCAGCCTGGCTAAGGGCAAGCACTAAAAACAGTGTGCCTCACACTGCAGGACAGAAAAACAAACAGTCACCTGCAAAAGGACAGCATGGAAAGACAAAAAAAGAACCCTTCCCTGACTTAGCTGACAAAGGAAAGCAAAAGTTTAAAAATTCTCCTCATCCTCTGCATGTGCAGAGAACTCAAAAGAGATCTCACTTCCTGAATAAGGGAAAAAACCTGGATTCAAGGACTTACCTGTTCTGGTAACTGTAGTAGGCAGCATCCCGGGGAATAGTACACAGCTGCTTGCCATAGCAGCACAAGGTCTGGGGAGAGAACTCATACTGCAAAACAAGGGAGAAAAGCAGCTTTACAACGGGGCCTTTTGTTCATCAGGGATCTATTAAGCAAACCTGATGCTTGTGGGTATCAGAGGACACTGTCATGGTCATCACACTTTTCCAGCTATTGTGAATGAACCAGCACAGCCCTCTCAATTTCATGACAATCATTAACTCTAAAAGCAGCTGACCCTTTGACCTCTGCTTTATGGACATGGGAAACCAAGCAAGTATTTTAATATTACTTATGACTAAAGAAGGTGTCCTCTGAGGGAGAAAAATACAACAATAACAACAGAAGAGCAGAAATGCTAACAGCCTTTTTAGCTCTGAACATGCTTCTAATAAAGCCAAACTTGTAGCAGCCCTTCCATTCAGTATTTCTATTTTAAAAAAAGAGCACACGAAGCTGGAGCTCTGTCTGATGACTGCAGCTGTTGGGAAGAAGAGCCCCCCGGGGCACTGGGATTCCCACCTTGCGGCCGCAGCAGTAGCCCAGGGATTGCATGACGGGGTCAATCTCCTGCTCAAACACCTCTGCCAGTTTAGTGCAAAACTTATAGACCCGGGAGGTCTTGCGGTTGTAGAGCCAGGCGTTGTTGAACATCAGCCACACATCATCCACGTACTGCCAGGGCTCCTGGTACTGCCCCGTGTCCAGCTTGCGTTTGATGGTCGAGAGATCCATGGGGTTCTTCACAATGTCAAAATAATCCTGCAAAGACACACAAAATGCTGCATTTCTAACAGGTTTGCAATATGTTGAATCGAAAAGGCTAAATGTTTATGTGAGCAAAGATAAAATGGGAGAATGTTTTATAGGGGTTTTTTTTAATGCCAACTCACCGGAATCCCTAAGAGCTGGGGATCCACAGGCTGTCTGAAAGGAAGGGACTCTGGGTCCTGCCGGTACAAAGCTTCCAGGGTGGGCATGAGAGCCTGGCGCAGCTCCTCGGGCTTGAAAACTGTCAGTGGAAGTCAGAAAGGTTAGAAAATTGCCCTCCACATTTCCTAATCTCTTGACTCCCCTAAAAAAACCCCAAAGAACTATGTTAACATAAAACTCTGCAAGGGGATTTCCTGATCAGAAGCAAAACCTCACTTACAAGCCTTGTATTTACTCAGATCACAGCAGGTGATATTCCCAAAATAGGGAGATGGGAACAACTCTAGCCCATAACAATACATATTCTAGAATGTTAAAAAACCTCTCAAAACTTACACAGAATCAAATTAAATCAATTGTTTCAGCATGAACAAACCTTTTCTCCCCAAAGGAGAGACTGAGCATAATTTTCCTTCCCTTCCATCTAACGTTGTTCGCTGTTTCCAAGCCAAGATTCTTCCAGCAAAACCCACTGCAGTGGACAGGGACGAAGAGCCAGCTCTACAGAGAGTGACCAGATGTCCTGAGAGCTGGCACAGGAATTTTCCTGGCCACAGTGTACAAACAGTCCTGGTCTGATGGATCGTTAATTGATTTTGAAAGTGTTAATACTTCCACATTTCTATGCCACCACTTGGCAACAGTGGCATGGCAACAGCCATGATTCTTTCAGGAGTGGATGACAAGGACAAAAAAAGGCAATACATTTTCTGAAAAATAATGATAACTTGGAGAGCTCTTTGAACATCTCAGCAGTGTAATTACATTTATTTCCTTAGGAACAGGGTCTTTAAATAGGGAAGAATGCCTATCATTGAGAAAAAAGACAACTAAGGAAAGCAGGATGGCATCTAATATTTATCTACCTGGATGAAATGAGAACGACACCAATAAACTGAAGCAATTAATTCTGCTAAAAGCACTTGAATCAACAGGGCTCAGCGACCCTTTTGAGGCTGATCATTGCTTTTCTCACTCAAATGGTATTTTGGTATGATACAAATTGCTTTTTGGGACATCTAGTTAAAAATCTATGATTTTAAAGAGTACACACACAAAAAAAGACAAGACAAGAAATTAAACTGACAGTACTCCATTGGTTCTATGATCATTTCAGCTGTTGCCACAATCTCAGTCCCAACAAAATGGCAATTCTCTTCCATATTTATCAATACCATACATGCAGGCACTTTTCCCTACTATGGACTCCCAAAGTTTTATAAACAACTCTTATACATTATATTATGGGATTCTTGAGAACAGAAATAAATATTAAATTCCATTAATGAGGAACAGTATTCTCCACTGCTCTGATTCAGATAGTTCATATGTGATAATCTGAATGATTTCATTTAATGAAATGTAAGGGTCAGAAAGTACCTTTTAATAATCTATTTTGGCTATCTGCTTGACATAGCTTTTAGAATTTTCTCCTATAATAACATACAACTAAGCTACAGTATCTTTCAAAATACATCCAAACTTATTTTAAGCTCAAACGACAGAGATTCAGCATGACTTTTGCCAAGTTCCTTAAAGCCTAATTATTTTTACTGATAAAGTTTATAACGCACTTTCATTTTGAAGTTTGAAAAAAAAAATCAAAACGAAAATCCAGTTGTTATTTCAATTCATTACTTTACCTAAAAACATACAGAAAAGTTGCCTTCAGCTGCTCTGCCTCTAAGGACTATGACTAATAACAGCACACTGGATCATAGCATCTCTCTGTACATGGATTTTACAAGGAAGTTTTGTTTTTCCCTCTCTCCTTTTTCCAAAATTAAATGCTCTCAGTTCTCCCCCGGTAGCTCAAAGACCTTTGTAAGGAGCTGGCATCCAGTTATCCCATTTTGTTTTGGATGTGTGGGCGGTAAAAAGAAAATGGGATCTTTGCCTGACTCACCATGACGTATCATCTACCAAAGAAGAGTACAATGCTACCTTTTTAATTTTTTTGCTTTTTTCAAACAGAAGCAAGTCTGCTTATGATTACTAAGGAGAAAATTCATAAAGGAAGATAAGACATTTTCAAAACTACAAGGACAATACACATGAATACACACCTCAAACCCAAGCTCTTGCAAGTTTTCCATTCTATCTTACAAAGAAGTGAAGGAACCAGTAAAACTCATCTTCAAGGTCAAGCTAAAGCTGCCAGCTACAAGGAGAGAGGAGCTGCCCAAACGAGTATTATAGTAGGTTTTCTGAGACTGCAAGGGAAGAGGCAAGGAACCACCACCTCCCTTTCTTGCTCACATTAGATTTGCAAAAAAAGGCAAAATAAGGCTCTGACTTGCTACGTTATAGCACAGAGTCCATGGCACTTCCCCTTAGTATCTGCTATGTCCCAGCTTACTGTGGGATGCCTCTCAGGAATCTGCCTGCATGGTAAGGAGGAAGAATTCCCAATACTTTTGCAACCCATGCAAAACTCCTATCAGTCTCTTCAGTCATTTTCAAATATCACCTATCCCTTCAGCACACTTGGCAGTAATTACTCTGCAACACCTCTCTTGGTTTATTCAGCATTTTAATACCAATGCTCAATTAAGATTGAACGAACTCCTTGGTGAGAAAATGTCACCATTTAAACTTGTGTCTGTGGTTGTACCTGCCCACGCTGCACGTGCTTTGCACGCCACAGTTACTGGGTGACAAAACTTCCAAGATAAAATTGTGTCACTGAAGGAGGAATTGGAATACGCAGTGACCCAGCCTGAACTGACTCTGCAAGAACCTTCCTTGTGCAAGCACATTCCTAACAGGCAGCAGTGATTCCTTCCACTGGGAATATCACTGGCTCTGAAATGCTAATAAGCTTTCCACTCCCTGTGTTACATTTGGGTTGGAAAAGGCTCTGCCAGTTGGTTCTGCAGTGCACTCTCATTTGGGTGCCCCACTCTGCTGCCAGCTGAAAACATCAATCTACAGGGAAATGTGTTTTGTAGTGATTTATTACAAAAATATTATGGTTAGTAACCAAATGCAACCCAAAGCACATCAAGGAGAAGTAGATTTTTTTAGACATTTGCAGCATACTGAAAGCTTACCTTTGGTCGAAAACTAAAAACTAACCACAGAAAACATCACCTCAATAAAGCAGATGCCAAAAGACAGAGGTCTCAAAACTGCTAAGGTTTTTGAGTCCAAAAACTTTTCTTGCAGCCTGCCACAAAGCCTGCACTGCAAGTGGAGAAATTTATTTCTGTTTTAATGATCTTATTTATTTCTTACTAATACAAGGCACCCAATCATTTATGTAACCTGCAATACCGTGAAGTTTCTTTGAGTACAGATGCAGTCACACCTCAATCTGTGCTGACACTGTAGCTTAATTTAAGAGACTGCTGAGCAAATGAACACTACACTGAAAACTTTCAAGTCCTGAAAACACAGGACTCTAAAATATATGTTAAGCCTCTTGCAGCACTCCAGCCTAGGAGGAACACGGGTTCAGGAGAGTTCAAATGCCTGATTCTCAGAAAAGTGACTGACAAAACTGAGGATAAAGGTGGTGTGTGCAGCCTCTTAACAGGAAAAGAAAAGCAATGGATATCCTTGGTTACTGAAAGCACTGTTATCTACACTGAGCTCTTCTGAAAGAGCACCAAGATGTACAGGGAGGGATTTATGGATTTAATTCCTCCAGCAATCGCTGCCTTACTGCCTTGGTCCTTCTGGGCAGGCACTGCTGAGATCAAGGCACAGTGACTTGCTTTTCTCACCTGATTCATGTAACATTAAAGGAATCCTACTTTCAAAATTAAGTTACAGAGTATTTATCTCCCAGAACTCCACGTGCTGGAAACACAAGTGCAAAATAGACCTCCCAGCAGGAGCTGAGACCGTGGAAAACAAATGTTAGTGAAAGCAAAGCACACAAGGGAACTCAGTTTTCATACACATACTTTTCTTGCGGGGCTGAGATGGTGATGTGGATTGTGAAGTGGTTCCATTAGTGCCACTCTCCTCTTCCTCTTTAGCCTCTACTTTCATTTCAGGCTTCTTCTCTTCAATTTCCATTGGCTCCTGTTTCAGTTCTGTTCCATCTGTTTCTTCTTTTATTTGTGAAGATCCTTGTAAATCCTCCTCCACCTTAAGAAAGGACGCAACGAGAGCTACTGTTACATCTACAACCCAAACTTCAGCCACCAAAATATTAGTTTGAGACTGTTGAAGCACTTTCCATCCATGGCTTTCCTCAGGAGTTACTTTGCAGTAACGACCCTCCTCTCGCCCCTTAGCTCACCGAGTCAGACACATCATTAAGTGCTTTTATATCTATCACTGCTTTCAGTTAAGCTGTAGAGAATCTCATTTACCTCAGTCTTAGCTTCCACTTGTGTCTCACTAGTCTCTGGCTCAGTTTCTTCAGTTTTAACTTCTGATTTGCTTTCTAGCATTGGTGCATCTGGTCCTAGTTGCTGGGAATTCGTATCAGCACTAGCAACTGAGGCAGGGGTGGGGACCCTGTTATCAATACTAGCTGCTGCCTGGGATAGCTGTTGTAAAAACAGTACAAAAGAAAGACACTGCATATATAGAAATATTTTCCTTTACTAAAAATGAACAGCACAAAAGAGACATGAGATGATATTCTACAACAGTGCAGAACATGGATACAGGTCACTGTAGCCAAGTTTTGTTATTACACATTTAATAACTCTGCTTTACAGAGGAGAAGCCAAGGAAGAATTCTGCCCCGAAGAGGCTTCTTTTACAGAGAAAACACCTGCCCAGTAAAACACTCTACATTCCTTGAAATGTGCATTTGCCCTGGCTGTATCTTAAAAGGAAAAAAAATTATGCAAATCTCAAGATCAGAGAAGATTCTGATTATGGCCAAATAGAGTATTAGGCCTGTTACACCTCATCTTTCTGCACACTGCTGCCAATTTTACTTTGAGCAGTTCAGCCATTCAACCCCCCCTCCTTCACACAATGCTGAGAACATCTGAACACACACATTTTACACATCTCTAACCAACCCTCTGGTCTAAAGCAGATGCTGCTATGGACAGCTATGGGCTCTACACATTCAGGACATGGTGCTACACACAGGGACACTCGTGGGATGTCACGACACGAGGCAGAGGGGACTGGCTGGTACTTACTGGAGTGCCGGGCGGCTGTGCCTGCACAGATGTTGGCTGCTGCTGGGCTGGCTGTGGGGTTGGCACAGACGGGGGCTGGGCAGGGGTCTGTGGCTGCGGTGTCACCTGGGCCTGGGCCGCAGTCTGCCCCGTGGGGGTGCTCTGGGTCTGCGTGGCCGTGGGAACAGAGCCCGGCGTCGGGGTCGGAGTTTGTCCCGAGGACGAGACCGGAGTCGATGGCTGGGTGGGCGCTGCTGGCTGGGGAGGAGTCATTCCCGCGGGGGTTTGGTGCTGGATCGGCGGCATTCCCGCGGCAGTGGACACGGGAGGCGTGGTCTGGTGCAGGGGTGGCTGGGTCACCGGGGGACACGGCAGCTGCCCGCTCTGCGGTCCCAGCATGTTCATGGAGTTGGGAAGAGCAGCACTGGGAACCTGCCCCTGCTAGGGAGAGAGAGAGTCTCACAGACCCTGGAATCACACTTATCCTTTCAATCACAGCCCCGGAGCCTTCTCTGACAGGATACTGTCAGTGTAAGCAGATCAGCCACAAGTGCTGCTATTGCAAGTGACTGCTCCCATTTCTGTCATCGCTGCCATCAGCTCTTGAGGACCTTTCTCCCAGACATAGCTGTGCCATGCACGTCCTGCATTAATTCCACTGGCATAGAGAGGGAATCTTCACAATCCCAGTAACACAGAAACCCACAGGCAGCCTCTAAATCGTGCCATTAGCTGGGCAAAGGTCAGGCTTTGACACAAAATGGTTTTGAGCAAATACCCATTTTTAGGCCAGGACTCTGAGGCAGCTCTGCTTTAAGGGCAGGTCAACACATTTAGTGCTGCTGTTGCACAGAGCAAGACTTAAGAAGAGTCTTTTTGTTTTCTTTTTAATTCTAATTAAACTGCTCAAGATGCTTCAGAAAACCGGGTATTTGTTTTTCAGAGCAGCAACAATAAAGTACTCTGGATGTACTTAAACCTTGAAGTGATACATTTTACTGAAGATTGTATCAGATAACTGGTGATAAAAAAGAATACTCCATCCTTGAATGTAACTGTTACTCTCAGAAATACAAATCAGTTAATTTCCTGCAGATGAGGTTTTTTCAGATTCAAAACACACTTCTATATTGCCTGTACAGATGCAGTTTTATGGAACTAAGTGAATTGGGAAAAAAATGTTCACCACAAAGGCAGTCCAACAACTGAGCCAGGGCCCATGAAACTGCAGATACTCCATCCTGAACGTATTCCAAACCTGATTCGACAGAGCCCTTCATACCCTGATCTAAGTAATCTCTCAGAACTCCTGGAGGTTTGAACTAGCCTAGATGGCTTGGGCTCTGAGTTAAACAACAAGCCTTTCTCTCTGGAAAATGAGATACTTTGGCATCATAAGCACAGCTGCTACTTCACAGACCATTACTGCAATAGAAAAATGTTACAGGAAAAACCCAACAATTTTCTCTCCAGAAGCAGAGAAGTTAAACTTTAGAATCTTCCCCAACCAGTTCATGATAATCCTAGATTTAAAGTTAGCTACTCGGGTCCACACAGAGACAAAACATATGTTCATAGGCATCCCATAAACTGATTTCCCCTAAAAATCTCACCAGCATGAATTTTTAAGGAATTTAAATGAGGAATTGCAGGGCGTTGCGCCCCCATTAACAGATGTCGATGAGTTATGTAAGAGCTTCTGAAGAAGGCAGATGTAACCCAGGACCCCCCAAACTGGGGTGACTACATCAAACAATGGATATAGAAATACAAACAAACAAATACAAGTACAGTAAATAAATCAGAGCAAAATAATTAAGAGCAAATAAATCTTAGAGAATCCATCTCACCTGTGCCACCCCGGCCTGGGCTGTTGACTGACCCATGCCCACATTGTTCACATTCATAGCTCCAGTGGATGCTGGGAACTGGTTTTGGGGCAGGAATTGGTTCTGGGTAGGAGCCTGACCCATCATGTTGTTGGAATGAGCTCCCATCATGTTCTGTGGCTGAGGCATTCGGGAAGGAGACATTGCCATCTGAAAATTAACACCCAGATTAACTAATTACCATTTAGTATTACGGAGCAGGACAAAGGAAAATACCCTCAATGAAATCAACCAAAAGATAGGACAAAAAAATTAAAGGAAAACTGTCTTAATTAACTAACTGGAAGGGGGCATATGCCTATAACTTCAGCATTTGTGCCATAGCATTCAGGAGGGAGTTATTTTTAAACAGGTAATATTCAGAGCGTTAACTCTGTTTTGTTCTCTGGGGTGACAAAGAGAATCCAGGGAAACTGAAAATATTTTTGTTTTTCTAAAGAATAAAAACATGTTTTCATGTAGGAACAAAGAAGGTTTATATACTGCAAAGACAGCAGATGCTCTTCCACAGACTGCTCGGGATTACAGCACCTGTGGCACGTGCCCCTCTAAAGGTCTGCTTGGTGTTTTTAGAACACTCAAATACCGAAAACAAACGCCTCGGTAAAAGCCTGTCAGACTTGCTGCGTTTCCATGAAATTATCCCACGGTTTGCAGCACTGCTGTGTGACTTGGCCTTTTCAGGGGAGGTGAGGTGTGGGGAGGGCTGGGGCTGTGCTGGGGGGGAGCTGAGCGGGTACGAACCGCGGGCACGGCGCCCATGTTGTTCATCTGCACCGGGTGGTTCATCGGAGACGCCGCCCGCGGTCCCAGCGGTGCTTGGGGCATCTGTACATTCCCTATGGACATGGGGTTAAACTGATTCATTCCTGCAAATGCACCCCCAAAACAACTCATTAGGAACAAGTCAGCAGAATTTATGGATTTATATTCTACTATAAAAATTAACAGTTATTATGACTGAAATTCGATCGCCCTACGCTTTGTCTTTTAGTTACCTGTCTTAACAGACAAATCAGGATGCAAGAAGTATTTAGAACAATACTAGTCAGGGAGAAATACAACTTTTGGTGTCTAACAAAAAAAAATAAAATGCAAAAGATGCTCTGCAGAGGATGTTGGATGATCTGCAGAGACAGGATGCTATTTATAAATAATAACTTAGGATGGTTTCTTAAAATCAGGCATTTGCTTTGCCATAAACTGGTCTTATTCAGGGCTCACTGAAATGGTTGAAGTAAGTATGATAAAAATACATATTGTACGTATGAAGGCAACTCCAAGCCTCAAATCAGGACAAAAGTTGGCAAAATGCTTTAACAGGGGTTGTGCCTTTTATACAAAACATTTAATCCCTCCAAAAAACTTGTCTAAAGCTGTAATTATGGAGCTGTACTTGCTATCAACTTGTTCTCCTATTCAAATGAATTTTAAAAGGAGTTAACTTCCCAAGGACATTTCAACACAAGTTTTGACGTAGTACTAACTCCAAACCAAGAAATAATATAGCTGAGGACATTTTTTTGAAGGAAGTTGAAGCATCTAAAAGTCATGGGTTTATATTTTTTGGGAAAAAACCACCCATGAGCTCACAGCAGCCTCAGTGAGTAATGACAAGTGCTGTGAACAAGCTCCAAGGCTTTTTTAGATGCACTTTCCATCAGAAACCAAGAAAGGGTATCATTAGTTACACAGATTTTAGGACTAATGTGCTGTGTTTCCAGCTACAGGTGTATTTTTGGCTAATTAACTGATGAAAACATGCCAACATCCTTCCCCCTTTACAGTGTTTTAAATAAGAATATCCGCAGCATTCTTGCTTGAGCTGTCCTCTCTTTGGAAGCACTGAATTAATTCCCCATCCCCAGCAAAGTGCTGGGTACATATTGTTAACACTGCACTGACACACAGAGCAATGACAAAGAATGATGCTGAAGAAGGGCAGACCCAGCAGTTCCTTCATCCCAACACCAAAAAACCCCAACATAAGATCAGCTTTCCCCCCCCAACAAGTATTTTGAACCCACAAATTGCACTTAGAGAGGAAAACAGATACCTTGAGAGACCTGCATACGACTGATAGGCACGGTTGGCATGGACATAGGCCCATCTGCAACACAACACAAGAATGGTCACAAAACCAGTTTTAAATACAGCTTCAGGATTAGCTCGAGTCCAAAGACTCCTGAGAAGCAGAGGCAGCTCCAGCAGCACTTACTGGGTGGCCTGACGGGTTGTGCCTGGCCCATGGCAGCAGCCACCTGGGGAATCCCTGGGGGCTGGGGCCCGGGGGTCTGTAAGGCTGGTTGGTTCCCCAACATCCCTTGTTTATGGAGACGAGACCTCCGCTTCTCTTCGAGCTCCTTTTGTATCTTATAGATTTTCTCTGCTAATAAATGATAGTATTCATCCTAGAAGGGAAAAAAAAAAGAAGAGTAATCAGCAGCAGCAGCAGCAAAACTCATTCAGTCTATCTGAACAGCATCATCTGGTTTGGGGTTGGGTTTTTTGTTTTGTTTTTTTTTTTTAATGTATACACCTGCCTAATTGAAATAGAAGTATTTATTTTCAGAATCCTGTTAAATTAAGACAGCTTTAACACTGCTTTAATGCAAAAAAAGGGAAAAAAATGCTTCCAGAAATCACACTTGCTTTATGGCTACCCTTCATACCTACTATGAGTAAATTAGCAGACAAAGGAGAAGGCTGGAGATTCTCTGTTGCTCCAGCAAAACCCAGGAAGCTGTGATTTAGTTTCTAAGTGTTAATGATTTTTAAATGTTATTTTCATAATAAACATTTCCACTAATCCACAGACAAAAGAAAAAGATATTCCCAGCACGCTGTTACACTGAATAAACTTTCAGGAGACAGATGTTAAGGACAGATCAATTTTTACATAAAGAAAGGAACTGCTCTTTTCCTAAAGAGTCTATCAACAATCATGGCAAGGGATAAACAAAACCAGACAAAACCTCAAAGGAATGGAGAAAATTCAGTGAAAAATAGTCCACAGGCACAGACAAGTAAACAATACATCTGTACAAGATGAAAAATCCATTTTACTCAACCCACACTGACAACAGATCCAACAAGACAGTCACAATGCACACCACATAGACAATTTTGTTTGTCAGGAATTGCTGGACACACATCTGCCAAGTGCATGAGATTATGCCTCTGTTAAAGGCAAAAAATCTCCCACAAACCCTCAAGACTACAATTCTTTTGTAGGGTCACCATGCTCTTAAAACCCAGGGTTACATGGGACACAGGTTGAGCGATGCTTGCCCACAATCACTTTGTTTTTATTCAAATTTCATCAAACCCAGAATTTTTTATTACAGCAGGACTGAAATAATTTCAGAAAACTTAATATGAGATAGGTATTTCTCAGCAGCCTTGTTAAGGAAGTCCAGTCATGCAATATAAAGCTTTGTTTTCAGGTAACTTCTCAGAGTTTCTCAAAAATCAGTGCAGACACTTGCTGCTGTCCAGTTTAAAAGCTTTACAGCCCCTCCCCTTCTCTTGCTCAAGCCGCTTTAGTTGTAACTTCCTATTTGTAAATTTGATATTGTGCTGCTTTCCCACTGAAAAGATTCCTGAAAAGGCTGTGTTCACAAGGAGCACACACTGCTACAACAGCATTAAGCTCCTTACAACTCTTACTAATATGTTTTTCAGTGTCAAAGTAGAACGGAAGCTCCTCAAAAAGAAGGATGTAATTCCTCATGGCATCGTTAACACATTCTGAATTACTCCCTTCTTCCAAGTTTGCTGCTTGGAGCCAAATACACTCCATGAATTCCAATAACAGAAACTCCTGATCATGAGGCTCTGACAGCTGTTTTGAGGGGTGAGGAGAAGAGACTTCTGGGTGTTTGTGTGTCAGAAGGTATTTAATTTTACAGTCAGGAGTTTACTATGCTCATCCTTACTGAGAAGGTATTTAGACACCCAGGTGGGACCATGAAATCCTCCTTCTATCTAAAACTGATGTCTACAGCTGCCAGGGTGAGCATACACAAGTCTTCCTTGCAAACAACCTCTTGGTAGCTACAAGGAGGATACAACGTGGTCACTGACCAATGCTGACACAGCAGCAGCACTGTAAGTATGGCCACTGCCTATTTACCTCTAGGAAATAAAAGCTGCATTTCCATCTCCAGCTTTTCTGGGAGATGGGCTGAGAGGGGCAGAAGTGTCAGACTGGAACATCTGATTATCACCTGAAATGCCACTGACCACCCTCTTTAGATACTCTTCCCTTGCTTACGAAAGGATCTCAAGTTTCTGATCAGATAGGATCTCACTGGCTGTTACTACTGGCACGAATAATGTTGTCTTTTCCCAATGAAAACTTGCAGGGAGTGGTTCCTCAAGGGTAGAATTACCACCAAGTCATATCCTCAGCCTGTCAATCAACAGGGGTTTGCTCCCTCCAAGTAAGAGAGATTTGAACTGACATCTCTGTGCAGACAGAGCAAAAATCATGAACTACAACAGGAATTCTGTTTTTTTCCCACCCACAAAACAGGCAAACTGACTTCTTATGTCTTAGCCCAACCACTCCTGGTGCTGCAGAGTAGAGGAGAACTAATTCCATAAGTACAGGTGGAAGGTAAGCAGTGGAACAGCACTGGCTCCTAGAGAAAACCTCCAGTGGTAAAGAGGCACTAAGAAAATTTTAAAACTACTGCTTACACAGAATTCCAAAAAGGGAGGAAATCAGTAAGGGAAGCATCAAGAACTGCAAGCTGTGCTCCAAGCTTCCTACATGTCAATCACACTTTCAGGAGGATGCAAGTAGGGATGGATGTGATGGTGTCTAGAGCTGAGGGGGGTGAATTAGCTTGGAGTGACATGAATCACATGGCTTGGGGCTACACAAACACTGTCACAGACTGAAAACATGACTTTCCTCACGGAGAGGGCACTGAAATCATTCTCTGTGGTTTTCTTTACACTTCTAAGATTTGTGATACTACTGTTCTTGAACATGGTGGACTGAAGCAACATACCCTACTATTAGCAGATTCATACATATCTCCTTCCACTTTCCTGGCATAAGCCACCAAGTTCTCCATGCGGCGATCCTTCAGTGCTGCTGGATCAGGAGTGGGGAAGATGGCTTGGACACTGCAAGGATGGAGGAACAAGAATAGAAAAAAATCCTCAGAAAAAACCAAAAATCAATACAGCTTTATGATAATCACCCTGGATGTTCCCTTACACACCAGATATGTAAAATCATATCAAAATGGTTAAAAAAATAATATTTTACTATTTCTCACAAGATTAAAGCAAATCCACTGACGAAAATAAAGTGAGGTTTAACAGTCTGGAGTCTAAATAACTGTTCACCACAGCAGAGCAAATTTACTAGCAACAGAAACTAATTCCATGCCCACTCCTAAACGAGCATGAAGAACGAACTGAAGAGGAGGATTAAAGGTATCAACTCATCTGGAGTGGCCTAGCACCTGAGAACCACTACTGATAACTTTCTTTTCAGCTTAATAGTAGAACTACTGTATTGAAATTCTTTAAAAACATTGAGGAAAAAGGCAGCCTTGGTGAATACTTACAGTTTATGCACTAAATGATTGCGCAGGTCCTGAGTGACATGTTCATGCCATGCTTTCCTTACCCCGGTACTCGAAGGAGGTGCAGCCGTTGGCATTGAGCTGAGGTTTCCAACATTGCCAGAGTTTGTGCCATCATTCATTAGTGGGCTAAAATACAAAGAAAAGGGACTGTTAGAGTACCAGAATGCAGAGTTTTGTCGTAGGTTTGATGCCTGGAATAATTTTTGAGATGTTGCTTTCATCACTTCTAGCTATTGCATCAAACATTCTCTTAAATGAAATTCTGGCATCAACAAACTGCAGCCCCTGAAGCAGCAAAGCTCAGGAGTTTACAAGGCACATTCACAGTGTGAATGGTAAAGAATCAAAACTATGAACTTAGAAATACAAAATATTCTTCCTTTGGGACTTCATTTAAAACTAGTAAATACTGTGAGGCTCTCAGGAGGCACAAAATGGCAGCTCTGGAACTGAAACAGGAAAGAAGAGCAGAGCTGTACACGTGACTGACCATCTCCATGGTCAGTCCATCTCCATCTGACCATGCCAATACAATCAGTTTTTAAAGCATGCTCTTTATTTATGTTCATAAGCATGTAAATAAATGTTTAATTGAGCAAGAATGAAAATGTGTGCATTACTTATTTGTCCCAAGGGATGTTGGAAGAGCAGTTTCAGAAATTAGACCCGGTTGCTGGTCTGTTGTTATTCCTCCTGCGGGAAGGTTCATCTGGTTGGCTCCTTTGGGACAAAATTAAACATCATTGGTACACAGTTCACAATTTTGACAATAATATGACAAAACTACACTTTACTGACCCATCTGGCTAACGAAAGAAGCAATGTATCAGGTTAAGTATTTTTATAACAATATCTGCTGTATTGTATATAAATAGCTGCACATACACGGCTATTTATGGAACCAAGTTACTTTCAGTCTGAACTACAAAAACAAGTCTATTAAAATTTTAAATTAATAAACTCTTAAGATTAGATCAATAAAGTGTAAAGAAGGTAATACTAGCAATTAAGATTTAAAAAAAGTATTTGAGTATTTGAGACAATTGAATTTGAGTAGTATTTGAGACAGAATTGTTTGTTAGAACAAGTGACAATTGTTAAACCAAAATCCTTCAACAATTCTGTCTCATCACCTCAGACAACAAACTATGTGCTGTATTTTAAAAGAAACTGAAACTCCTGCTATTTGGCAAAAGCACTATATTCAAAATTTTCTAATATTCAAATGTAAATGAATGGCAGTGTATATACATAGTGTATTTTTAACTTACTAAACAACATGAACAGACAGTCACTACTCCGAGCAAACAAAATACCAGACTATCCTAAAAATTCAACACCAGTTATTTTAACATTGCTTTTTCTTGGTGTTTTCTCCACCTACCCAGTGCATTAATGGTCCTCATTTGCTGGTGAGCCTGAGGCTGTGCTGGCTGCTGGCCTTGGACCTGGGGCTGCAGCTGTGTTTGGGGCTGGTTGCCGTATGGCAGCCCAAGGGCAGCGTAGGCTCGTTGCATGGAGCTGGGGTCAATTGGATTGGGATTACTTAGTGATGGAGTGTTCTGCTGGCCCGTGCCAACAGAACCGATGGAATTCTGGATTCCACCAGCTGGAGACCCTAAAAGGGCTATGGAAAAGAGAAAGGATAAGAGAAAATTAAACCTCGATGAGGACAAAGAGTAAAACCAGTCATGCCAAGAGTCACCAGAACATGCACATATTCTATGATACAGACATTTTTCTGCCAGAGGACAGAACAACACCCGAGATGCCAAGTGGGAAAACTCAGCCTTTGATTCTACAGGACAGAACCCACCCTGGCTATTAATCCATGCAGTCTAAAGAGAAGTGCTGTAAATTTCAGGCAGATAAGCCCGTAATTACTTGTAATAGATATATAGTATAGGCTCCTATATCAGGCTAAACAGGATTTTCATGCTTGGGGACAGTAAACTAAGGGGAAAAAAAATTTAATTCCTCTACTTCCCTCTTTCCCATCAATCCCATTTTAGGTCAAAATATTTGGCTCCAGAACAGAGATCCTGAGTTCAGCAGAAACACTGTGTCCTTGGACACAAAGGTAATACTGAAGATCTGTTGGTAGAAATTTTCATTGCGAGCAGTCACCAGATGAATCCTCTGAAGGCCAAATTACCTCAAACCCCAAGTTACTCAGAGATATGAAAAACCCTGATGAGTTTCAGACTGTACTGGCAAAATCTAAAACAAGTTGGAGAGTCAGAAAGGGGTGCAACTCTGGTAAATAATTTAGATAATGTTTAGGTATTCATTAACCTATATGGGTACCACAACCAACCAACCTCTCCCACCATACAGATGTACGGCAGAGTCATTTGCATTGTAGACAGGAAATGGAAACAACAGGGAAAAGCAGTATTTACTTAATCCAAAAGTGAGTAAAATTTTGCGTTCTGGTTCTCATTTTAGCTGCCATTCTAAGTAATACCACGTTCCATTGTAAATGATCCATGGAGTACAACCTTCAGCACAGAGACACTGCATTTTGATAACCAAGATAACCACTCTGGTAGAAGTAACACTTCCTTCACATTTTCCCCCTCAAGTAATTAGGTATGTAATGTGCATTACAAATGCGTGAGCTAAACTTAGCAACAGTAATGGCTCTTACTGTAGGCAACAATAACTGTTTTATTGAAATATTAGGAGGGGCACGTGATTAGATAAAAAAGTCATGAAAACAAGGCCTCTGAGACATTAACAGCATTAGCCAGGCTTTCTTAAATCCTTACCCACTGTGGAAACTGAACCAGTGAAAGAGATACACGGGTTTCCAGCTTCCACCCAAGAGAAAACACACACATTGCAGAGTCCAGACTTTTCCCTCTCCAGATGAGAAATCAATTTGATCTCATTTGCCAAAGAACTACCATTAAATATACTCAGATATCTCCCTCTCCTGAATAAGCAGCCCCACAAAAAACAACCTTTTTTTCCCCAAAGGACAATCCACAGTGTTTTAAAAACTGGGATTACCATGGAAATTAAGGCTTACGTATACTTACACTCTGTGGACACACTCACAATAACTTTTGAACTCACTGATCATTTCCAAGAGAATTTAAAAACAAAGACAGAAGCTGATTAAGATCCTATCAGCTTAATTAAAAAGAAAAAAAGAAGACATATTAAAGAGCAACTATATGAATTCCTCATTAGACTTGCATGTACTGCTCTGGAATCACACAATCTAGGAGAAAGATGCCTTTACACTACTGCAAGCCAAGGAATAGGAAGATTAAATAGCACAAAACTTGTGGCACCCTGGAATTCAAAAGGCTTCAGAGGCTGCTGTGACAGCACAGACTGATTCAGGAGCTAATAAGAATTCCAGCTTGTTAGAGGATAATGTTCCAGCAGAAAAGTTAGGACAAAACACCCCCAATCTGCTTTCAGTGCTGGCTGGAAGTGTGGAGATGGCAGAATGCCCACAGGTGATGCCAATGTTTGGGAACCAGAGAAAGGCTTCTGGCCATCCCACTGAGGAGAGCCCAGCCTCCCACCATCCCTCACGTTCTCCTGGGGATAAAACACTGATTGTCTGAGACTGCAAGCTTGGCTTGAAGCTCACTTGGAGAAGTCCAGCACCTCCAGCCCACGGCTCTGGGCTGAGCTTTGGCAGCAGCATCAGTTACTACAAAGCCCAAGTTCAGCCCTTGTGTTAGAACAGTTTTAGGCTATTTGGCCTCAGCTTTTCTACACTTCACAACTCAATAGGATCCTGTTCCGAGTATTTCCCAACATCAGGAATCTGTTTTTGAAGGGGTTTTTCTTGTCTGTTTGTTCACTGGTTTTATATGAAGGCATGACATTATCTGTCAAATAAGATGATGGAGGCAGAGAGTATTAAATTTCCACTCTGGAGAGACCCAAGTGCAAATGCTGTTCCTTCTGTTGCAGACATTACAGGAAATAAAGTCAACTAAAATAAATACAGCCCTGGAACAAACACATTAGGCCACTGCTATGTGAAGCAATGTCTACTGCAATTTACTTTCCTTAACTGATGCTTCAGACATGAGGAGCCCATGACAGAAGTTACAAGTGTGAAGTGAGCTCTGTAATTCACATTCTAAATGCTGTAAAGACAACTGGCTTTCTGTGTCCCAGTGTCACTTGTGTTTATGTACCTGAGGAGGAAAGGTTCAAACAAGCGCAAGTTGAGCAGCCCCAGAACTTCCTGAGCAGCCCCTGTGACATCTCAGTGCCCCAGAAGGCATCAAAACCATCAAACAGCAGCTGACCTGCAGGATTCCTGTCTCAGGTAGTGCTGTTTAATGACACTGCACTCATGTCTTCTAGAAGGAAACCCCTCCAGCTAATTAAAATTTATTTTAAACAAAGATCCCTACTGCTATTTTAAGTATGAATGCCAAGCACTTCTCTAACCTGACCACTCCAGTGAACATGTTAAACCATTTTTGAGAATTTTAGATTCCTAAACTCTAAGGATTAGATCAATAAGCTAGAAAGAAGGTAATACCAACAATTAAGATGCAGAAAAAAAGTAGCATTTTAACAGAATTGTCTGTTAGAACAGCTGGCTGTTGTTAAACCAAAATCCTTCAACAATTCTGTCTCATCACCTCAGACAATGAGCTATGAGCTGGTTTAAATTTAGCCACACTGGTTTAAATGTTTGATTTTGCTTCCAAACTCTTTAACTGAGACTTGTTCTGTCCTGCAACTCCTCAGTCTGCTCGTCTCAAAGTGGCTGGAGCAAAATTTGTGCAGGTGCCCTTGACTCACCTCAGCACGAGCCTGTCCTTCACTCAGAATTAGGCAGGTACATGAAGGTAAGTGTACACAATCATTTAATTAAAGGCTGTATCTTGAATCAAATCATGGGGTAAAGATTTTATGAAGAAATCGCAGCAGGAAGTGTCAGTTTTAAACTTCACCACCAATGCCATTTTAATTTTTATTTAAGTTTAGCATTAAATCATAAGCCTTCAGTACAGCATTGTATCAGTCAATCAATGTAATTCCTTAATCCATGGACTAACCATCCATCGTGTGGCTCCATGGGATAACTGATGGGTCACCATTATATGATTTCCAGCAATTGAAAAAATGAGAGATGTTTTTGTTTGTAGATCTTACAGTTACTGACAGTAAGACTTGAACAAGCTGATTTCATTTTGTTTTCACAGCAATTTGGCTCCACTGAAGAAGCTGATGCCTCCTCCTCCTCCTGGACACATTTCCCTGTGCATGGATGCATTCACTCCTTCCTTCTCTGCAAAGGACTGGTTCCCAAATGCTGTACATCCAGGTCCTCTTCCATTTTCTGTCTGTACTCAATAACCTGCTACCTCAGCCAGCTAGATCCTGGTCCCTACTTCCATTTCCCCCATCAGATTCCCACTCTTTCATCCCTGACTTCAAATACTCCAGAATTTCTAAAATCATACTTTTAGGTGAAGATCAGTTGTCTCAAGTTTAATCTTTCTTAATCCAGCTTTCTCCTTGGTGGATTTTATTTAAAATTTTCCTACAAGGAAAGTTACAGAGGAGACTAGCTCCGAGTTCACAACTCCAGTTTCCAGCCTCACTCATCAGAGAATGGATCCCAGGGGTTTTCCAGTGTTCCCTGATCCTGAAATGATGCACACCAAGCACTGCATGGGGATTACAAATCACTGCCCAGGACATTACAAATGGGAGCAGATCCAGGAGCTGTGGCACAACATACCTGCCCAGGCCAGGAATGGAAGAATTAAGGAGCTCAAGCATGTGCATGACAAGATGAGTCTTCAAAAAAATAACTGACACAGGAAAATAACTGATATAGGAAATATATCAACAACTGTTTGCAAAATTTTGTAACTCATATTGTGGTGGGCTCAGCAGGGAGCAAGAAGCACTTCCTAACAAAAACAAGCCTTCAAACCCAAAATATTTCAACTAAATTTCAAGCCATTACTTCAAAACACGGGAGTCACCTGCTTATTCAAAAGAAAAGCTTAATGTTTTACCATGTGCAAAATAATATTTGTTTTGCAGTTTCCCCTGCCCTCTCAGAGGTACATGGGACACACAGTAAGAACCATGTGGAACAGAAGGAATTTTAAATTTGTCCCAATATATCCTTTTAACAAGTCAGGTCACCATCAACCATTATAGTAAAATATAGTTCAAGACTGCTTTAAAATAAGTAAAAAGGCAATACAAAGGAAACCTGGCATAATGTTCTTTGCTAAAAATCTCAACATTGTAAGACCCGTACAGAAACAGCTCCATGGCAATAACCTAAACCCCAGGACTTTCCAGGACTTGCAGATCCCCAAGGAGTAGGAACAGAAAGCTACAAAAGCATAGGAATGACTGTGCATGGAAGTGCAACATTGCAACGGTTCAGCAGTGCTCAACTGCAGAATGTTCTAAAAGGTGGGCATCCTTTGAAGGAGCTGCTTGAAAGCCCAGCATGGACACATCAGGACTAAAATAACAACAGGAAAACAGGGATGGGCACAGAAGGAGGGTTCTGGACTCTATGTAAGGAAGGCAGACCGACAATAGGAGGAGGATCACTACACTTCTCATTCATTTTTCCCTTTCTGAATGTTCTCTGTATTCTGCCAAATGCTCCTCCTCCCAATTTAGTAGTAGAAGCTACTATGATTTATTCTTAAAACAGACAACATTTTCTTCCAGTTTAAAACTAACCCAACTGTGGTTAGTTTTCACCTGAGCAGGCACAACAATTTAAAATGCCCATATTAATGTAAATAATTTCACAAACTTTCCTGAATGCCCAAAAAGGAGTACCTTTTATAATATATCTAAACAAGTACTTTTAGTGTTCCTCTTTCACCTCCCAACAAACCATGAGGTGCTACATGTATGACTCAGACATAATCCAGGACAAAGAACCCTGCACCACTGGATTATTGATTAACTGAATTAAAAAAGGAGATTTCATATTTATCTCCCTCCATATGCAACAAGAGAGACAAATTCTACACTTATCCACTATAATTCTGTTGCAGTCAGACAATATCCTATTTGATCCCATAGAAAAATTATTTTTAAGGACTGTTTATGTTCAAGTTTTTGTTCTCTTTTGATCATCTGTATGAACAACAAAACTAATAGTGCACAGACTATTTTTCTACAGCAGCTTGTATTGAAAAATACAATTCTGTTCTGGTAGATGTTGTTAGCACTTTGATAACAACTGTGTAATAAGGATGTTAAGCACAAATGGACCATGTCATATTAAAAAGCAAAGCTTTCAACACGTTTTTCGAGGGCCAAGCAAATAATCACATGCAACAAATTACTACTTTCAAAGCACAAGATTTATCTTGTTTACCAAGGAGAAGTTTGGTAAAATGAAAATAAAATCCTGACCCCCAAGTAGCTCTACAGTTGTAATTTTTTCGGTTTTGGAGGAGGAAAACCCCTCCTAAAACCATAAAGAGGACATGCTCAATGGATAATTTCGATCGTTTTAGCAGATACTCTTCCCCCTGCCTTAATCCCACCTAACCCAGGAGCAACCCTCCATCCTCCAAGGTTTACTGGTGTTCCCCACTGCAGTCTTAGCTTAACTGGAAATCAGCAGAACGCTTCCAATCCAATTCCAATGTACAAGTTTTGCAAGTCCTGCAGCTATTTTCCACTTCTTAACCCTTATTTAAATATACTTAGGCATAACATTACTTAAGACTTCTAGAACTTTACATCGATGCTGTAAAATGTTCCACCCTGGCATCTTTTCAAAGGACTTGATGAGAAGCAAACCTACCAACATAAGTTCAGAATTTTCTGTTTCAGAGCAAGAGGGAAGAAGGAATAAACTACAAATGGACTGGCCCCAAGGATCAGTAACAGCTCAGCTATTATAAAAACCAGGCATGATTTGCAGAACTTCAGCTAATCTATACCAGAGTTAAATACACTTAATCATTAAGACACCCAGACCTTTTTGCATGCAAGAATTATTTTTTCAAACATTTTGGGTTATTTTACATCATTAGCATGTTGATTTGTTTCTAGCAGCAAGAAGAACAATCAAGTAGCTTATCTCCTCCCCAAGCCCCTACCTACATCCAAAATTGCCTCATAACTGGAATCTATTGACCTGCCTCACGATGAAACACCAGTTAGAAGTTGCCACACCCCTTAAAAAAGATGTGTGCTTGAGCTCAGACTTTCCCAATTATTGTGCATATAAGTAATAAATTGCATTCAATGATCAGAAATGGGAATTCACTGGTATATTTATCCTTATACAAGATTGTTAACAGCTACTAAATTTTTTGGGACACTGTCAAGAGTTTATTCCTCCATTGCACACATGATCAACTTTGGTTTAACAGTTTTAATGGAGCCAGCAGTAGGAGAAGTACTTACGTTGTTGGTTTCTTTTGTCACTGGCATTTTTCAGAGGAAGGCACACAGGACAGTCGTGCCGAGTACAATTCTTCCAGTGGGAGATGATTTGTCTCGAAGATGCACAATGAGCAACTGCAGCAAGGGAAAGCAAGAGTTAAGAGTCACTCCTTGGTTAATTGGTTTTGAATTATTTCATTTTTTAGAGCAATTCTGTTCTTCAACTGGTTTTGATTTATTTAATATTTTAGAGTAACTCTATTCTTTCTCCTTCACAAGCAATACTAAAACTGCAAACAACTAATTATTTTGTGATCCACCAGCAAATGAAGCAAACTAAAATTTAAGACAAAGATGTGGTGGACACTATACCCTCCTTATACAACAGAAATTAAAAGGATGCTTGCAAGGCTACACTGGTACCCTCCTATCACCAAAAGGCAAATACTGCAATACTGTACATACAACTAAACACAACTAAAATGTCTTGTGATCCAAGTGCAAATGAAGGAAAATAGTACTAAAATTTAAGACAAAGACCTGGTGGATATCACACTTAATATAACAGAGGAGATGAAGAAGATGCTCACGAGGCTACACTGGTACCATCCTACTTGAGGAGGGCGAATACTGCATTCTGTTTTGTAAACCGGCAGCTGCGGAGAGGTGCGAGCTGGGAGCAGTTCAAGCACAGAGCCAGTTCTGACACCCCCTTCTGCCAGGCACGGGGGAGAAAGGCCTGGGGACAGGACAGGGGAGCAGAGGCCTCACCTTGGCAGGCCTTGCCGGCCTGGCAGTGCGTCATGTGGTTGAGGACGTTCTTCATGGTGCGGCAGTGCGGGAGGGCGCAGGCGCGCACCTCGCCGTTGGCCTGCTCGCGCCGCTGACACTTGTGAGCGTGGAGCAGCAAAACCAGCTGCTGCTGGATCAGCTTGCGCTTCTCGGGGTCGGCTGTGGGCCCGGTGGCCATGGCCTGCGTGGGGACGATTCCCACCTGCTGGACTTGGGTTTGCATCTGGGACTGAGAGAAAAGCGGAGAGGTCAGCGCTGTGCCTGTGAGCCGCAGTTCTGATCTGCGTCTTGTATAATGATCTGAGTATCGCTAAGCCGTTCACTGAGCTGCAAGGGTTATTGCACCACTCCCTGCAGCATTCTCAAACATTTCTAATGCTGAAACAACATGAATCTATTGAGAGGTTCATCTGGTAAAACGCTTACACAAACAAGAGTTTAAATAACGAGCCATTCACAATACTGTTTATTAGAGAGACCGTAATTCCAACAGCAATGAGCTCTTCCACACTCAGAAGTGGAAGTCTTTAAGGTCCCTTCCAACCCACACCATTCTATGATTCTATGAATTTAAGCTTGTTTAGCATTATATTTTCATAATCTAGGTTATATTTTCATATTATAGGTTTTATACACTTCAATCCTAATTTCTTGTCCCTAACAAAAAGAGAAGTCCAATGGGAGAAGACAGTCAAAATTCTATGACTGTCTCCACGTATTACAGCAAAAGGTAGAGCTGATTTTCCAAGCCTATGTTAGTCCTTTGTCTCTCCAAGTGATATTCCTTCCACAGAGAATTCCCAGGGCAAGCTGTATATAGTTTTCTCCTAGTAAGGGTTACCTAAATCTGGATTGCATTATGGCTACTGAAGAGAATGAGTTACCACAGGGTGACACTGGGATGTATTAGCTTTAAAATCCAATGTTTTACTTCCAGCATCCATTCTTTATGGACAAACTTCTGCACCAAGGCCTGAGCTCTGCCGGACAGCTGCAAACCCACAGAGATCTTCAGTCTAAGGCACAGCTCGTAACAGTGCAGAAGAGAAACAGCCTCTTCAACATGTCAATTGTTCAGCACAGATTAAGCATCTTTTCTACCTTCCCAGACAAATGTAGAAACCTGACTTTCAAAATTAAACATATTCACAGCTTGCAATGAGTCCCCTAGCAGGAACAGATATGGGACTGCAAAAGTGCTGAAATCCCTGTGATTTGCAGCCTAATTTAATCTCATGGACAAACAAACAACTGTCCCGAGAATCACTTTGATTATGCACTGTGAAAACAGGTTACCACAGGAAAGCTCACCAAATTCCAACCTACCTAAGGAAAACCAGCCATTAAAAACACTTATAAATAGAATATGGGAACATTAGGATTATACTGGGGAGGTAACAGAGGAAATAGTTCAGTGCTGTCTGCATAGATACTGACCAAAGCCTGCGTACCACTTTTAAAGAAAATCAGGTTTAAATGACAGCATAAACCATTTGTAGCCCACTCTACTTCTGACCTTTGGGATGGATTCCCTAGGAAGTTCCACAGCCTACAAAAACCAAATTTTCTTAGACCAACAAAAGGTTCCCTGCACAAGTTCTCCCTACTCCAGCAGCAAGCTTTGTCCCTGCACATCAGGTTTTGGAGCTTGCTTTTCTTCTGGGAAATGAAGCACACAAGATCAAGTAGAAAACACCATGTCTGGTATTTGAGGGAGGAAGTGGGGACTCTGCCACTTGATAATGATTATAGTAAGTCTTAGACAAAGAGGAATTGCTGAATCTGTTTGTCTTGGGCTTTCAAGAGAAAGAACAATAAAAGGAATAAGGGGGCGAATGAAGAAAACCCATGAACATCTGCTCCCAGCACATGCAGCTGAAATTCAGTCTTCCATTTCTCCTGTGAACAAATCCACAGAGCAGAGAGGTTTTGCTGAAACAATTCTTGGGTCACAAATAGGAAACAATTAGTTCAGCTAATCTGCAGAAAAATACAGGGATCATGCCAAAGAAAATCTTGTTGGAAGCAATGCTTTCATCCCAGTCAAAGAACTGTTTCCCAAGCCAAGTCCTCCTTTTGTTACTACCCTTCCAGTTAACAGACACAACTGCAGCTATATCAGCACAGATGCCCTGACCCAAAAGGGTTTCTTGAAGTCTGAGTAACAAAAAAGCAGAATTGCAGAGTATCAGTGGTTTGAAGAACGAAGCAGTCTCAGTCCAGATCAGTGTGTCTGCAGGTAGGCACAAACCCCCTCAGAATATAAAGCTGCTTGTTGCTTCACCTGACTGATTGACAGTGTTCTTGCTGAAGCAGGAAGTTCAGGCACTTCTGGACCCACAATTAAAATAAATCATTCAATAGTCAGATAAACAAGGCAAAAAAGAGTTTTGCTTCTCTTGCCACTTGCTCCACCATCAACAGAGCAAATGGATCGGGGGTTGGAAATGTGCTAAAACCTCTGACAGGACAGAGATGGGAATGTCAATAATCAATTTTCTAGAAACTGAGTTACACACACTTCTATGGGGTAAGGCAGCTATTAATACCCTTTAAAATTATGGAAAATCATTCACAGAGGAAGATGGTTCTGCCCTGACCCTATCCTGAAGGGCAAAAGCTTCCAGATACTTGTGCATCTGTGCTGCATGTCTGGGCAACACAGATGCACAAGTATTTGGTCATCCTGGACTTGGATGGACTCAAAGTTCCCTGGCAGTTTTACTTTACTGAGGTGACCAGCAATTCTCTGTTTTAATGCATTTATATTCAAAACCACTCAACATTGTCAAGATGGAACACTATGTACCTTTTCTTATAAAAGTAGGCAGCAATCTCAGCAGCAGTGGCAATCCTACAGCAGGTAAACAATGCAATACAGAACTCTGCCTCAGCTCTGCTCTACAGAGCATTATGTTTTTAAAATACTTTTCTTCTTCTGTAGTTTCTGTTTATTTCCATGTCTTTTCCTTCGCCCTGATAGAAGAATGTGACTTTCACTGTGTGAGGACAAATCCTGTGTTTAAAAAGAGCCTTTTAGTTCTTTAAGAGAGGCTTGTAACCAACAGCAGATCTTAGTGAGGTTATTAAGAATCCACTGCCACAAATCCCACACACAAGTACATTAAGGTGAAACACACCCAGACCTCTTCAGTTCCCTTCCAACCACAGGTTTAAAGTGTGATCCTGAGGGTCCCTTCCAGAGAAGGAATAGTGGGCATAAAGTGGATACACACATGTACTGTAAATCTCAAAGAATTTCTAATGAGCAACACTTCTATCTGAATTAAGTGCTCATAGTGTGATCAACTCCAATAATGAGCATCCCAATCCAAAAGATTAAAATAAATCCTTCCTGCCCACAGGATTTGCAGGAATGCTCTAGTAAGTGCTGAACCAGCTCTGAACAACCCAGGGAGCATCATTGTGTCCCAAAACTGAAGGAGAGCTCAAGCAGCAGCTACTGGGTGGCATCAAGGCCAAAGGTGTTGCCCAGTGCGGTCACTGGGTGACCAGAGCTTCACTGGGAAAGTGACACAGAACCAGTCTGCCCTTCTTGCAACTCAGGTGGGTGGTGGTTTCCCTGGTTCCACCAGTTACTCTCAACAGGCATGGAATGAGCAGCCTGGTCCTATCCAAACGGGAAGGATCCTTCTGACAGCAGGAACACCAGGGTCTGCTTTGGCCCAGAGGCTGGAGGCTCACACATGCACAAAGGGGCTGGGATGAGCACCACAAGCACTTGCATTTGTGCCCCAAAACCCTGCTGCATTTCCTCACCCAAGGAGCAGGAGGAGTCAGAATCTGAGTCTGAATGGTGGGCAGAAGACTCCAGGGGATAGGAAAAAAGGCTTCCTGAACTGGACAGAACCTCAGGAGGTTGTCCTGCTGTGTGGTGGGAGATGAGTGATGTCAGCCTATAGCACCAGCCTGAGCACTGGCAGTGCTCTAGAAAATGAGAAGAGGTAGGGAGATATTCAGCTCCTGAACACAAAGCCAACATAATCACAGAATCACAGAACCATTTAGGTTGGAAGAGCCCTCAGATGATCAAGTCCAAGCTGTGCCTAAACCCCACCTTGTCACCCAGCCCAGAGCACTGAGTGCCATATCCAGGCTTTTCTTGGACACCTCCAGGGATGGGGACTCCAACACCTCTCTGGGCAGCTGATGCCAATGCCTGACAACCCTTTCTGGGAAGAAATCCTTCCTGATGTCCAACCTGAACCTCCCCTGAGGCAGCTTGAGGCTGTGGTCTTAACATGAAGAATGTGTTTAGAGCTCAAGATTTATTTCAAAGTTTTGGCACTGACATGGATAAAGGCAGTTTCAAGTCAAGGGTAAACAGGAATATTTTCAGCTTCCCACTTCCATCCCTGAGGGTGGGATTGGTGAATGAACCTGCAAGCCCATGACAACCTCAAAGGTGAGAAGGCTCCTATGGTCAGGCCACAGAAAGAACCTGAAAGTTGGTCAGTGCACTTAGCTTTTAATTGCTAAAGGAATTTTGTTTTAAAACCAGCAAAGGTCTCAATCCTACGCCGTTGAGTCTGCTAGGCACTGAGGCTGGATCATCTTTCTTAAGAATACGCTTGTGGAGTTTTATCTCCTCATCCTTCTGATTTGAAGGACCAGCAAATGCCAAGAAACGTACACTGAAGAAGTGCTTCAAAGTAGAAAATAAAGGACAAAACACAGGAAGGTGTAGACAGATTCCAGCTCTCACATATCGAAAATAACTTGAGCAAAATATTGAGGGGGTTATATATCCTACATAAACCTCAGTATTTTAGTGGGGGACAAACAAGTCTGATGAATGAGGAACACTAAAAACCCCAAATAGCAAATCCCAAATAGAAAAAAGGATAAAGCATAAATGAGAAGTTTGTAAGGGAAGGAAAGCCATGCTCTCAGAGTGCTGGCTATGGAGCACCTCAGCTGCTGGAATAGAGTAGCACACTCTAGAGTACAGAGTAGCAATGGATATTCTCCACCACTTATATTTGCATATGGGGGATGGGAGAGTGGAACATGGGCCAGAGCACTGGGAGAAGATTAATTCCTCTTTGTCAGCTTTTGCCAGCCTGGCACTCTATTTACAGATGATGCAAAAGCTAAAATATTCCACCATTCAAAGCAATCCACATCCCCAGGATGAACTCCTGCTCTAAGGCAAGACAGAGATGCTCTGCTCCCAACAAAACAACATCCTTTCCCTGGCATTGACCACTATCTGTTGGATTTGTCTCCAGGTTATTAAGATCTCCTTTAGACCATGGCTAAGGAGAGACTTTTGCCAGCTGTTCACTGCTGTAAACCAGGTGGGATTTTCTTGAGGAAGGGAAGGAGTGAGCTTCCCTGTGAATGAGAAACTGAATTTCAGAGTGGAGGTCGGGGCAGGCACAGGGCAGGTGAGCACAGCTGAGAGCAAGCCCAGCAGAGACTGGGAGAGTGCTGAAGAGAGCAGCAGGCAGACACTCAGCACGCTGCCAGTGCAACAGCCACAGACCTTTCCACAGGGAAAGAGGAGAGTGGCTGTGCTGCAAGAGACGAAAAATCACAGAAAGGGTCAGAACACAGGCCTTCCTCCCTGGAAGGGCACAAGAGTTAAGTGATTCTTCTTGAAACCTTTTCTTTCTGGTCTCTAGAATAAAATACCAGTTGTCTATTTTAAGTAGCTACAGTTCTACTTGCTCTAATTAAACCTGGCCTCCCAGTTTAAAAGCTTTCTTCCTCTCCCTCAGAGGTCTGCAGCAAGGCACACCTGAGACATCCTCACCCCCAGTCACTTCTTCTGTCTTCTGATCAAAATCTGTTATTACAGAAATCCATAGCACATAAAAAGAAACAAAGAAGAACACAACAGAGAGCTCCTGTTGCAGTTTAGCAAGAGACGAAGGCGAAAAAAAGCACAGAAGAAGATGTGCTGCTCCAATTCTAAGTCAAGAATTGAGGAAAAACAATTTCCTTCGCTTCCAAAAAGCAATATTCTCTCAACTCCATCTGCTGGTCATAGGGATAACTGTGAAACCATGCTGGTGTTTGGAAGCCAAACTTGCCCCATTGTGCTCCTAACCCATGCAGAAATACCAGATTTACTGGTATGTCCACGAAGGAACCATCCACCACCACCCTTGGAACAGGCAGCACTGCAGGGAGTGCAAAGCTTCAGTGAGCTTGATGGAAAAGCCTCACAGGGTTCCCTCCAGCAGCTCCTCCTGGAGCCTGCGCACTCCAAAACTAGAGGCTGCTGGCTCCCAAACTGGCTGCTGGCTCCCAAACCGGCTGCTGGCTCCCAAACTGGCTGCACACCATGCTGAGAGCCGAGAGCAGAGCGTGGCTCACTTCCACAGCCCAGGGATTTTGCATGATCTCATCGCAGCGCAGCAACGCCAGTCCTGCATCAGAACCATTTCAGCAGCACTGGAGCTCAGTAATGTGTCACCAAAACTTCCAACAACATCAGAAGCAATATTTTTCTTTCGGAAACAAGCCTTTCACTCAAGTTTTCAAGCTGCCCATTGTGTAAAGGGAACTGATTCTGTAGTAGCCCCACAAAGCAAGAGCTGATATGCTGTTCATATCACCATTAAAACAAAACAAACAAACAAAATCAATCCATCCTGCTGGCACTGAAAATTAATACCTTAATGCTGACCTCTTAATCATTTTAATACCATAAGGTTTGTTCTTCTTTTCTAATTAAAGAGATTAATCCAAACGTGCTTCTCAGGGTGTAGTGTAAGGTCATGCCTGGAACATGGGCTGCAGTGAACTAACACTTCAGAGACCCACTTTACTGGGCAGGCAGGGAGGAGGGGACAGCGCTGTTCTCAGAAGAGTGGTAGCCTGAATTTGGATCAAAAATCCAAATCCACAGCTGCAGCACAGTTGTCCTGGCTTCCAGGGTTAAGCCTGGTAGTGGGAAAAATCCTGGTCATTGTTGGAGACAGGGGTGACACACAAAAATGATTAGAATAATGTGGGTTAAGAAACTTAATAATCTTTTACTTTTGCAGCACACATATAAGGTGTAAGGCTAAAGACTGAAAGGAGCATTTAAAAATATTTTAGTTTTCAGAACTTAGGGGTCCTCAGACAATGGCTGCACCTTTCTACTTTCTCTTCCCTTGTTTAAATACCCTTTGTGGTAACCACAGTATTCAGTGCCATGCTGCAATCTGGTTTCCTGCCTCAGGCCACATACCACCAGCGTTTTCATTCACGTGGGTTTGTCTCTCACATGGAATAGTACTTCGGGGGCCCTTTAAGATAAGGAGAGTATAGAGGGCTGGTTTAGCAAGATATGTGGTTGCAATCATCCCACAAAGGACCCCAATTGGGGCTTTTTTGGTTTTTTTCAGGTTTTTTCAGACATGCAGTTGTCTTGCACTTGCTGTAGTGGATGGAGTCTGAACTGATCCTCCACAGGTTCATTTTTGATCAATGTTAACATAACACAATACCCTTTTCCCCATCACTGCTGCCTCCCTCAGAGAACAGGACAGGCCATGTCTCCAGGCCAAACACATTAAATAAACCATCATCTCCAGGGACCTAAAGCATCCCAGGACATAGAGATGACAACAGGATTGCAGCAAGAATGCACGGCAGGATTGCTCAAACACTGCAGCTCTGCTCTGGGGACCTGCCTCTGCCACAAGCTGCTTTTCACAAAAGCCATTTGGGTCACATTTTGGTTGCCCAATGTGAGTGACAGATGTCACTTAGATGTGTGCTTCTGTAACTCATGGAACTGCTGTGGATGTTATTTTACCCTTAGGTAATGCCTTAACATATGAAATAAGGTTTAGCAAGCCAGAGCCTACAAACCTCAAGTTCTGAGTCAGCAGATTCTGCCAGTCTTACTCTCCTTGTGCCTCTGTGCTTAAAACTGGGGCAACACATCTTTATCTCAGAGAGGTGCTGTGAAAATGAACTAATCCAAAGTATATGCCTGCTCCAGCGCTGACTGCCATAGGAAAGAGCATTTGAAAATGACCAAGTGAGATATATTACAACATGCAGCCAGCAGTGCCCACAGCTACACACCAAGCTGCAAAAATAGAACTAAATGTTGACTGTGTGCTCTTTCCAAGGGCTCTGTTCATATTGTTCCCTGAATAAAGCAAAGTCCCTGTGGAAGGAATAGCATATGGCCATGGATGTGCTATTACCAAATAATTACACTGCCTTACCCACTGCTGCCAAATAAAGGTTAAATTTTAACAAGTATGACATTTCTTTTTAAATTCTTGGCTTTGCAATAAAAATGTTTAGATGGAAACTTCAGTTTTTGAAGTCACCCCCCTGTCAGGAGCACCATGCCTCTAACCCCCATGTGAGCTGAGACCTTTGGGCTCGACAGAACCAATGTCTGTTGGCTGAAATAGCCATTACTCTCTGTATTGGTGTGAGGGAAAAGAAGATATATTGGACATGCAAAGCTTTTGACACCTGAGAAACAAAGACAGACGGTTCTGAGTGTTCTCTCAGTTGGTATTTTTGACATTTTAAAACTGCAGTTGATAGTACTGGGGAAGTTTCCCGTACTTTCCTCTGTCTCTTGGACAAGATGGGAGAAAGAAAACAGTTTATTTTATTTCTCTCCCATCACCAGACAAGCCTTGACGGCAAATCCTTTTTAATTCCACCTGAATATTGACCACTACATTTTATACTAGGTAAGTGAGTATATTAAGATTTAGACTTTCCCAAACCTCTCTTTTAAATGAGCACAAAACTAGGCTTCAAGATCACCCAGTCCCTGAGATGAATACAGCATTTTGGGGAGACCTGCAGGTTCTCTGCAGCATCAGGACAATAACTCACTTGCTTTACACCTGATCCAAACACTTAATAAACACAATTAGAGTAGTCATGCAGCAAATTGTCTTTTACAAATATTCTGCATGAGTGCAAGTGGTGTTCTGAACATGGTCTTAATCCCATCACAAGCTCCTTTCCATAATCATAAACAATAAATGACAGATGATATTAAAGAAAGATTTCACAGTGTAACTAGAGGAAAATTAGGAAGTGGTCCTCTAAAATCAGGAGAAAAGAGGAAGTTTTTGCATCCTCTTGCCTCTCATACAGAGCCTATTAGTGACAGGCAGGTAGTGAGCTCAGTGATGGAAGAGCAAGCATTGGTTGTGCCAAAAATTAGCTGGTTTTTGATTTAAATTAAAAAATAAGCAATTTGCATCTTATGGAAGGTCTTACAAGTTTCTATAGTAACTGCTATCATGTATAAGAATATAAAATGCAACAAGCTGGAGTTTCCATAGAAACAACACAAGCAGTTTGATTAATACGCAACATCCTGAGACAAATGGGAATATTTAATTTCACTTTATAAAGAGAACCCTGGTAAACATGATACTACAAACTTGTAAGGCATCCTAATAAGAACTGTTCTCATAAGGTTGTGACATGCAAGTCATGCACAGAATAAAGTGAGAAGAATGTGGGGTGTTTACCACATCAGATTCAAAGGATATGAGGTACTATTTAGTTTCAGGAAGGTGATGATGTACCCAACACATTCTAATTGACACACAGAACTTAAAGAAGACATTTTTATCTGGTTTGAAACTAAATGTACCATACAAAATGAAAGGATCCAATGCATTTTTTATAATTGTGATTCTTTAGAAAGTATAATCACTGCATAAAAATGAACACAAGTTTTAGATACACATTGCAGAGTGGAAGTGAGGAACCACGGGGCAACTCTGATGCTTAAATGACCATGGAGAAGTAATTTGATAATGTTGCAGAAGCTGGATCGCCCAACAATTTAGAAAGCACTAGGAAGAGGTAAAGAATGCTGGAAGCAGCAGGTCCAACTCACCATGTTTGGCACACTGGTGACGGAAGTACTCTTGATGTCGGCAGGGAAGGGAGACAGACTATTGGCCATGCCTGGCTTGTTCGGCAACTGAGGATTCACTCCTGCAGCTCCCATCTGCTGCCCTCCAGTCTGACTGAAAGGCTGCCCAAAGGGACTAGTGTTACCTGTCATTCCCATCTGGAAAAGAATGAATGAATGAAATGATTAGAATTTTCATGATTCCAAAGGGAGATAAAAAACCCCCCACATATGTCAAATATCCGTCTTTGCATTCACAGAGACCGAATTCCAGTTTAGGTTTCTCAATGTTAAATTCTCAGTATTAAATTTACAATTTCACAACTTTTACCAAGTTAAAATATATCTTAAAAAGATGTTTTACAAATATATACAGCTGTGTGGGGTTGAAGTCTTGCAATTCAACTTACAAAATCAAAGGAAAACACAAGATTATCCTTCCCACTCTGCATTGACAGAAATTACTTTTTCCAACACTACAAGAACTTAGGAAGACCAAACAAACTTCAAATCCTGTGATACTTTGTGCATTCTGAGCACAAAGCATGACTTTGTACACAGACAGATGGGAAGGGAGGGGAATTTATAGAGGCATCAAGCAAATGGTTATCAACTTATGTTTTGGTATTTGAGGAGAAGTGTGTGAGCAAAAAGATGTCTAAGACTGACAACCTCGAGAAATGACCCCCCGAGAACTCCCCAAGACTAGAAAACAGAAACACAACTCCCCCTGAATGACTGGAGAGAACACTGTACATCCAAAGAGCCACTTGGCCTGCAGGAGTCTCACCCATGGTGAAATCTCCATTACTGGAACCACAGAGTCACTGATGTTGGAAAAGACCTCCAAGACCATCAAGTCCAACCTGTGACCCATCCCCACCTTGTCACCCAGCCCAGAGCACTGAGTGCCATGTCCAGGCCTTCCTTGGACACCTCCAGGGATGGGGACTCCAAACCTCCCTGGGCAGCTGATTCCAATGCTTGACAACCCTTTCTGGGAAGAAATTCTTCCTGATGTCCAACCTGAGCCTCCCCTGGCACAGCCTGAGGCCGTTCCCTCTCATCCTGTCCCTGTTCCTGGGAGCAGAGCCCGACCCCCACCTGTGTCCACTCTCCTGTCAGTGAGTTGCAGAGAGTGAGGTCCCCCCGAGGCTTCTCTTCTCCAAGCTAAGCCCCCCCAGTTCCCCTCAGTCCCTCCTCAAGAGATGACTTTTGTTCACCCCCTGCCTCACATTGGGAGGATTTCTAGGTGACTTTATAACTTGGTCTTAAATATGAATCCAACCACTGAGTAAAGTCTTTATTTGAAGTAGTAAATTCTATCTTTTTCTTCTCTTTACCTCTCCAGCCTCTTCTTCCTCAACACAGTGGTCTGCTATGGTCCTGGTCTCTTCCCTTCCCTTCCCAGCAGGGATTCAGGAGGACTATTCCCGTAGCTGGAAGAAGGGCTGTTCACATCAGCTTATCACTGGAACAGCCTCACAATAAGGGATTACTCAGGAGTTGCTTTTTATGCTTACAGGAATCGGGTTGAACGAGCAGTTGAGGAAGCACCAGTTACAAGCAATAAATTACATTGGGGCAGAGTCCAATAAACACAATTTGACTGGGCCTTGTCCTCTTTGTCCCTGTACTTTGTGCCCTCTGGTTTCAGACAGCTGGCTCTGCCGCTCTCCAAGCAGCTTCATGTTAGGAACTGCTCCCTTTCCCTGCATCCTGCCCAGTGACTGTTGCCAGATTTGGGCCTTTCTTCACTGTACAAGAAGTTCTATCTTTACACATTAAAAAAATCCCAAAAGCTGTTACTTTGCAATATATGAGGTTATCAAATATGTGCTGTGTCCCAGAGTAAAGCTGAATAATTCAAATAGCAAGTAAGACCAAAAATTAGCATCTAAAGTTTAGTCCCAAGACTGCCTTTAAAGAGAAGTAGTGTTAACTGCCATCACATTGCACAAATATTAAGAATTTAATTTTCTGTATTTCTGTTTGTTTTGCAGACTGCATGTTCAGAGAAATTAGTTTAATTATTATTTATTACACCATAGACTTTGGCAGCTTTCTCTGAAGAATTAATAGCGAAGTATTTAATAAAATTACCCACTCAACCCACTATTTCAGACAAGGTATAAGAAAGTGTCATCTGATAATGACAGCTGTTCATTAATGCTATGGGGGTCTATCAGATCAACAGTGAAGAAAATTTCCGAAACTAGAAGTGAGATTCTGAGAAAGCTTAGGAGAACTACTGAAACCTTTCAGAAGCCAGAAATAGGAACATTAACTCTGGGGCTGTTATTCAGTTTCCTCATGTCTAATTCCCAACTACAAACCTTGTTTGTGGAAGGACTTTGCCCTTCCAGTCTTCTTTCAACTTACTTGAAAGTTTAGTGTTTTGAATAATACACTGACTGCTCTGGCAACCACCACTACACTGCAACTTGCTGCAAGCCCTTACATCACCACCACCACTGGGAGAGCCGTGGGGAGCCCAAACTGGGAGACAGGAATGCTGCTCTGGATGGAACCTGCTCCCATGGCTTCCATGGGCCACTCCAGCCTGCAGAACACAGTGCAAGCAGAGCCTCCCTGGACCTGGCAGCTCCTGGGTGGAGCAGACTCAGGCACCAGTGAGGAGATGGAAAAGGCTCAGTGCATGCAATGAATGCCCAACATGGATGTGCTGGGCTTGGAAGCCTGGTGTTAAAAGCTTCTGGCAGAATCTTACACAGCTGAATTTTCAAAGAGCAGAAGAGAGATTTTTTTTTAGGCAGTAACAACAACGATGAGCAAACATGGCTTCAAATTTAAGTGCTTAAGAACACTTAAGTGTTAAGAAACAGAGAGGTGTCCCCCATCTCATTATCAGGAAATATTAACACCTTTTTATTAAAGGAAAAATGTTTAAAAATAGATTTTTAGGAAAAATATTAGAAATATTTTGGTCTCAAAAGACAGTTTCAAGTTTGTTAAAACTCTAAACCACTAGAACATCCCCAAAGCACCGAGGCTCTGCAATCCTAACAGGTACCACCACATGGTTGTTTTATTTTATTTTAACATTTCCTTTTCAATAGATCTTGTTATTAAACAGATCACAACTCTGTACAACAACAAAGCAACCTTTCAAATCTTCCAAACTGAGTGCTTAATAAGATGAGGATAATTTTTCCTACTCTAGGTGGTCATTAAGTAATAAATACTTGATTGAAATTTTAATAAATGCTTTGCTGTTCTTTGAAATCCAGCTGGAACCAGAGCAGCTTCTATTTGAAACCTTGTATTTTGGTAAACCTGCTCTCTGCCACGTCGTATTTCAGTGTCCAAAGCTGTGCTTTCAGAAGGGAAAAGAACCTAAAGGTAAAGGTGTAACCTAAAGTTACACCGGTCTGTAACTTTCAAAAAACAGCATAGTTTGATAACATTGTAAAACATTAGACATGCGTTTTAACCTACACTTCATTCTTGTAAATTACTGCCAATGAAACATACCACTAAAGGCTTTTTTTTGTTTGTTTGAAGTTCATCTTTAAAAAAAAAATAGTCTGAATAAGTGGAAAGACCTTTCTCAGGTGGCAATCCCGGAAGTAAATATGGAGACAAAAATTAGGAGGGACCATCCACAAGATGAGTTTATTAAAACTGATAAATGCTCGTGGTTTCAGGGGGGTTTAAACTCAGTTTTTCCTGGGAAGAATTCAAATTAACAGGACTGTGATTTCCAGAGACTAAGAGTGCACAATACAATGTGAGACCTGCTCGAACAAACTCTTATCTATTTTTTAACAGTTTCCAACCAAGTCTGGGATCCGCGAGGAGTTTCAGTGGCAGAACAACCTGCTGACAAACAGCATTAAGATCCACAGCGTTCCAGAGCTGTTACTGGTACCCTGAGGAGCAGCTTGGAATTGATTCCAAACACAGCCAGGTAGGGACTCCAGCACAGCAAACCACTGTCAGCTCCTCCCTGGTGGGAAGGCAGCAAACAGGAGGTGGAAGGAAAGGAAGAATCAGGCAGATCCCTGCGTTCCACACACTGAAAGACGCCGGAGAGCGCGAGGCATAAACTGCAATTCCTGGTTAATTATCTGAACGCTGAGCTCAGTGACTTCTGTGGAAATTTAAACCATGGCTGACTGAAATGTCAAAAAACAACTGGTAAATATATGCAGAAGACTGAGCCTACACATTGTAAAGACTTTATCCTGCTTGTTCATTCTGCAAATGGAAACCAGCAGCTCCAAGCGAAGGACTCGGAAGGCTCAAACACCCCAACTCCTGCCTCTGCTTCCAGGTTTTTCCCAGGCAGGTGAGGGAAGGCAGATACTCAGAAGACCTTCGTTTTTGTATTTCTGAAACAGAAATCTGATCCCAAAATAGGTAGCTCAGGGGAAGATTACCAGGTAATTAAAAGCCATCAAAGAAGATAAACCAGCAAGAACACTGGAGTTTACAACCTGGTAAGAATGGTCATTTTCATGGGGGACTCGGAGCCATTACAAAGATTTGTATTTGGCTTAAAGTTGGTTAAATTTACTTTCTTAAAAGGAAGGAAAGCAAAGAGCAATCCAGTGTGAGTTGTTTCTTCCAGCTGCATGGAACAGGCATGGATGGGCACCACAGGGCTGCTCCACCTTCCCTCCAGTGCACCTCCATTACAGCAAAAGCTGAAAGCTTCTCTCTGACAACCTGGTTATGTTGCTCACTCCCATTTTGTTTTAAGCTCAAGGATGTTCCCTACATGTTGCCTTTGCTCCTCTCCATCATTTAATCTCCTTTCTCTTCCTGATGCAGCCACTATTTTCAGCAGCCCTCTTCCCTGCACTCCATCCCAATGGTGGCTTCCTTTCATTCCACCTCATCCTCTGCAACTCACGTCTTACACTTGTGTTTCTGTGCTACAATTTTGGGCAACTCTTGCTTCTTTTGCCCAGCTCTTTGTGGTCACAACTGCATGAATTCTGATGGAGTAGAGCAGACTTTCCCAAGAAAGGTGTTGTTCTGTTCCACCAGCTGCAATGGGGGAGATAACAGGGTGGATCCCAAGTGCAAGTTAAGGCTAGAGGTGCCTCAAGAAGGAACACGATTAATGCAGGACACCACCTTAAACACATTATTTCTGCTCTAAAACAGTTCCCACAAATATGATAATGACACTCTCCTTTAATGGAAAAGAGGCATTTAATTTAATAATTCTGCTATCCCAGGAAGACAAGTAGATTCTGTTCCCTTTTTTATCACTATGGCAACTCTCTAAGATACTGGAATCTATTACCGAGTGTGGATAGGAAATAGGGTATTTCACTCTACTCTCATAAGCCAAGGAATGTACAAACTTCCAAGCTGAGAAACACCCCCCAGCACTTAAAACCTTTGTTCAGCTGCCTTGGACTACAGGAGCCATCACACTGCAGCGCTCTGAGCAGCAGCTGTGGGAGGTGCTTCTCCTGTTCTGCATTTTAGTTATCTCAGGAGCAGAACAGCAATTCCATTTCCTCTAGTTCCTGGAGTTTCGTAGATGTTATAGAGGAAGCCTGTGACCAAACCTACAAACCTCACCTGAGAGTGCAACTCAGAGGTGATGTGACAGAAGTGAGAAGTTCACCAATCTAATCCTGAAGACACCTTTTGGAGCAGACTGGACCTCCACACTGTGTTGTTCCTTCTGCTTTTAAAGCTTTATTTTTTCCTCCCTTCTTTAGCACCACTGTCATACCACAGTGCTTCCTCCTCTAGCCCAGCATCAAGGAGATGGGTTATACTCCCTCTTGTGCACCAAGTGTTCAGGCTGTAAATAAACTCTGCCCTTCCCTCCTCTTCTAAGCTTTTGTGAACTTTCCCCTCACCTCCACCACCACAGCTCTCACTCCTGCAGCCCAGGGGACTCCATTATCACATTCCTCCGGGGCTCCCAGGACATGCAACCAACAGAACAGGCTGCAAACCCCATTCCCTGCTACAAGCACATCGTTTCCTACTTCCTTTTTCAGCTTCCTCTCCAACACACTGTCAGAAACCACACAACTGCATGCAGCTATGCTCCTTGCAACCCCTTTTCCTTTGGGAAATGCTGCTCTCCTCTGTTGCCCCAACAAGCTTTTCACTCCAGGGTTTCCAAATTTAATAAAAGATCTGGCAGGACAGACTGAGTTCAGTCTCAATTTTCTTGTGAGAGAGAAAGCACCTGCATCTGTAGGCATGTGCCAGGGAGCAGCACCCACCTCTGATAACACTCCTGGGTTTATATCTTACACCACCACTACCTACATAAAGTTAACGCCGTAATTTTTTTTTTCTTTTAATTAGCTGGTCCAGACAGATTAGTCAAAAAACCCCTAAGACCTACCCAAATCAAAAACTCAAAGCAACAAACTTATCTCCAAGTTAAATGTTGATTTTCATTAAATGCTGAAGCACTGACTCTGTACAAAAATGGAAGAAGGTTATTCTGGCCAAGTATTTAAAACCAAAACAATACCATCAGATTTGGACTGAGCTGACAGCAGAAAAAATACTGCAAGGTTGATATGAGAATCAAAGAACTCAAAGCAGCATGGGCTCAGTGAAAAATAAGCCTGGCTGAAGTAATCTGATTATGATCCAATCCTGTAAACTAAAAATAGTTATCGTTAATATTCAATTCAGTATCTGCTGGATTTTTTGACTAGAAAACAGCCTGGAGAGAAAGGAAGCAAGCTAGACAAGCTTGGCCAGACTTTGAAAGCCATGAATCTGCAAAATACTTGAAGAACAAATGTGAGCTCTCAATATGCCAACAGGAGGAATGAAAAGACAATTGGATAAGGGGGAAGTGCCATCGTTACGTGTCTGGAGTGATGGGAATGCTGCTGCAACAACGACCAACACGCTGTAGTAGTTCAAGAATGACAGATAAAAATGACAGAATCCAGAGAGGCCTCAAGTAGTGTTCAAAGGACTAATAGGCATGGCCAAAGACAGGCTAATTGCAATCTAACAGCCTAATTTATTTAGCTTACTATTTAAGCTTATTAATTTGCTTATCTTATTAAGGCAAGGACTGAAGTGATTCTAAAGTACTGATTTTGGGAATAAAAAGGTGATAACACAAATATTTTCTATTTAGCAAAGACATATCAACAGGCAGGAGCTGAAGCTCTGTAGCTTCAAAGCCAAAATTAGGAAAAAATTGAAGTGATCAATACCACTGAAATTGTTAAGATTATATTAATGTTTTATTTAAATAGTGTGTGCTTCTACTCATCAATAGGAGTTACCTCACAAAAATCATAAGGCCACTAATCAGAGGTATCTTGTCTTTGTACCATTGTCATTTTAATATGCTTTATTCTTTATAAAATGGAACCTTATAATAGAAAGATAATTACAAATTCTCTTTTGCTTGTCCAGAGACAACACAGAAAGATGAGAAGAAAAAATTAACTCAGGAAGAAAATTTTAATAAAAATTATCTGAGACCTTGACTAGGGTCCATTAACCAAACCCAGGGACCAAACTCCAGGAAGGCAGAGGTGCAGAACAGAAGCCAAAAAATTAATCTAACTATTGCACCCTCCTCTGCACCCCAGGATTGTGTTACTGAGCACGGCTGAGTGCAGCACCAGCTGATGGCTCTTGTAAGAGCATGAGATGGACTGCAGCACAGAATTCCATCCATTCACTCAGTCCTGCAGCAATTAAGTCGCCTCTTCAGACTGACATTGATTGTAGGATCACAAACCAGTTCTATTGTTAGTTAGGCATCCTCAGGAAACTGCACATCTCCTCCCCCTCCCTCGGATCAATTTTTCTCCAATCACTTTGGAAATTACTAGTCAATTTGACCCATTTTTCTTAATGGTCTCACAGATAATTAAGTTCCCAAGATCGCTGAGCAGAGAGATGGACAGGTAGATTATGACACAGTCCTGGTTCTGGCCAGGACAGATTTATTTTTTGCAGTAGCTGGAAGGGGGCATGTCCAGGACACAGAGGTTATTCTGTACCACCTCCCACCACTGCTGAGGGCAAAGGAAAAGGAGTCTCTTCCAGGGAGAAGGGGTGTTTCTGAGCATTCTGCATGTGAATCACTCGCCTCTCTGTTTGTTTTCTTATCTCATTGCTGTTTCTTGTTCTTATCTCAAGCCGTGATCTTTGCCTTTTGTGCCTCTCTCCTGTAGCCCACCACAGGGGGAGCGGGTCAGGGAGAGTCTCAATTCGAGCACTAAATTGGGGAATACCACTCTTAAACCACAACAGCCTTATCTGGCACCTAGCGTGAGGCTCCAAGGGTTGAGATAACAACGGATCTGCCGAAGCAGGTTGGAAACAAATTTATCTGAGCATTTACTGTATGAGGTACGGAGTCACTGGTCACAACGTTGCTTTGTCTGCTCATGTGGGTGTGATACCCAACCTGTTTCCTTAAGTGCCCATCGTGGTGCTCTTTTTCAGAGCAGGGAGAAGAAGCAGGACGGCTCTGTTGCTGTACTGTGGGATATCAGTTTATGACATGGTAACATCGAGAGCAGTGCAATTTGGAATGCGTGTTCAGTGCTGCACTCCTGTCCTCACCTCGGCACTACCTTTGGGAATCCATTAAAAATCGTACACAGTCTGTGGGGGGAAGCGGGGAGAATTATTTTTCCCCAGCTTTCCCCCCCCACTCCTCCCCCCCGTTTCCTCCTTCAGGCCTGTTACAACAGTTTTTGAGGATTTTTAATTTCCCTTGGATGTTAAGTACACAATCCACGTGGCAGAAGTTTGCATGGAGCGCACCATGGCCGTGCACCAACTCACTGGCAATGATGTCAACGAAATGAGAACAGGGCTTCAGGTGACTCTCCAACTCTGGCAATACGAAGATCACCTTTTTTCCTCCCTACCAACCCGTGGAAAGACTGTCCAAGACTGTGGGCAGATTGGATTAAGCAAACTAGAAAGTAAAAGTCCCACGTGGACACCAGTACGGACCAGAATCTCTGCTATTGGAAGCAAGCTGACCCTGGCTTGAGAGGGGACACAGCGCAAGGTAACCTCTGGTTTCACCTGCACAGCCACAGAGAGGACATGAAGAAGTGGGATGGAAAACCCACCTCTGCCCTAGCAGAATGAGCACGAGAGCTGAGAGGAAGAACAACCACTATAGGAAATTTTTCGAGGATAAATGCCACTCCAGTTTCCTGTGGGCACATCCTCAGACAGAATAAAGGGCTGATGTTATTTCACATCCTCTTGAAGAGACCTCTGGTTCATATTTACAAGAAGAGACAAACAAGTACCATGATCAGAGCTTGAGGGGCCCTGCCTTCAGCCAGGTAGAGAAAAGGGACTATTAGATCTCTTGGACTGTGTGGATCCATGGCCTGGCACATCAGACCCAAAAGAATATAAGGCTTTAGTTGACAGTGGCACACAATGTCCCCCGATGCCATTGAGATCTGAGGGGCAGAATCCATCTCTATTTCTGGGGTGACAGGGTGATCCCAACAGCTAATTGTACTGAAAGCTGAAGTGATTGGGAATAAATGGCAAAACACTCGCCTGTGACTGGCCCAGAGGCCACAGGCATCCTTGGCATGGTCACCTCAGGAGAGGGCATTTCAAGGTCCCAAAAGGGAATCACTGGGCTTTTAGAAGAGACAGAGGGAATTCGACAGCTGAATTCCCTGTCTGGTCTCTCAGAGGACCCTTCTGCTGTGAGACTGCTGAGGGCTGAGGAACAACAAGTACCGATCACTTCCACAACAGTGCCCTGACGGCAACAGGGCNACAACAGTCCCCGGCGGGCAACAGGCCCCCAGCCGGGCCTGCAGGACCCCGTGATGGGATGGGCCACGGATTGGAGAGCCGGGAGCGCTCAGCAAGGCCCGCTCACCCTTTAACAGCCCTGCATGACCAGTGTGTCAGTCCGATGGCAAGTGGAGACTGACAGGGGCCTGAATGAAGTCACACCATTACTGAGAGCTGCTGTGCTGGACGTGCCTCAGAGGTAGAAACACAGCTCCACTACTTGTCATGGACTGATCCAGACTGCACTGGAAAAGGGTGAGGCTCCAGAACATTTACAGCACATTGATGACATCACCCTACGGGAGAACAGGGCAGAGGAAGTTTTTGATAAAAGGGAGAAGACAATCCAAATCCTCCTGAAGGCCAGTTTTGCTACGAAGCCAAGTAAGGTTAAAGGGCCTCACTGTAGGGTTTTGGAGGATGCATATCCCAGAGTACAGTCAGATTGTTAGCTCTCTCCATCTCATGACGTGGAAGAAAAAGGATTTCAAGTGGGGCCCTGAACAACACAAGCTTTGAACAGATCAAACCAGGGTTGTTCAAGCAGTAGAGTTGAGAGGAAGAACAACCACTGGGTCAGCCAGCCAGGACAGGACAGGACGTAAAAAACATGCTTTACAGTTGGGGAGAATGGTCCTTCCTGGCATGTCTGGTAAAAAGTACCTGGGGAGACTTGAGGATGACCCCTGGGGTTCTGGAGCTGGGGATACAAAGGATCAGAGGCCCGTTACACCCGAACTGAAGAAGAGATCCTGGCAGCCTATGAAGAAGCTGGAACTGCTTCCTAAAAGTGATTGGCCTTGAACCAGAGCTTCTTCTGGAACCCTGACTACCAGTGCTGGGCTGGATGTTCACAGGCAAAGTGCCTTTCACACATCATGTCATGTGAGCTCCTGATGCAGTTTGCAACCAACCAAAAGCACACCAGCTCTCCTGCCCTGGAAGATATGTAGGACTGATAGAACCCACAGCCATGGACTAAATGAACTCAACAGACATCTTCGAGGGATGGCCACTGACTACAGAAATGACACCTGTACGTGTGTATATATATATATATATATACACATATATACACAAATATAAATGCATGTACCTAGTTGGAATTGGACATGAGTACAAAAATAAGGGGTAATGTCCTGGTTCCAGCCAGGACAGGGTTAATTTTTTGCAGTAGGCAGGAGGGGGCATGGCCAGGATACTGAGATTATTCTGTACCACCTCATGCCATTGCCAAAAAATAAAGAAGTCTCTTCTGGGAGAAGGGGTTCCTCCTGGTCAAGTAAGCCAGCAGGAGGGAGCAGGGGGGTAACGCTGTTCTAAGTATTTTGCATGTGAATCACCTGCCTCTCTCACACACTTTCGTTATTAATATTGTTGCTGTTACTGTTTCTTATCTCATTGCTTCCAGTAAATTGTTCTTATCTCAACCCGTGATCTCTGCCTTTTCTGCCTCCAATTCTGCTCTCCATTCTGCTGCAGGGAAAGGGGAAAGGGAGGGGCAGCGAGTGGGTGGCAGCGTGGTTTGGAGAATCTCAGCGGGAGCACTAACTTCGGGAATACCAGCCCTAAAACCACGACAGACACACGGATTAACATCTCCGTGAAGGAAGGCACAGAGACCTCTGCCATCACCCACTGCATTCAGCAGCAGACACACTATCCAGGGCTCTTGAGGAGCCACCACCATTGCCAGCATTGTCCTGTCAGCACCTCAGAGATTATCTGAGGACACGGGAGGGAGCTGAAAGCTCGACAGGAATCCATTTAGAAGACCCCTGGGGTGGGGATGATGTAAAGAACTGCAGCTTTGACAGCGGCAGTGTGAGGACACACAGCCAACCTACTGGGTATGCTACTCTGATCTGGTCTGACAATAGAAAAATAGGAAGGTCAGAACCACCTTTTTTTCTCACCAAACTCTTCCCACACCTCTGAATCTGACAAAATAGCTGTAGGAAGAAGTCACAAAGCCTTATAGTGAGCCACCACTATCCCTATATTATTCTGGACTTAGTCTATGGTATAAAAGCTAAAAACCAATCTAAGTCCCAGTTTAATAATTTAAATTATTTCAGAGAACAGAACATGCCTGTCATAATTAAAGATGAGAGAGAGCAGAGGCATCCTAGATCTGATCTGTTTTGATAAGAGGCCAGATCTTCACAAACTAACAGCAGTGTTGAAGAGTTGCATACGTGAGAGCTTGGCTGTTCAACAGTGTAAATTGCTCTAGTAAAACACATCTGCCACTCACTACTGCTTTCTTCTAAATCCCTGGATTTGCAGGGCAGGACGTTCTCCCTACTTCCTCCTGCTGTATCATTGACACAACCGCGTGTGATACAAAATGCTAAAGGCTGAGGAGACAGTAACTATTTCCACCTTGCAAGAGCTGCTGTGAACTCTGATGCCATTTTCTGAATGCCTGAGCTGGAACTTTAGGGTTACACTTTATCAATAGCCTTAGGCTGACAGAGCAGCTGTGCACAAACACTGCAACCTTTACAGAGCCACAGCAACTCAGCATCTCTCAGGCTTCACCCAAATTCCCCAGTTACACCACTGAGATGTTAGGGACACTTTTATTCTCTCTCGTTTTTATTTTAGAAACTAGAGCAAGCTGGCACAAAATGGGAATTCTGCACTTCCCACTATGACCTACAGATCCAAGCATGGGTTCAGCATGAAGAGAATGACTGGGTACAGACCCAGGACCCTGCTCCTTCCTCCAGGCAGTCGTTGTCCTAAGGAACTACAGGACAGGGATGACTCAGAACTTCCGGACATGCCATCCCAAACACCCTTTACTTCCTTCTTTTATGGCCCTCACCAAAATCAGCCACTTCACACTCCATTATTAGATCAAGCCTTTAAATCCCTTGCCATCAAATTACCACACCTACCTCAAATCTGGGCTTTCTACACAAGCGTTGGTTAAAACACTCAGCATTTTGTTCTCTCTTTCTCTCTTCCCATCCACTGAAATGTTTTTATAAGTAGCACATCACCTTGCTTGGCTTAAATAATTTTAACTTTCCTCCTTTAGATCTTTATTCTCTCTCTCAAGACAAGGAAATCAAACAGTTGGGTGTCTCAGGTGCTCAGAAGTTATGAACTGAAGTCTACAAAGTACTGTGAATGAAGGAGTCTAGGTAACGGAAGACCTAAGAAATTCAGACTGACAGGGAATTCAGCCGCTTTTAATGCTGTTAGTGACAGTGAAGGAGGACAGGACTGCTTTCATAAAGCTCACTTCTGCTTCCCAGAGAGGTGACACACAGAGACAGGGACCTGTGCCTGGCCATCTGCACCACTTCACCACCGGATCCCAGGTGAGTAGAACACACACGAGCTCCAGAGCTGCTATGATCTGGCATCAGCCCCCTGGAGTTAATCCCTCCTCAGTCCCTGTGTGCTGCTGCCACGACTCCCAGCAGTGCTTTGCTCACAGATTCGGTACCAAAGAGCAACTTTCCAGCAGGCACAGGCCGAGGACTTTGCTCTTTGGACTCTTATCTCCCTCTGGAACAAAGCCCAAATCTCCAGCACGAAGCAAGGTCCACCTCACCGATTATGGCTCCCGAAGCAGCTCAACAGACAGGTCCATTAGGAATTCATATTCATTTGTGAAGGGGAAAGACAGGCTTTCTTTACTACACTGGCATCATCTTGCATCTGTTTACTGACAAAAAAACCGTAAGTCTCTACTAATTGCTATTTCATCCTATAGTAATGTGTTCCAAAAGAAAGTCACCATGGCACTTGGAATGTATATGCCAGAGGGACAGATGGAGAGGCAAGGAAAAGATTAATCATTTTATGGCAGAAAGCCAGTGGTGTTACCAAAAAAAAAGGGAAAAAAGTGAATTCAGTCTCAGTGCAAGAATGGTGGCAATGATGGTATCTGAGCCAAGGTGAGAGTGGCTCACCTAAACCAACCTGCAGGTTTGGCAGTTTGACAAAACATTCAATTAAAAATATTCACTTTCAAGTCAGTAACAAGAAAGCCTTAAAATGTAACATTTTAAGAATCAGTTTTGAGAATTATATCATGATCTGGCTACCAGTGTTCAGAGGAAGCCAAGCTCCAAGTCTCCCATCTCTTTAAGCTAATTGCTATAACCAAGGCCTACCACAACAGATTCATGAAGCAATTACTATCTTGTTCTTCAGCAGTAAATTCACTCAAATTAAAATACTCAAATGTCCAGGAATAATTGTCATTTACTTCATCCTTTATCACTAAAATTTGGTAAAACTAGAAATAAAATTTTAAAAATCCCATTAAGAGGAAGCCAGGTGTTTTATTACCACTTGTAATAAGATTTGAAATTCTCTTCCAAGAATTTCACAGAGGCCAAAGAAAAACTTAAGTATTCCAAGGCCTTTAAAAAAAATGAACCCATGTTTCCCCATAATTACTACAATACAAAAGACAAAATTTCATGGGAAAACATTCTTTACAAATGACTGGATATATAGAGAACAAATTCTTAATACATTTAACTAGAAACCAACTTTTCCCAGGAAAAAAAAATCATATGATCATATGCTTAGACTGTATACATGCCTGAAAAAAGAAAATGTCTCCAAAATTCTTCACAAGCCCGAGTACAAACACAATGGAATTTACTACAATTTCTGCACTCAGCATCACTGTTGTACTTAAGAATCAAAATAAAGCTTAGAAGGTTTATTTTGTAATGAGTGTCACCTCTGCAAATAACAACTTCAAAGCTCTAATGGATAATTAGCCACAATTGATCAATGCATTCCAATTGCTTCAAGAGCTTTTATAAGTGCCAAGCAGAGCAAGTGGCTTTCTTCAGATAAACAAGAATTATTCTTAGTATACAGGAAGAGAAACTTAACCAGAACCACAAAATTAACTGTAGATGTTTCAAAGGTTTGTTTCATCAAGAAAATCTAGTTTGGACACAAAGAATAATTCAACAATACTTAAAAGGAGAATTTTGAAAGACTGAAATTCAGTGAAGATATGCCTTAACAGATACTTAGTTGTATACTCACAGGCCAAAATTTTTATGAGTTACTTCCAGGAGAAGCTTCAGTGTAAACACATTTATAGTCACACCAAAACACTGTTTTCTAACACAGGTTCTCAACTGAGAATGGCTGTCCTCCCTCAGTTCCTGTACTTCATCATCATTAAGCTGAATTTTAAAAAGTTTAGGAACAGCAGTGATAGGCAAGGGGCAACGTCTTCAAACTGAAAGAGGGGTAATTTACATTAGATATGAGAAAGAAATTCTTCCCTGTAAGCGTGGGGAGGCCCTGGCACAGGGTGCCCAGAGAAGCTGTGGCTGCCCCATCCCTGGCAGTGCCCAAGGCCAGGCTGGACAGGGCTTGGAGCAGCCTGAGATAGTGGAAGGTGTCCCTGCCCATGGGCTTTGAGGTCACTTCCAACCCAAACCATGCCATGATTCTGTGAGTCTATAAATGCAGATTTCTAAATCAAATTCAACCCAAAGTCTGTACTCCTTCATTTCCTGTACTGTGGATATCAGCCTTTCAAACTGTACTCAACAGGCCCCAAAAGAATTGCCAGCTGTGTCTGCCAGCACCTCAGCAGTTCGGAAGTGCCTATAGTTGGCTGGAGACAGCCAAGGAAAGGGAGAGCACGTCATGCTCCAAAAATTTAGTATTATAAGGAATAAGCTGTTTTGGTAAGAGAAAACACTAGCACTGTTTAAGAGGTTCTATAAGGAATAAGCTGTTTTGGTAAGAGAAAATAGTGGCACTATTTAAGAGGTTCTTTCCCCATTTATATTCCAGAAGCTGGCCAAGGATACATTATCAGGCAGTCCATGGAATGTGATATACCACAGAGGTGGGGGAAAAAAAAGGCAACAGTAGCTCTGAGGAGGAACAGCAACAAGAAAAGCATTCCCAAAATATAATGAAAAGAGATATTTTGTGTCCTTCCTTTACAGTGTATACTCTCCTTGACAGACATGAATCCTAAAGGAAAAGTGGAAACACTGAAGGGAGAGGCTCTGACTCTAAAAGTAACTATATTTATTCAATCCAGAGCAGGGAGAAAAATCAAATAGACAATAAACAAACTCACACTACAGGTTACATTAAATACATTAAAAGAAACAAAAAATCAATATTGCTAATGCCAAACAACTCCTTAGCACAAATATCACAGCCTGACATTATCTATGGAGAAATGTAACTATAAATAATTTACACTGTTAAAATAATTTAAAAATAACTTTAAGAGCCAAATATGTTTGTTTTGAAACACCACAGTGACTTCAAGAGCTACTATGACATTTCCAGTCCTTCAATAAAACATACTCTCCTCGAAGATTTAACAATACCCACAAAGCTTTCCAGACAATTCTGAACAGGCTTTTAAACAAGGCAAGATCTGATGGTTGTCTTTAAACATGATTAAAATTGAACAGTTTAACAAACCAGGCCTGTACACACATTCCTCACTGACAGCAGCTGCACAGAGGATGATCCAGAAATGCATTTAACCCAAGATGCCCCGTATCAGACTAAGGGAGCCATCACTGCTTGTTCCGAGAGAGAAACCTCATCTTCAACTGGTGATGTTCCAACACTTGTCCATTACCAGGGTACAAAGATCCTCCCGTCCTAAAGGCAGTTATTTAATTAAGTCAATTTGCCAAAAGCTTCAAAGGGCACTTGTTTTGTTTCCAAAACTCTCCTGACAAGCAGGGCAGCCACGCAGCCAGGACAGCACTGTGCTGCAGTCACTCCGAGAACACAAATCCTTTCCATCTAAAACAGCAGCAGAGTGCTAAATAATCTATTTACCACTCTCTTCAAAAAACCTATTTCATTTCTTTTGGCAAGGATGGTCTTATATTTAACATGCTGTATTTTCATTATGATTCATTTGTAAACAAAGGCACTGTTATTTCCCAAACCTAAACAGGATTTGTACATAGATACCAAAGAACACGTCCATCACTTTGGGATTTGAGCATCTTCAGAACATGTAAGCACAGACATTTCCAGGTGCTACTTACAGGTAGTTTTTGTAGCACCAGGAGTTCAAAAATCATCTGAAGTTCTTATTCATCTAAATCTCAATTCTGAAAAGTATTTCTGGCTTTAGGTTTAAAGCCATTGCTTGGATTACACAAAAACAGTTAAAACACAAGCACTAAGCTTAGCGTGCCACTTCACAGTCACAGTAATTTCTGGAGTAAATAAAAATACTCTTTACTGTAATAGCAAGAAGGAGGAGGATGAGGAGGAGAAACGAGCACATACTATTTACAGCCCATGGACACAGTTAGAGCAAACTGATGTCACACACAAATGGACTTCAGCTCCCAAACAAAAACCAGGTATTTCCTCCAAATACACACAAGAAGAAAGGAAAACACTGTTATATTTTGCCATTCCTTATAATCAACCCTGCAGAGTAAACCAGCAATTGTGCCAATAAGAATTCAGAATTATTTTTTGAGATACGGAGGGAAAATGTGTATTGAAACACCTTTTCTAGTTTAAATGTTAATCAAGGTGAAGAACAATCTACCCACTACAAAGTAGATTTGGGCATGCTTTATTGTAGCCTCTTGCATTGAAATTTTAGTGCTCTATGGAAATGAGGGAATTTCAAAATTCCAAAGTGCAACTTTCCAACATAATCTTATTTTTTGCCTGATGGCTGAAGTGTCCCGTTTTCCTTCAACGAAGTGTTTTTCACTTGTGGAAGCTGCAAAAGGAGAATTGCCTCCTCTCACTGCTTGCACTCCTGATCCATTTCTCAGGAAGGCTGACACAGTTTATCAAGCTCTACGTAATTTTCCAAGTTTCCTGCACTGCCTTTTTTCTAAAGAAACAGACCACCAGCATTTAGTTTTCAGACCACAACACTGTCTGCTTTGACACATTTCTGTTTGTCCTTCCAATTCCAATTCTCAGTATAATCACAGCTCACTGTCAAGCACAAATATTATCTTTTAAGTAAGGGCCAGCTTTGAGACCTGCTAAAAGGTCTTTTCATCAGAAAGGCTCCTGTGAAATCGTATCTACATGAATGATTAGAGTCTATTAAGAAAATTACTGTGACAAAGACATTTCCTTCTGACTGAAGGAACCAGGCATTTCGTAACTTCTACACACCGATGTTTCAGTTGGCAGGTTTTCCTCCCTCTCAACATCTGAGTCATTTTTTACCTGGGTATTAAAAACCCCAAACTACAAACAGCAGCAGGAAGATGCGTGAAAGCAGTCTGAAAACTAGAAAGAAGTCATCTCAGTTACATCTATCAGTAAGGACCTGGGAGTTTCTGCCATTTTGACTAATCTGAAACAATGCTGTAAATCTTGCTTTTAATCAATGGCTTCCAAAGGAATGGTGGATCTGTTGGTTTCACTCCCAAAACCTTCTTTCAGATAGGCTTCATAGAAATAAATCCCACTCTAACAACAAAAAACTGAAGAATTACAAGACTCTAACCAATCTAATTCATGGTTAGTAACAAAAATCTTAGTGTTCGTGTTGTGTTATCACAGTGGAAGATAATGGCACAATTCTGCTCTGAAGGGATCTCATAACACTTAATTTTTGTCAGCTGGCTGATAAGCCAATGCAAGTGCACAGAGAGGCTTTTGCCTGGGTGTGAAGCAGGAGGAGAAGAAACTGAACTGAGGTTTGTCCCCACGAAGGCTGAGTGCTCTGTTTCCTGCAGCCCTGGAGCCAAACTGAACCTTGATACCTGCATAAGCACCAGCCAAGTGACTATCGCTGCAAAGATCTTCAATGACATTGCACAACTGCAAACCAGACTTAACTCATGTACTAGAAACAGGAAACAACTCAATTTCAGGTGCCAGGAGTAACAGTTGTGGGAAGTGAGCTTTTTAAGTCACTAAATCTCTTTGACGTATCAGCAAACTCATCTGTGGAGCACCACTTTCCACGGTCATGTTTCAAAACAAAACTGCCTCAGAGACTTTCATTTTACTACGAGTCAGTGAGTTTTGCTATTATGTGTTTCTCTGTATTTATAACCTTCTTCTGTTGTATTATTACAAAAACACCTATGTCTCTCCTCAGTAAAATTGCTGTTTTGGTGCTGCTTATTCATCAGAGAATGGAGCAGCTACGGTCAAGTCTGAAACATTATTAGGAGTCCCCTGGAACTGGTAAACAGCACTGTCTGGAATAAGATTTGGACTGGCTACTGGTGTTTGCCAGAGGCATTGGTCTGCTAGGAGACAGGCAGCTTGGCAGCTGAGCACGGACAACTCCGTGGATGAGAAGCAAATTAACTGCAAGTCATGTTAAAACAATTCAGGCAGAATTCAGACAGATTGAGAGCCACCAGAGAAACAAACAGCACCAGCAGTTTGCTAAAACACACAGAACTGCAAAGGAATGAGAACATCTTCAGCTGACTTAATTCACAATCAGCAAGCGTATCTAAATCTGGTACTCAGCAAGAGCAACTGGGGGATCTGTTTAAATAAATAGTTGGCTTCATCTTTTCTCATCACAAATTCTCCTTACCACAGATTCCTCCCAACACGGAGACAAGTTAGGTAACCACATATACTGTGTAAGTGTTGCTCTTTAACACAGCTCATTATTGTTTTTAATTTACTCAAGATTAATTTCCAACATCAAAACACCCCTCAGTGAACAGCACAGGGAGCAAAACTGTGAATGTGCTTGTCCAAGGTACATGTATTAGACAGACACCCTGCCTGGAAACAACAACGACAGAATTCACTTCTTTTATAGCTCAACATTAAAAAGCCCCGAGACAACGGGTTATTCTCTTGGTAGAAATAAAAAATGGTTTTACTGTTTTCTGAAGTTCATTTCTGGGAAGAGTTCCTCCTCCTCTTTAATCTGAACCTACTCTTACTGAAACATACACTGCCATGTGGCTATTCTGGCTGAAATAAAGTTGCAAACATGCACTGTCCAAACAAATTAGGCCAATACCATTTAGAGGAGAGAACTGTTCTGCACTCACAGGCAAAAATCCAGCAGAACAGATCTAGTTTTGCACAGTTAGTGACTGTTTTGAGCCTGTTCAGGTTTTCATGTCAATCCCACTACCAACTTCCAGTTACACAGAGGTAAGGAAAACTCATTGCTTGCACACAGCATTGGGAACTGTATCTAAACTCCCTGCTACCAGATCACCTCCTGGAATACTACATTGGAAGATCTGCCAGCCAGATCAGCTTTTCCATCAGCTTCTCCCTCCAGGTAAGTTCTATTTTATATCAATATAAGTATTTTCCTTCAGAGTTTTTAAAATAGGCAGACTGAAGTTACTGAAAATCTTCAAACTTCAAAAAGGCATCCCAAAAAAACCCAAGCAACCATTAATGTTGTAAACCTCATAACTAGGTATGAAAATAAAACAGCATTTTCTTTTCATCTCTTTATAGATTCAGTCTGATGAAACAATTTAATCTTTTTCTGAGGCATACAGAGCCCAATAATGTTTGATTAAACTGTGCCTGCCCTTCTGAAGAAAAGCTGAACTTGGGGTAGGTTTAATAGTTCTATAAACAAAGATACTTTGAAAGGAGTCCCCAGCAAGCTGTATCTTCACTGCAGTTCCTTCACAGCAATACCTTCTGCAGACCATCAGACATGCACAACTCCAGATTTTTTCCTATATTTCTGCTGGTGGGTACCAGAATATCCTTGTAGGAATGATAGGACTCTGAAGTTACTGAAGAAAAGGTGATTCCTTTTACAGAACTGTATGAGGAGGTATTACAGCTTGGAAAGACACAGAAAAGAAAACACTCTCATCTGAATGGGACTTTACCACTTCAGGAAAAGAGCAGAAGTACCAGTTACGTGAATCACTGTCCAAAACTCTTAACACAGGGCAAAAAGGAAGTCTGAGAATCATACAAAATAAATGGGAACTTCCCAACATTTTCTTCTAACTTTCCATGGGCTTTGACAGCTGTACTAGGACAAGGGGAATGAGTCTCAGCAGGAGACTCTCTAACAACTCATTGACAGAAACACAGCTTCAAGCCCTTGCCAGCCACAATGCACAACAGGAAGGTTTCATCTCCTTCACTTGGAAAAGATGAGCTCCCACAGCAACAGGAGAGTGTTAGGCATGAGCATGTCTCCCATGAAGTGCTCATTCCTATGGAAGCAATGACCATCTGCTGAGCTTTGCTACTGCTTATCACATTCAACAACCAACAATCTTAAAAAAACAGCTCTAACAAGATGTTCTAGATGGTTTGAACACATTTTCTCGACTTAATGGACTCAACAAAAAACATGGTACAATACAAAAGGACAATTTATTACTGCTGGAAATGACTGTGACAAGATGATCTGCTCCTCTACTCCCATCAAGTAATAATTGTTCAAAGACAAATCCTTTCCTCTTAAAGCTGATTTCCTAAGGAGCTTCAACCCAGTCCAATAAAAATTCTTGTCGTGTTATCCAAGAAAACAGGGCCACAATGCCACAACTGCAAGCAAAATTGCTACAGGAAAGGAGACTGGCAGTGAAGGGAGCAGAGATATACCGAGTATCATGGAAGAGAAGGTTCCTCAGGGGTTTCCAGGTATCTCAGCAAGTCAAAATCACCAATCTTTGCGAGTATCATATGAAATCTATGAAATCTTTGCTCACATCTCTATAGACTGAGGAAGTATTTTACTTTAATCTCTCCCTGCTAATGGAAGAATATTTGTCTTGGTATCACCCCCTTCTTGCCCTCTGAGATCAGGAATTGGTTGTTTTCCACTCCTGTTTGAATTGGTTAGGGGTAAGGTTTATCCCCCTCCTTGGTTCATGCAAGCACAGGAACAGGAGCTTCCAGTTACCCTGCTCAGTTCTGCCTTAAAATAGCAAGTCCAGACCAAAATTAACAATCATGGCTGATGGTGATCCAGATTAAATGAATCCTTGCGATTTCTGAGATCAGATGAAGGGACCAGATTCTGGATATTTTTTCCTCTTTTTCTCTTAACAGAAAGAACGCTTATATAAACACAGCACAAGAAAAAAAACCCAGAAAACAGAATGGGCTTTCCTTGATTAGTCATATACTAAAAAAGGATTAGAACCAAACACCACGGAAGTAAGGTCTTGCCCAACAAAACTGGTCCCAAATCATAAAGGGTCACGAGTTCCCCACACTGCATATAAACACACTGAATTGAGAAAAGTGGGCTACTCAGCTGTACTTGAACAAGGTTAGTCAGAGATGCACATCACTTATTTTAAATATAATGAAAATATCTTGATTTTAAAAGTTATTTTAGGTATTTTTTCTGCATTTGTTTTTCACAGCTCTTTCTTTCCCTTAGGTTATTGCTAAAGTCATCATCTAGAGAATTTCCTTCCAGCCTTGATACAGCTCTTCAAGCAGGATGGCAGCTACATTTTCAGCCGTTGAGTCAAGTTGGGCACGTTCACTATTAGGTAGATCAGCTGCCTCACCACTTTTATTACAGCTCTTTAAATCTTTTAAGCTGTACACATTAAGTGGTAAACACCAGGGAATCATGAAGTAAAAAAACAAACTAACCCACATTCTCCTTCAGCAAAAGTCTCAGTTTCAGAAGAACAGACAAGCTCACTGAAGTGTTTCTTTACTTTTCCTAAAAGCTTTCCTGCAGCATCAAAAAGAAAAAGCTAACATACAATCATGGCTGATAATCCTATTAGGACAATAAACTGGGGGATGGGAAGAGACTGGAGAAGGATACCAATCCTCAAATGCCTACTAAGGAAAATGGCAAAAATAGAGAATTGCTACTGCTTGGCACAAGAAAATTCAGGGAGCAAGTATTTGTTCCAAAATGGGAACACAAAATCTTTGTGTAAAACACTGAGCTCACCTGCTCTCTTATTAAAAGAAAAATAAGATGTGTACAGAGTAAAACTTTTTAAAAGAAACACAATGCTTTTAAGCTTCATCTTATTCAACAAGAGATGGAGCCCTGGAAAACACCAGTTTTCCTATTTTACTTGGCCAAGTTTTTAAAATTATTTTCTTTTAAGTGCACCTTCACAGAAGCACATTTTCATCACTTATGCTCTGTCATTAAACAGTCCTTTCACTATTCTTTTCCAATGTATTCCTTGCTCAATCCAAATTACTTTGCTTTTTGTACATCTGTAAACTGAGGTAGTCTGGGTTGCTTTCCTGAGCTGGTGAATCCACTTGCAGCTGGCAACAGGCCAAGCCTGAAGTCCTTGAAATATTGAATTTGTCTGAGATTTGGCCTGTTCCTTACCAGGTGGGTTTGTTCAAAATAAATGAAGACCTCACAGAACCTCCCCCACCAGGCTCATACAGACTCTGACAGCAAGTTCTTTGCTTTGGGGTAATTCTACTTCAGTTGGTTCACATAGAAAAACTAGTAGTTTCAGATAAAACTGAGTAGTGACTAGGAAAAATCTACTCCCAAGAATCTAGGTATCTGTAAGTTCACAGAAATAAGCCAAATAAATAGAATTCCTCACTCTTCCCACAAATTTCAAAGGAAAACAAAAGAAAGATAAGCTGACTCTCTTTCAGTGCAGACCAATCAGCTTCCACACAGCAAAATTAGCTGTCTCCAGCCCCCAAAACAGTTATGTCAACTTTCAGATGCTCTGACCTTCACTCAGAACACAAGTATCTCTTCCTTAAGCAGAAGCATCTCTTCACTGCAGAGAGAATGCTTTTTATGGCTTTTATTTTAAAAAAATTTAAATTAACTATACAGTACTCCACAGTGAAGTCAGCATCTCTTCAGAGTACAGGACACACACTTTCATGTCAGACAATGCAATTTTTTCCACAATTACTAACACATCAATGAATTAACATTTACATGTTAATAAACTACAGTGATAACAGCTACTGATGTATGAGTAGATAAAACATCAGAGATAAAAACTGTCCTTTTTCTACATATCAGAACATGGTGGGTTTGCCATCAAAATTTCATGAAGGAACTGTACCAAAACAACCCAGGCAACAGATAAGGCACAGGGCAGGAGGAACAGCAGTCAAAACACTGCTCTAAGCTCACACCTGGAAAACAAAGAACTAAAAAGCAATAACTCTATCAAACAGGGAGCCAGAGCAGTGCCCCGTGACAGAGGCAAATACTTCCAGGTATATATTCCCTGCCCTGATCTGCAGTGGCCACCAAATTAGTCTCTTGCCCTTCCCTTTCACAGTTTGCATTAGCTTGGCAATCTATGTGAAATTTGATGTTTCCAGATCAGTTCCTCCATACTTAAAAAGCATTCGCTGCATGGCTGCTGACAGTGGTCCTTGACAAGAGGAGCAATTGCTACACCTCTCCCTTCAATCTCCAAGTGCTCACATTGCTTTAGAAGATGGCGTTGTCTGGCAGCTAAATTGAGATCCTGCACACGAGAAATCATCTGCTTCCTCTCTGAAGGATTATGCTACTCTTTTCTAATTCACCCTGCTAAGATACTCTCCAACTTTTAGCTTCGAGGATGTCTTTTTCAACAAGTGCTTTCATTTTTGATTACATGAGAAGTACTGCTTCAATTATCTCCTTTTCTCAATATCACTGGTGACTGAAATGGGTAACTACAGACTCAGGAAAGCACATCCTTTAGTTCTGTCCCAGAAAAGGATCTACTGTGTTTCCTAAACACCTGTATGGAGAAAAACAAGTGCAGTAAATAGAATACAGTAAATTGAATGTACATACTTTAGTCATTGCTCCTGTCTGTGCTGTGTTCAGCCCGGTGTGCCCAGCCATCTGTGGAGATACTTGGGTTAAAGTCTCTGCCAGCACACTGCCTGCATTCCCCTGCATGGCAGGGGCAGAATATTGCATTCCTGCTCCCCTTCCTCTTCCAGCTGCCCCAAGAGATCCATTCATTACCTGTCCTTGTCCTTGCTGAGGCTGATTCATTAAACTGTGACCAGAATTACTGTTGAGAAGGCTCTGGTGTGTCTGACTGAAATTAGTATTCATACATATCCCAGGTCCAGTCTGTGATGTTGCAGGGCTGCTCGTCACCATTCCCACTTGTTTTTGTGCTTGAGAGTTCAGAGTTTGGGATGCAGGTGTGGTAGGTCCAGAGGTGCTGGCTGCTTGCTTGGCCAGGCCCGGAGCAGAGGAGTCTCCGGGGTTCAGCGGGCTCTTGCCCATAGCACCCAGATTCCCGATGTTCGCGCTGTTCGGCTGCCCTTGGACTTGCCCACCCACTCCCTGCTGCACGGGGCTGCTTGAGTTCACATTGCCAATTCCTGGGTTTAAGGAAGAGCCGCTGCTTCCCCTCAGAAGTTCAGAAAGTTGTTTGTGTTTGGAAGCCGCATCTGGAACGAGGTTCCCACTGCTGTTTAAAAGGCCCAACTCGCCATTGGGGATCAGCTCATCAGGAAGATCATTTTCCAAGTCAAACAAAGATCCGAAATCTACAAGTTAAAACAGAAACATGGGTGAGAAAACATGACAAACAAGTAGTTAAAATATTTATCTTTGCTACTTTGTAGCAGTGTTAACAATAACAGGCATTCACGACATTTTTACCTAAGACTAAAAAGTGAGTGAGGGTCCCCGTGATATGAATTCCAGAGCCTTTCAGAGCAAAGTCATTACACACTGCACACACAACCACACAGGGCAGATAGAGCACTAGCCAATAAACAGGTTTTCTGACAAGAATTTTGACAAAACAAAGCTTAAGAAAACTAAGGTGGCATGAATACAATGACCTAATTTAACGCTTAAATTTCCCTTGTTTTGGCTAAAAGGTGAAGGCAGAGATAACAATGGATTTTTTCCTATTGATTTATTCTCCCAAAAGAGCAATCACATCACCTTTTCCAACCTCCTCTGTAATCCCAAGCCACACTCCACCCAGCAGTTCTACCTCAACCTTGTCATTTATGTGTGCACATGGCCAAAGAACATCTTCCAGCACGGCTTCAAAACTTCACCAAAGAACAACAATGATTTCCTCAGCAGTTTGATCCCAGTCTCACATATAAAGACATTGAAGACCGGTTTCTAGTCATTGATTTGTGCCATGATCTGCTACCTAAGAAGATCCCGAAAGGCACTCAGCATTTTCTCCTTGTAATGCCTCTTGAATCGAGTCACTGCTCGATTCCTGAACAGCTCAAATAAGTCAAATTACTCTGTAAGTGCCCAGCCCTCATTTATCATGCCAAATATTGACAGAGGTAATCCACACACTCTCCAGATGAGCAAAATAAATCAATCAAATCTTCATTAAGCCACTTGAAGGAACAGCTCTGCCTGGATGCAACATCCAGACTAATAAAAAAGTGGTGTGGCTTTTTTTTTTTTTCCTTTAAAGGAGTAACTCAGGTTCACTAAAATATTTTATTGCACATCATAAGCAGCATCCGTATAACAAGGTTATTTTAGTATGTAAGCAAAAAATAGAAAGTTACTTCACTGTATATAGGTACTTCCATGTGAAAATAAAAGTTACATATTTGAAGACATAAGGACAGGCACATACAGCAATATTTATAAACATTTAAGCAGACCAGTCCCAATACACCAGAGTAGCTGTTCAAACATACAACACATCTTGGAGGAGTTTTCCAGTCCAAGGATGTGAACTAAAACAATTACTTCTCACTGTAACATAAATGCATGAAAACTTTATTTTGCCCCCCAAGCCAGCCCTGACAAACCCCAGTTCTTCACACTGTGCAAACCACATTTTTTCCAGGTTAGAGCACAGAAAACTTCTTTACTAAACAAGGACATTCCAAAAGCTTCATTGTTTTTAAGTTTAATTCACTCTTCAACCACAAAAAGTTGGTGTAAGACTCAGACTGCAAGAATGATGTAAGATGGTATATTGAAAAGAAACAACAAACCTCAAGCAACACATAAACTGTATCACAATGTACAGATGCATCACTAAGGCATCTCAGTATGCTTCAATATCATGCATTTCAGCACGAGCATTTCCAATTCAACCTAACTGAAGAAAAATGAATAAAAATGGCCAGACTCGCAGTGACCAGTGATTTACACGAACAGGCACAGTAAACAAAGACAAAAGCGTTAAATTCTGGCTGTTCTGAGGTGCTCAAAGCACCACGTCCTTCAGGGGCCCACACCCTGCCATCATCGCCTACTCGGAGTCCATTATCCCTCCAGGATTGCGTGATAAACACACCCTGACAAATACACCCTGCTCAGAACAGAGCCCCCATTCCCTTCCAAGCAGGCAAGGAACAAGCTAACATTTCATTTAGCAAGATACATTAAAGTATTTTTAATTTCTCTTACTTGCTGCCTTTCCTTTCAGGTCTTTAGTTCGTCTTTCCTGCTTGTCTTCTAAAAAAATTCCTGGTGTAGTTTCGACTCCATTCCTGCAGGCGATCACTTCATCTCTCCTCCTCTTTCCCACACAACCACTCAACACTGACCATGCTGCAGCTGGCCATTTCCTATACATTTTGGTTCTACTTTCCTTCTTCCAAGATCCCCCTATTTCAGCCCGGAGTGCCGGGAGGCTCTGGGAGGCTCTGCCACCGGTGGTGGCTGCAGCTGGAGCCTGACCAAACCCATCCGCCCACGTGTCACCGTCACCGAGGGTGGGACACAGCGCCAGGGCTGAGGCTTCGCCTTTGTTAAACTGTTCTCACCACCTCATCTCTCCCCAAGTTCAAGGTTTATAGTGCTCATTCACACAGCTCCTGTAAATCCCACAAAAAGATGTTTTTCCAAGCTTCTGAGCCAAAACTGTTAATATTTCATGGACAATAGATGTGTGGGTGTGGGGACAGGGCTAGAGGAGGAGAGAAAAAACGTGAAGGAGGAAGATGTTGCTGTGGTTTAAAGAGTAGTTTTTTCCAGCTGTACTTCAAAATGGGACGCTGGAACATAATTTTTTTTTTTTGCTTGGCTGGCCGGACTCTCTCAGTCTTGCTAAAGCCAAGAATTGGAAATGTTTTTGCAGTTTACAAAAAAAGTGAAGAAAGCGTTTGGGAATACTGCCTCTTAAAACCTGAAATTATCTACCACTCCTAAGCTCCTGTAAGAAGGCTGTACATTAAGGTTAGACATGGAAAATGTACAGCTCTGCCAGCAGGAAAATAAAAAGCAGGTAAACAACTTAACACAATGGTCCTGTAAAAATTCACCAAGAATTCAATTGTTCATGCAATGATTAATCATCTTCTTTTATATTTCATCAGAGTCATGCACATTAAAAACAGCAACACAAGGCACATTTACAACGGTTATAAAATACAACAGAAAACAAAAATCTACTTGAGCATGTCTGCAACAAATCCATAAAGATAAGAGATTGTCTTGGCAGTTATAAAAAGAATAAATATATTTACACACATATAAAAATCTGCCATAATAAGAACATGGCCCATTTCTACTGACAGAAAAATGAAAAGCAACTGCAGTCTCTCCATCCTCACAAGAAGAACAAAATTGATCCCATTCTCTATGCTTCAACTGTTTCTCAAAGGCAGCTACCAAGAGCCTAAAAACTGAGTGATGCCTTTGCCTTTACATGCAGTTACCTGAAGCAATGGTCAGGAAACACCTTTGTTGAGAAATCCCTCAGAGCTTTCACCTGCTCCACCGTCAAACCTGCCATGCACTCAGCACACATCAGAACAGGAAAAGTGGTCTGGATTTTAAAGGAGAACAGATTCCCTAAACCCATAAGGCACATACCTCTAATTCAGTGCTCAGGAAGCAGCGGAGCTGAGTAAGCTGCAGACATTCACCTCGTCGTGTCTTGTCCCTAACAAGGCACTTCTGATCCTAAACCTCACACCTTTCATTACCTCTGCCACATAAAACCAAACGTCCTCTTAACAGCAGAGCACCAAAAACCCAGAGATTACGTTTTCTGGAAGGCATGGAAAAGCACTAGGCAAGTACCACACCCCCACTCTTTCCAAAGAGCTCCTTTTCCAATTTGAGCGTTCTGAGTTCCTTGAGCAGCTATTTTCACACATAGAAGATAACCACACTTGAGACACTTTCTCTCCTAATTTCAGTCTTATGAGCTTAAATGCCAGAGTTTTCTGCCGTCCTGGACAACACTTTCAGCAACCAGAATAAAAAAAGATGTTCTGCTTCTTTCTATGCCTTCTCAGAAGAAAAAACCCCAAAACTGTGCTGCATCCTGAAAGCAGAACATTCTCATCTGTATGACTGCTTGCAACTGTTACCGGGAGACTTTCCGAATATACATATTCAATCAATTAACTTGTTTCAATGTCACCATTTCTTCCCTTTTAGCTCAGCCTGGAGAGGTGACAAACATCCTAAGGTGTTTCATTATGTGACTTATTATCTCAAACGTATCTCACAGCAAGCAGGAGGAGAACTATCAAATTCAGTTTCATTTTTTACAATATAATCTCTGCTTGAGACGTGACTGGGAGTTTTCCTGTCACAAACTGACTGCTCGTGCACGGAGCAGACACTGAAGTCCAGCACACAAGCAGTATTTTCACCGTGCCTTTCTTTCATGCCAACATAGCTGTTACATTTCAGTGAGCCCAATTTTGTTTTGTAAGGCTTCTTTCAATCACGCCAGACCCCAGCAGACAAAGCCTCAACAGTTCAGAGCTCTAGCCATTCCCTAAAATTCACTGTCAGGTAGTTCCCCTCAATAGCCACACTGTGTGGTACAGTCAGCAATTACCACGTCCATTCCAACTTCCTTTCGAGGTTTGGGGAGTCTGTAATTTATTGTTTCATAAAAGACAATTATCGCATTTAATGTTTTAGAGCAATTAAACAACACGTTCATGGAAAATCTAAAATTTCCAGTAAGGAAACTTTATATTTGTGTCTTTTTCTAATGTGACACAGAAAGCTTGTGAACTGACATGCATCTGACCTTGACTTTCAGCAGAGCAGCATCACGTCTTCCAAACACGATGTTTAGTAACCAGGTTGAGAATGAGGGTGATGAGGGACCCAGCTGGGTCAAAGAAACCCCAATGGCTGGGTCGAGGGTGGTGAGGGGAAATGAAAGATCCAGCATCAAGGATCTGAGTGAGTCTCAATAATTTGTGGCTTGCATAATAAGAGATTTGAATATTTAACTAAATTTCTACCTGCCTAATCATTTAAACTACTTGCACTTGGGATGAGAAAGGAATACAGTCTGGGTCACACGTTCCTAAGTCACTGGACTGGTCAAAACTCAAACATGTTGGTATGAACCTCACCTTTTGGAATTCTTGCAACTTATCTCTAGAAAATTCATTGGAATCACCATCACGGCTCTCTCTTGTTTACAGACCCACAGTCACTCAGGTTTGAAGGGACATCAGGAGGTCTGCCTGCAGTCCAACCCTCCACCTCCTCTCAAAGGGCACATGCTCCAGCCCCCAGTCTCCTCAGCAGCCCTTCACTAAACTCATTCCAGCTCCTCCATGACCTTCCCAGTGATGGATAGGAGCCTGAACAGTCTGTAGCTGACTGTATTGTCTTCTAACCCTTTTTCAAAATGGGTGTAACACTTGCCTTCTCTTGCTTTCCTGTGGGTGGGATTTTAGAGACAGCTCCTTACATTTCCCCCAATCCATTTTTGTAAGACTTCAGCAACTAAGTAACTTTTCAAAACTGAAGCTTGTTACACAAACAAATCACGAAACTAATGAAAAAAAAAATCAGTTCTCTTCTAACATCTACTGCAATACTACCAGTATTCCTGACTCAGCTCCTGACACTAGCTCCAACACCAGACACATGAACCAAGATGGGGAAAATATGCATATCCACTAAGGTGTGGTAACAACTACCACCTGATACAGAAAAAGCCACCTGTTCTGTCCCTGTCCTCCTCCTCACCTCCACGAAAAGAGAGCAGTACAAACTGAGATCCTTCCTTGGTCACACCAGGTTTAGTTCCCTGCCTCTCTTTCCACTTGCATGTTGTGTACCACAATGTCATGGGTTCTCTCTGTTGTACTTGTCCAAGTTGTCTCCACCATCTCTCTTTTGCTGTGCTCATCGTGACAAAACAACCTGTGTTAAAAGTCTAGAAAAACCTGAGATACTGGTTTATTTCAGAAATAATTGCTGGGTTTAGGGATTATTTTACCCTTTCATAAAAATAAATCACAGATTACTTGAATGTTTCTCTATCAATTACAAAGTAGTATATGAGGGTACATTAAATGGCCCTTGCACCTGGCACTAAGGTCTATATAAAGAAGCAAATATGAAAAATATCCAGATAAGAAGCTAGTCTCTAATCTCTTCCCAGAAGCCAGAGGGGAATAAAGCCAAGGTAACTCCAACATGTGTGGCAGAAGCAGCCCAACGAGAGCGCTCACTCTGGTCCGCTCTTGGAAGCATCGGACGGCAAATGATGGATTGCCGTTGCCTTCCCCTGCCCCTCTCCAAAACCATTCTTCCTCTTAATTGTTTCCCAAGGTATCTTCACTTTTTTGACACAGTTGCCATGTCTGCTCTTGTGACTAACTCTAAATCCCACCCAGCAGCATCCACAAGACACACATGGCTACCAGGCTAACACTCTTACAGACGAGAAGGCTTCAGTAAATTTATGTGCCATAAGAAGAGAAACACGGACAGAAGGAAGAGGAGACAATCTGCCTATGGAGAGACACCACACTTGGAACATCAGCTTCTCATTCACAAGATCGTCCTGAAGAAGATTAAATACTTTAAGGTTCTTGGAGCACACTAACATTAACAGAAAGCAAGACTGCCTTCTCATTCTATCACAAACACACACATTGTGTCTCTTGTCCAAATTTAACAGCTGACAGGATATTTAAGTTCAGAACGACCCTTTTAAAAGGAATCATCTGAAAGTCTGGTAATTAATAGTGGGCACTTGCTTAAGTCAGCATGAAATGCACAGTCTGTACCAAGCCAGTGTCTGCTCGTGCCTGCCCTGAGCTGGCTCCCAGAGCTGCCAGTCCCACAGCTTCCCTTGTGGCTGTGCCACCCTCACTGCCCACCTGGAAAGGAAATCAGCACATAACGCACAAGGACACGAATTATCTTGACAAACTTTAACTGTGACATTCCCTGGCCAGAGACTTCTTAGCGAATATACTGCCAACACAGGTGGCTCAGATTTTGAAGTGTTCAGCTCCTGATGCTCCCCACAATGACTGACAGTGTCAGTGGTGAGAACTCGAGCTCAGTTCTGGCTCAGGAGCTCCCTTCAGCTACACAAGTCCTTCTGTGAAAATTCCCACCTCAACACACCTTCTCCAACAGAACCACGAACATGCCTATTCTGTGAGGAGTGAAATATATAAATATGTACTTGAAGTAATATTATTAAACAAGGAAAAAAACCCTAAGCAACATTACTATGAAACAAGCAAGTCTGGGGTCTCTGTGATGTATAAAGCTGCAAAAAGTACATTTCCATTCTTTTTAATGCCACTTTTCCCTCCTTATTTCTGATACCAAATTTAGGGGAACTATCTTCTGCTTGGTAACTCAAATTCAGCTGTGCAAGGACATACAACCCAAACCAAACATACATGAGGAAGCAGCAGCAGACGTGCATGTAAAGCTAATGATTTTTGTATATTTACATCTAAAAAAGTTTCCGACCGTAACTGACAATACAAAAAAAAACCCCAATTCCCTCACAAATCTTTTACTTTAAAGCACTAATTTCAGTGAGATGAGGCTGTTTTGAACCATTCTCATTAATACTTTCTTTTAGGGAGTTTATGAACTTAGGAAAAAACTTCACAGCTATTCCAAACCAGACTCATACTCAGTACTTACTCAACTCAAGCCACTCGGTAATTTCCCCATCTCTTTTCTCCATGAGATGACACTGCACAAGAGATGACACAGAAGTGATGTCACCAGCAACACCCACTAACCCAGCTATCCAAGTACCCGTGGTGGCAAAGCTGGGCAGAGCAAGAGAGCAGCTCGTGCTCTTCTGGTGACACACACACGAACAGGGGCTGCAATCTAATGTCCCATTTTACTTCTCACTCTGCAGCAGAAAGTCTCCAGCTCTAATTCCTGTCTCTGCCATGTCCAACTGCAGCAGGAAAATGATGTGTGCCCAGGAGATAGGGAGGAACAGTCATCCAGGGAAGAACAACTCCTTTACCCAATGCTGTCTTCCCAAGGAAGCTTCCACAGCACTAAAGGTGACCAGCAGGGAAGTGGGGGATTATTTTACAGATGTATAGATTCTGTATTTATCCAGTGTCATAAATAAGATCCTTCTTTCTCAATGTTGGCAAATGAGAAAGCAGGAAGGAAGAGGATGTTAAGAGATTTAGATTACGAGTTATAATTATCACTGCTCATAGAAATTTCAGTTTTCTTTTAATTCATACTTATGATTCTGCAAAATACTTAATAGTATTTGTTGAAGCATCTTTATTAAAGAGTTTTCCAAATAAACTATTTAGGTTTAGACATCTGAGACATTTATCTTAGACATCTGAGAAGACAGATGGAAAACATAACATATGTTAAAAGGAAGATTTACAAAGCAAAAATTCTTGAAAGTGTAAACCAAATTAGGGTGGAAGTGTCAGATTTCTAAGTTATCCCTCATGTTTTTTCACTGTATAAGAACAAACTCCAGAATTTTTCAAATCAGGTTTTTTAACTACCCCCTCCACCCTGATTTCACATTAACCTGCAGTATTTTGTTAATAGGGTGAGGGGTTTTTTTCATGTTCTTCTCCCTTAGCAGGTAGCAACAGTAAGTAAAATACCTAATAAAGATAAACACTAAGAATATGTGGGGGTTTTTAGTGTGAAGCTGCAGGTATAATAAAAAAGCACAGCATGTTGCTGTAGAAATAATTAATGGCACTGGACAATGACTCCAAGGAATGTCCAGCCAAAATAGAAAGTGAATAATCTGCAGCAGAAAGCTGGAAATAATTTCACAAGCTACCAAGAGATCTCTGGAGTACAGCAAAGACACAGCCTCTATTCTGCCTGCTGCTGGCAGGGCTTCTCCAGGAGCTCTATGCCACAGCACAAGACAGCATTTTCCTAGTTAAGTCATTAGAGGGGGAATAAGTTTGGAAAAGTCCCCAGTACATGTGCAATTATCAAAGTATGAATTTCAAAAAATAAAGGAATGGGCAAAATGGTAGGACTGTGGACTGTCACATATGATCAGGCTGGCAGATCATCTGCTCAACTTTTCATCCCACACAGACATGAGTGTCAAACTCCTTGGAAAAACCTGTAAAAGCCCACAAACATTGAGAGAGTACACAATACCCTGCTATCAGCATTGCCTCAGGAGCTGGTAAGAATTAGCTGTGCTACACTCTATAAATGAGCCCATTTCTAATCTTACAAATCTCTTGTCCCAGATCACAAATGCTGGCATCAAGTTATGCAGGTCAGTCACTTCAGGTGAAAAAAAAAAAAACAGTATCAAACTTCTAGCTCAAAGTAAACATCTTGCTTGGCATCATCCTCTCCTATCCACTACCCCCATGGTTACATGAGTCTTAAACAAAATAACCATGAAATATTCCAAAAGAAACAATATAGCTATGAAATATCGCACCTCATTTTTCCCATCCCAGATAGTGAGGGCACAAGTGCCACAAAACAAACAAGCAACAACACAAACAAACAAAACCCAAACAAACAAAAAGGACATTCCCGTGTAATAATTACAACTACGCAAACTCCTTCACCTACACCTTTTCAGAAAATGAATTTCTTCCCCAAATTTTCTGCCTATAAATGCAAGTCTGTGCACTTAACGAAATTATCCTTCTCCGTGTTCCAGGGAGAGAATAATAAAGCCCGTGTGTAACTGTGATTCTGACCGTCACAGCACACACATGACACTCAAGCTTTGCACGTATCATACAAAACAAGAGCAGACCGATTACATAGGCTTCCACGAAGCTTTTCAGCCACGCAGGAATGAACCCTTCAAAACATCCATACTAATGCTTTCATACATACACACCATAAAGTCACCCCAAAACAAAATCTGGGTTTAGATCACCGAGATGTCACTCCATCTGAAGTCTCTGCTAAGAATGTGAACACAAGCTTAGAAAACCTCGTTGTCTTTCCTCAAGCTACTTTGCTTTTGTCCACCTCTTTTCAAACTAAAACCTAAATCCACTGCAATACACCTATCTGGTTTTTGGCAGGAGAGTAGGATCAAATCAGGCTGCGCATCGACAAGAACTCCCTTCTGCGAAGTTCTGTGGCTGGCTGGGAGTCAGCCAGAGATCGACTTATCGGCACGTAGGGAGGCACGTGCGGCAGGGCCAGCCTTTCCCCAGTGTAAAATCCGGGCCCTGGATGCCAACACACGGGCTGCAAAGAGAACAGGAGTTATCGGGGAGCTCGGCCCGCAGCTTTTGCGGCAGCAGCCACGCGGCTTAATCTGCGTACAATCAGAGGTTAGGGAGTAAAAAGATTTAAAAATCAACAAAACCCCCTACACAAGGAAGTATGAAGTGAAAACCTAGCTCTAATGGACTTTGGAAGCTGCTCATCTCACCTTCTTCCCAACTTCACCTACTTTAGGAATTTGTTAACTCCTGATGCCATCAGGGACACCCTCTGCTCTGGCCCAGATTATGCTGTGTTGTTTCTGGAACAGGCACAGCACCACAGCAGCAGAAGCTGCAGGGAACACAATGAATGCAGACAGAAGCATGACTTTATTGAAATCCAGACCCTCATCGAGCTACCTGCAGAAGGGACCACAGTCCAGGGGCCCCTGAACACCTCCAGCTGTGCTGCTGCTCCATTCAGGCACATTTTTCCCAACCAGCCCGAGACCAGCTCAATAACGCCGCCAGGTCTCTGTATATTCTGCGAAAGGAGCAATGCCAGCAATGTACAAAATAATCACAACACTAAGTGTTAAAATAACACACTGCTATAAGCAAAGTTACTGTAATTCTACTTTTTGTAGGAGTCCCTTGTTTATTCTGCGGCACTGGATGAGAACGTCATACAACAGCCACAGAGGAGACAAATGTTTAGGTATGAAAATGCCTGTGTATCCAGTAAAGCAGTAATTAGACAAAAGCACTACTCCTACCTGGCTAGACAAGGAAAAATCTTTCCCACGGACATTTTACCACAGGAGTCAGCTCGTTCGATCCCGCACAGAAACGGCAAGCGAAGTTAACAGCCAGGATCTTAACCTTCCTTATTGATACAAAGAGCAGCGGGGCAGCTGCAAAATGGGACTATCATGAAACTTAATGATGGTCACAGCACCCATTTCTGTTATCCTTTCATCTCTGCTCCCTTCTGCAAGATCAGACACTGGATTTAGCTGCTTAGGTTTAACAGAAAAGGCTGTATTTTCAGAAGGTAAGCAGACCAATTTCTACGGCACCAACTTTGCCCCGGTAAGCTGAGGAGCTATTTTTATCAGAAAGATTAAAGGCAGCTAAAACTTACCCTGACAAAAGGAGTTGCTTAACATCACCGCATCAAAGCATCAAGAGAAATATAAACAAGGAGGAGAGCAGTTGCTTTCTGCCCAGTGTTCAGGCCTGCCATCGGAGCCTCGGGTGTGCGCATTTGCAGGCTTGAGCCGAACTGCTCAGCCGGGCCCAGCGCGGCGGCCGGGAAAGCACGGCCCCCTCACGGCAGCCGCAGCTCCCACCAGTGCGGGGCTACCACCGCAAGCACAACAACTCTGTTCAACTCACTGCTCATCCAGGGCAACAGCCTCAGAGCCATCTCCCTGGGCTCCCCCGATCACAAAGGCCACTTTGCAGGTTGCAACAGAACTTTTTCATTTAAGCCCCAGCACCAGGGAGCAGCCTGGTTTAGTTCCAGGAGCGGGCATTTCACAGCAAACACTACTCAAACTATTGGTATCGCCTGCCACAGAGCACAGAAACCTTCAGCGATCCTTCACCAAGCAGCATTAACTGCTGGCAACAAACCTAGAAGTGCTTTTCCTAAAAACAACCCTCCCCTTAAGTGCACAAATATTACCCGCACCCTTGGCAGAGAAGTATTTTTGCCTATGGAACACCAGGACGATGATGGAACTCCATGGCCACACTTGTCTGGAGTCCAACTTGGGGTTTGCCATCCCCGTGCCCACAGGCCCCCCGAGCCCTGCAGAACTTTCTGAAGATGCTGGAGTTCACACATCTAGCACCACACAGAGCTCCCTGAGACACACGAGAACTTGCTGAACAGGACATAATTAAGACTGAAGCATTGCAGAACAGCCCAAGTGAACTTCAAAAAAGAAAGAAAAAAACCCAAGACACTGCTTCAAACACCTCTCACTGGCTACCAGGAGAGTCTAAAATGTCTAGCTAAAGAATTAAAGAAAAACTGTATTTGTCCTGAGTTACAAAGAGCATTTCGCAGCAACTTGTGTATCAGCCTTCCACATATTCCAGTGGTTCTACAAAAGGGATTAACACAGCTCAATCACAAGACCTCACCTAGATATTCCCTGACAATTCTTACTCGATACTGTTTCTCTCTCGCTTGTTTCATTTATTTGCAAACTGAGAAGAAAAGGTTTCCATAAAAAACCCCTAAAGGACCGAAGCATCTGTATACTGTTGCCAAATGCAGATTGAGCAAGACGAAAAACCCACAGAATTTATCAGCTCAATTATAGTAATATTTTTTTTTCAGTCTATGAAAACACAGCAGGCATAGCATGATTAACTTATCACTATCCCTTCCACAAGATTCATTAATCTCTGAAAGCAGAAATTCAAGACCAACAGACTTCGTGTTCTTCTGAAACCACTCTTTCAGGGACTGAAACAGTCGGAACACCGGGAGAGGCCGGTCCAGGCACACATGCTCTTGTGCACACACGTGTGTATTTACAACGGGCACACGCTGGCTGGAAACGAGACATTTTGATGTGTTTTATTATCTACAAATCCATCACAATTGAAGAAAAAGGCACGCCGGAGACACTAAGCGACACAGACAAGTCGCAGTGACTGCCAGGCTGCCGGGCATTTCGGCATACAAGAAACCCCACAACTTCAATTATTATCTGCAAATCGTTTGGGGTTTAAAGGAAAAATACTTGGAACCGTTTAAGCCAAATGCCTTAAAACCTTGGTCACAGGTTGGGAGGTAAAAAAAAGCACGAAGTATTAACTGGAGGGTAAAACTAGATGGTTTGCAAGGTCCTTTCCAACCCAAATCGTTCTACGACTAAGAAGCTGTTAAGGAGTTTTTATTCCGTAGTGTGTCGCACACAGGGGCACAGTGAAAGAGCCGGTATAGGGCTACTAGTTGTGGGTAATTTGCGGGGTTTAAGGAGTATATAGAAACCTCGACTATCCTTTCAAGAAGGCACCTTCAGCTTTAAGCTGAAGGAGGGTAGATTTAGATTCGGTATCGGGGAGAAATTCCTTCCTTTGACGGTAGTGAGGCCCTGGCACAGGCTGCCGAGAGAAGCGGTGGCTGCCCCATCCCTGGAAGTGTCCAAGGCCAAGCTGGACGGAGCCTGAGCAACCTGGGATAGTGGAAGGTGTTCCCCATGGCAGGGGACAGAACAAGATGGGCTTTAAGGTCCCTTCCAACCCGAACCACTCCACGATCGTACGATAAGCAGGATGGCCGGTGCTTCCCACGCCTGGCCCTTCTCCTTCCCTACCCGCACCCCACTCACCTGTGCACCCCCCACCACCCAAACCGAGGCATTAAAAACGAAGATGATGGATGAAAAGAAGGGAAACCCAACTCAAAAAACGTCTCTTTCCAACCGCTATTTATAGCCGGGACGGTACTTGGCGTACGGGTCCCGCCCGGTAACTTCGACTGCAGGAGGCCCAACCCACCCCCGCCAGGAACCGCGGCAGGGTGGGCGGTCCCCCGAGGCCCCCCCTCGGGCGGGGCGGGGGGGGTGAGGGGGGTGAACCGCCGTAGAGCCCCGCCCGAGCCACCCCCGCGGCCTTACCTGTGCTATCGCTGGCGGAGAAGCCCGGCGAGTTGAGCTTGGCTCGCTTGGGGTTGGGCGGCCCGTCGAGTAAGTTCTCCGCCATGGTGGCCGAAGCGGCGGAGCCGGTGATCGTTGTCGGGGGGTGCCGAGCTCGCTGTCCCCGCTCCTCCGCCGCACGGGAACCCAACAGCGCCGCTCAGTGCCCGGCCGGCCGCCCCCGCTCCCCCATGCCGGGCCGCCGCAGGCCGCAGGGAGGAGGGCTCGGGGCGGGGAGCGAAGGGCCCAGCG
>VZRO01000098.1:621449-732684 GCA_013397915.1 Daphoenositta chrysoptera | reverse complement strand
ATCCCCTCCCAAGCTCCCCCTCAGTGCCCCCATTTCCCCCCATGCCCTCAGAGCAGCCACACACGAGGGCAAATTTCCCATCGGAGCTGACCCACTCTCAGGCACCAGCATCAAACCCAGCCTCACTTTACAAACACTTTCTGCACTGTCTAGACAGACTTCCCCAGCCCAAAACAGGTTTAGAAGACTGGAGCTCATATACTTCCATGGATTTCCATACTGGTTCCCAACCTGAGAATCAGGTCGTATAAGCCCTGGTGACGTGTGTGGCAGCAGAGCTTCTTGTACCCAAACTGGTTGCCTGGGGCTGTTTTCATCGCCTTCACGTTGGAATGTCCTCGAAGGGCAGCCACAATGGGAGGAGAGGCTGGAGAAGGGCTGGACACAATTCTAAGGATGTGTTGATGAGCTCCATAAGCTGAGATGGATTTATCAGCAATAATTTATTGGTTTAAAGGAGATCTATAATGACAGATTCCTTTGCAAAGAGTAAGTCTGCCTTTTGTTTACTGCAAAACTCGAATTCATTACATTTACTTCTACATTTACATGAATTTCATTACATTTACTTGCAAATTCTGTATTTATTTACATGGTGCCTGTCCTTGCTGAGGTCTGGCTGTAATCACGTGGAGGTCTCTGACAGGCCTCTGCTTCTATCACCGTACTACTCCTTAGTTACACAAGTAAGGGCTCTCTGGTTATGCCTGCTTTAATTTCCTTCAAAAGCAGTGAGTTCCCATCTGTTTCAGGATGTTTCAGTGTGGGACAGGGTTTAGTGTCTCACAGTGGCTCTAGATGTGAAAGCAACAGCTCTTGTCCAGCAGCATTTTACTGTGATATAAGGCATTTATCCCAGTTTAAGTTAAAGGAAAATATTTTGCTGTTGGAGGCGAGGGGTGGGAGTCAGGTCAGACTGTCAGGCACAGCCGAGGACAGCAGTGTCTTTTTCTGGCTCCTGCTTTGACTTTACAATGAGTTTGGTTGGTGTATTTTGAACTGCATCTTGGATCACTCTTTGTGCTTGCCTTGGCCATTACAACCTGGGCAACCTGAGCTAGTGGAAGGTGTCCCTGCCCGTGGCAGGGCTGTGGAATGAGCTGGTGTTAAAAGTCCCTCAAATCCAAACCAGTCTGTGGTTCTACAATTACATCACTTACGGATTTGCTGGAGTGGCTGACACCAGGAGCCCTCCATAGCGCTTTGCTCCCCTCATGACCCCCTTCCCTGCCACTGCACTAACCCTGCAGCTCCAGGATGAAGTCAGGATGGAGATTTACCACTGAGGACAGATTCTGAGCAGTCCCACAGCTACTGCCCATCTCCAGAGGATGTTCATGCTGCCTGGTGCTGGGCAACACATCCATGTCACACCAGTACTGCAGCCCTAACCACACAGCCACTGAGCCAGGGGCCCTGAGAGCCCCACTGCTGTGACAGGAGCTGCTGTGTCGTGCCTCTGAGGGACGTGCCATGTACCCACTGTTGAGAATGGGGAGAAAAGCAGAGGACATATGGAGGCCATGGTTAGCTGGGAGAGCTCTTCTGTCTTTACAGCAAGCGCCAGGCTTGCCGCATTGGTGAAGTCAGAGAGGGGCTGTGAGTCCCAGGAACAGAGTGGGAAGGGAAGGAGGTGCTTTGGAGGGAGGGAATCCTTTACCCCAGGCAGCAGGGGCAGAGGAGGAGGATCCTACTGCCAGTGTGTCCTGCAGCTTCTCCGTGCTGCAGTACCCCCTTCGATGGCCCCAGCTGCCCCTGCCATGGGATCAGAACAGCACTGGGTTAATGGCAGGAGGAAGAGGAAGACCTTGGCTGTTATCCACTGCCCCTGGAAAGAGGGCTGTCATGAAATACCCTGAAGGCCTAAGAGTAGCTGGGTACTACAGCCCTTTGGTGTCAGTATTGCAAGACTTGGATAGCCTCACCCACTGGTAATACCAAACATGGAACAAGCTCAAACAGAGTAGGAGGATTTAATGAAAAGAAACTCTTTGAAAGACACTATCAAATACACCAATATTCCCAGTCTGGACCCCAGTGCACAACTCCCTGCTGCCCCAGCTGATAGCTAAGCCTTTGAAAGGATTCCTGAGGCCTTCATCTGCGGTGCACAGGAGGGAGGGTGAAGCAGGTGCTTAATGGATAACTCCTTTATTCAGGGACTAGTTCCAAGAGAAATTGCATAATAAAATCTGCACTGCTGCAGCCCATAGCCAGACTTCCTGTCTCCAGAACTAAGCTGCTTAAAGACACGGTTCCTGAGATCTTACCTTCCTTCCCCACCCAAAACATGGAAGTATCATTTCTGTAGCTTGTGACCTCAAAACCTTACAGCCAAACAACTAGCAGTGTTTGAATAACTTCTGTGGAGCTCTGCCCTGTAACTTGTAGTCACTGTGGCACTATCAGAGCAGTTCTCATTGGGAATGGGAGTCTGTTTCTCCTGGTAATGTTATGTCCCAGCACCTGGTGGCCTTACCACTCCCATGTGCTGCCAAAGCCGGCCAGGACAGAAGAAAAGCCCAGAGCCTGTTGCCTCCTCTCCTCCTGGCCGCCGCAGAAGGTGCTGCCTATTCTTTCTCCGGGCACGTCTGGTTACACACACCCTGCACTCATGGGATTGTGGAGCAACTTTATGTTAAATAACTGTTGTTTCTGGCTTCTGATTTTCATTGTATGTGTGAATTCTGTGGTGTTCAGGAAGTGGTGGTAAGCCAGGGACCGCAATCACAGCACTGTTTTTTGTTTCGCTGTGTGTCTGTGAACTTCTGCAAACCCTTGGCTCCTTGGGCTACAGAGCCTGACACACGTCCCAAAGGGTCTCCTCACTTCATTTCATGCAGAAAGACTATTTGCAGGTGGCTAAACGTGTTCTGTGGGTGCCATCCTGTCATCTGTTGCCGTCAAGCACCAGTCAGATCTGATTCTGCTTTCCTTTTCAGTAAGTATTCATTAATGTAAAGCCATTTCCTATCTACTTGTTGAATAGAGTCTACTGGGGACTGGACGCAGACTTGGACTTTTCTGTGAATTGCTCAAAATCCTGCCCATCATCTGTCAGGACCATCTAACTTTGATATGGAGGAATCCCTCAAGTAATGGGTAAGGCTATCTCACCAAAGCAAGAGTAGCAGTTCAGGAAAAACAGAGTCTTTTGTCATCAGCATAATTGAATCTGTCACTCTGAGGGGTCCTTCTTTCTTATGTCCCAAATGTGAAGCCTTTCTGCTGGAGTTGCCTGTAACTTTGCCATGCCTGACAAACTATTAACAAAAATCTGTATAAATCTTTGTGCCCTCAATCTGGGTTGTTGCTTAACAAATCTCAGACTTTGTCTGAGAGACAACAGTCCATTTGCTTAATTTTAAAGTCAAACTGCTACAAAAAAATGTCTGTGTTTGGGCTCTGCTACATTATGGTTTCTCATCTCTCTGACACCAGCTTGCAACCTGCCCCACAGTCAGTTTGAAAATCATATTTCTATCCATAAAGTAGTAATCTGGGTAATCTGGGCAAGTTTCATGTCTACCAGCTCCCTTTTAGCAGTTGCAATTAGTGGTTTATGGGTGGTTTCAGCCAACATGGTCCAAAATAAAGACATGGAACATTTTTGTCCCTGCAGATTATGGTGAAAGTTCCCTTCCCTGAGCACACAGAAAGGCAGGATGCCCATACATACACTCTGGCCACTTGAGATGGGAAGATTTCAGTGTTTCTCACCTCCCTGCCTCGTCCCTCAGTTAAAGATGTGGCCTTCCCATTGCACCATAATTAGGAGAGGGCATTCACAAGCCCTTCAGGTGCTGCCTCTCCCAGCTTGGCAGGAGCCGAATCCCAGATGCACAGCAGTCCGAGCTTGGGTGCTGAGCTGTGCGCTCAGGCAGTGAGCACTGCTCACACTCCCCTCTGCTAAATTCACCACAGGCTCCACCTCTTGCCTGAACCTGTATCTTGGAGCAAGACCTCATCCTTCCCACCAGGGCTGGTGCTTCCCTCCATTTGTTCTGTTCCCTCTACACAGCTCACAGCAGTGGCCTGTCAGCATCGCCAAACCTGAGAGATTGGGTGATTCCTCATCCTTGAAAGGTGTTTTCAGATTCTGCTCAACCCATTTCTGTCCTCTGCTCATTGCATGAGGGCATCACAGAGACAAGATCTTCCAGTACCTAAGGGAACTTAAAGGAAGGATGAGGCAAGACTATTTACAAGAGCATGTAGTTACAAGACAAGGGGGAATGGGTTCAAAATGAGAGTAGGTTTAGGACAAAAATTCTTCACTGTGAGGGTGGTGAGGCCCTGGTACAGGTTGCCCAGAGAAGCTGTGGCTGCCACTGGATCCCTGGAAGTGTCCAAGGCCAGTTTGGATGGGACTTGGAGCAACCTGATAGTGGAAGGTGTCCCTGGCCATGGCAGAGGGGTAGAATGAGATGAGGTTTAAGGTCCCTTCCAAACAAAACTATTCTATGATTCTGTAATCAAGGGCTCAGCACTTTTGACCACACTAAGCATTGCTCCTTTCAATTCAGTGCCATCCAAGCATTTATTAACCTACTTGGACACACTGCATATGTCTTTTGTGGAAGTAATTCATTACTATAAATCTCATAGTTTTTTTTTTCCCCCTGTCTCTGCATATAGTTTGGGTTTTTTTCTAATCAGTAGCAATGCTCACAGCAATGCAGTGACTTCACCTAAGTGTCTGGGATGACATTTGGAAACGCCCTCTTTGTGTTCTGGCTGACAGTCCTTATTTTTGCTGCAGCAAAATCTGGTGTTCCCAAGAAAACTCTGGCCGAGCTCACAGTCTCACTGCCATCCTGTTAGTCACCTGTGTGCAAAACTCTGCTAAGTCGCTGTCAAGCGAGGCCATGGGGACGACACTGGTGGCATTTTTCCCTGCTCTGCCATTGTCCTGGTTGGTGGAGGCTGCCACTACATTATGGCTCTGCAATTCCTCCTGCTCTGTTCAGCCTCGCCTGTCCCTCTGCCTCTTCTCTTCTTGGTGTCAGTCACAGCTTTAGTGCAAAACTTGGTTATCTCAAGGAGCTTAATTCCTGGGAGATTCTCTGTACCTTCTCAGTATTAATCCTGGCTCCCACACCTGCCTTTAAGCTTTTTGTTGTGGATTCAACTCCTCACAATTCTTAAAAAAACTTTATTTTTCATCAGCGACTTTGCTGAACTCCCATAGTCATCCAGAGAGCAACCCCAAGCTCTTCTGCGGTGTCAGCCTCTCTCTATCTGCTGAGTTAAAAGCCAGCTGTGAAATGTTTTGGATTTAGGTGGCAGACAGGTCCCGCAGCCTCTGCATTAGGCTCCAAGAGTTAACTCTGCCCAGGTTCTGGGAGAATGGTCCAGACTCAGGTGGCTGACCTGCCCTGTCCTTGCTCTGGCACTGCCATGTGCAAGCATAGAATCATGGAATGGTTTGGGTGTGAAGGGACCTTAAAGCCCATTTGTTCCAACCCTCTGCCACTGTCAGGGACACCTTCCACTGTCCCAGGCTGCTCCAAGCCCTGTCCAACCTGGTCTTGGACACTGCCAGGGATCCAGGGGCAGCCACAGCTTCTCTGGGCACCCTGTGCCAGGGCCTCACCTCCCTCACAGGGTAGAATTTCTTCCTGTGGACTGTGCGCTCCTCTCATGGAGGAAAGGGCCCCCAGCGGCGACCAGGAAGCATTTCTGGGCTGGGTCTTGGAAAACTGTCCTGCTGAACCAGTTCCAATTTGTATGAAATTCTTCAATATTCATCAGGGCAGGGAGGGCATTGAGCTGGGCTGACAAGGGGAATACATTAACTGCCTGTTTGTGCCTCCAGCCTCGCTCTTCCCCCACCACAAGAGTTCTTTCCGTGTCTTGAGTGAAAAAAGGGCATCTTCCACTGTAACTTGAAGCTCAGTGCTCACTGGTTTGGGACCAGCAGAGAGTGGGACTGGCCCAGCCCCACATTGCTCCACAAGTTGGATGACGATCACTCTTTTCACCCTTTTTATAGCAGATAACATGTTTGTGGAAAACTTCACCTTCTGCAGGTAACTCTGGTGTGTTCAGGCCTTCAGTGAAGACTCAGAAAATCCCCTGAAGTTTCAGCTTTCAGAATTTGGAAAGCACTGAAACCTTCTGATTTTTTAATTGACAATGAAAACACTTAATTTCCATGCTGTGTGAGCAAAACTTTAAAAAGAGCTTTTACCTCCAAAACTGGGAAAATAAAGGGAGTAAGAAAGGACAAAATGACTAAAACACATCAACCCACTCACCTTTCTCTTGGCAAATTTTTCACATTTGATTCAAACCAAATTCCTTATTTTTTCTTGTTACGGCAACAACTAGTTCAAAGGCTCCACTGTTTCTCCAGTCCTGTGGTTCTCTCAGACAGCTCCTTGGGCACAGCCTGGCTCTCATGCATCCTAGTTGCCTGCATCTTGCATCTCCTATCACCTTGTTTCAGCTGCCTGAATCATACCTGGCACTTCTCAGCACAGAGCCAAACCCAAACCTTTCCTGATGACTCAGTCCAGAGTTTCTACCAAACACAACATAAGGGCTTTAGCTGGAAAACCTCTTTTCAGCATTAATCACCTTTCACTGTAAGTTTGCCCGAGCTCCTAAATAATGGGGTCAGGTGAAAGGAGAACTATTTATTGTCATTATGGCTTCTAGCTCATAGAAACATGGAATGACAGACTGGTTTGGAAGGGACTTTGAAGACCATCTTATTCTACTGCTCTGCCATGGGCAGGAACACCTTCCCCTATCCCAGGTTGCTCCAAGCCCCATCCAACCTGGCCTTGAACACTCTCAGGGAAGGGCCAGCCACAGCTTCTCTGGGCAACCTGTTCAGATTAAGGGAATCAGAGCAGGGCAGCAAAGTGACTATCGTAGTGGTGATAATCAGCACAGGAAAAACTGGGATCCTTTCCACTGGAAAACCTGTGAGAGAATTACTCCAATGAGGTGCTCTACTCTGTTGCTTTCAAGGTTATCAAAGAAATGATCACCCCCCCCAGCTGTGGTGTCCCATTCTGTGACATTAATGGCAGGAAAATTTAAAGCCGAAGGAATCTCTTGGCACAGGATGTAATTTGTCTGGGGAAATCAGTTTCAAAAAGGATCAGAAAGTTAAATACTATTGCAGAGCTTAAATGAAGGCAAATAATTTTATAGCCAAAATAATATTCTTCTACAATAAATTATGTAGAAAGCGAGAGTAATAAAATGTGATGCTCCAGGGAATAAAACAATCCTTGTAAAGGTCAGGAAGCTCTTTTAACGTACCTGCTATAAGCCCAGATGCATTTTAATTTGTTTGGGTTTTGTGTCCTAGATTGGATATGATACTCTTGCCTGAAGTTCCTCAAGGCCAAACACCTCATTGGGTGGACAGAGAAACCTTCCCCAGATCTCTCAGGATATTGCTCCATCCTTTGCAGCATGAGGCAGATGATTTCTGTTACACTCATGTCCCATTCCTGCAAGACTTGACACACTGTGAGGTCTGGGTGGCATCTCACTCTGTGACCTGCGACTCCACGATTTTACTGTTACAACACTGTCTCTAATTATATCAGGATTAACTTTTCATCCCAAGCTGTCCACCTAGGGCATTATGTGTAATTCCTGCAGCACGGAGTTTCACGGCTTGGCTGTCGATGTGCTCTGTGCTTCGGTCTTAGATCATCCGAGGTCGCTTGTCTTCCTGTCTTAAGCCAACAGCACATTAGGTGTTAAGATGAGAAATTCCCTTTTTTCCTGCTTTTCTTCCACCCCATATCAGCTTAACCCAGCTTTGTGCTTACCAGGGAAGTGGAGCCAGATCACCTCTGAATCACCCAGCCTGGAGGTTCCATCACTGCCATCCTAGGGCAGGGCCTGACAAACTACTGCACCTGATCTCAATCCCCCATCCCCTCCACATCCAGTGTATGGTCACATCTATGAAATCAGCCCATCTGGCCCCTCTGCCAGGTCAGCTTCACTCCCCATGGCCCAAGCCCACATCTTCCTGCTTGCCCAAAGGCTTCTCAGCTGCATTCCAGGTTCCTCTGTCATCCACACAAGATGACACTTGGTGCTCATTTAGGGCAATTTACCAGGCTGGTTTGAATATGAGAGCTCTGAAATTTATTTCACACTTGTGAAACAAACCCAGACCCAACTTTTTCACAACGGCTGTCAGTGATGTTCACAGCATCCTGAAATGCTCGGGTGGAATTTGCTCGTGAGCTTTGTAGAATTACCCTCTGGGAGAGAGCAAATATGGGAAAATTTGAGCTAGGAAAGGCAATTTACATTATTGAAGTGCTAAGACATGACAGAGCTGTTACCTCAAATCTGTATTATAAAAGTACCCAAAGACTTGATAAAAATACAGGATTTTCATAGAATCCCAGACTGGTTTGGGTTGGAAGGGGCCTTAAAGACCATCTTGTTGCATCCCCTGCCATGGGCAGGGACACCTTCCACTGTCCCAGGCTGCTCCAAGCCCTGTCCAGCCTGGCCTTGGGCACTGCCAGGGATCCAGGGGCAGCCACAGCTGCTCCGGGCACCCTGTGCCAGGGCCTGCCCACCCTCCCAGGGAACAATTCCTTCCCAATATCCCATCCATCCCTGCCCTCTGGCAGTGGGAAGCCATTCCCTGTGTCCTGTCACTCCAGGTCCCTGTCCAAAGGCCCTCTCCAGCGCTCCCGGAGCCCCTTTAGGCACTGGAAGGTGCATACTGCAGATCACAACACATAATACGGATACCTGAGACATCTTCAAATACCCAGTAACCACTGCAGTCATTACATGGTCCTGGCCTCCCCCCAGCCTTCAATCAGAGATGTTTAGAGTGATCTCTGCCACTTCCAGAGCAAAGGCAGCTCCATCTCCTCTTTACCCGCTCTCCTGGAGGAAGCAGCGACCCTCTGCACTCCCACACCAGTGCGAGTTCCCACCACAACACTGGGACATCATGGCTTTGGTTCAGACTTTGCACCATTGGCTGAGCCCAAACTAACAAAAAAACCATCCCCAAACTGTCTGGCTTTGTATTTTCCTGGAGTTTAAGTCCAGTTGAAGTCATTAGATCATCTTTTCTGTATTTTTGGACGTCACAAGTCACTGCATTTCAGGCTAACATTGAGCCCTGTCACTCAGGCCAGATTAAAACCCAGCAGCCCTGGGGAGAGCAGAGCTGCTGTGGGCTGACATGGGAAGTGACGAGGTGCCAGCGTGGCCCTGGCACTGCCAGGGAGGGTTTAACAGCTCACACCCGGAGCCCGGTGCTCCAGCCCCGATGGAAGGAGGATGATCCAGGCACCCTGAGCCCTCTCGCTCCCCAGCTGGCACAGGACACCGAGCTTTCAGACCGGATGATCTCAAATCACTTGGACAAGGCAAGAAATCCTCGTGGCTTCACCTCACAACTCCCTGCTTGCAGGCTGAGCCTTCCTCCCAGTCGCTGAGTTAAAACCGTGTGGTTGAAAATGAGCTAATTTTGCTTGAAAGGCTGCAAGCCCCGGTGCAGGCACCGCTCCCCTCGCACGCTGTCGCAGTACGCAGCCACCGTTGCTGCAAGAGAGCTGCGGCTCATTTCAAGGTTGAATTTGTCCAGCTTCAGTCCCTGGGATATTTACATCTCTGGAAATAATCTGGGGATGCTGCAGTCCATTACAGCGGAGCTGTTGCTTCCCTTGGTCAGATCTCTGGGCAAGTGCTTGGGTTTTAACACTGCGATGCCCCTACATACACCCTTCTCTGTATTCTGTATTTTTTTAAAGATTAAGGAAAACATATTTTATTTTCAAGCTTTTCTTTGCAACTGCAAGGACCAGATACTCTTTTTAAATGACAAGAGATGAGAATCTCGTGCATTTGCATGACCACAATGGTTGTAAAAACTCCTTTAACTAAACCATTGCCCAGATTTTACCGAAGACACATGGGGCTGATGTACGTGAGGGCCACTGACACCCAGCATGGAACACATGAGCCCTGAAGTACCTAAAATTATCTCATGTTGGCTTTTGAAGATATGTCTCCACCCTCCATTCAGAATGACAACTTTTGGCAACAACAAGAAAACAGAAATGACAGATGGTAACAAAATCTGGTACACAAACATGACAGTAGGCAATATAATGAACATTTCACCCACTCCTTCATTTATGCTAATCGGTGCTTTTGAGCAACCGGAATTGTTCTGCCAGACAGCCGCGGGATCTGAAGCACAGCACAGCAAATCTCAGAGGGCCACCAACCTGAAACCAGGGTAAAACCCCACCGGGCGACTCACTGTGAATGAAATTAAAGTATCCCTAAACTCCAACCCTGAAAAAATCCCCCCACTCCTAGAAAGCACATCAACCTCTCCTCCTGCCCTGAAATTCCTGCCTTGAAAACACCACATCCACAAAACAGAAGCAGTTTGGTTTTCCAGCTACCCAAAGCTTCACCAAAATTCAGAGGAACCAGCAGAAATGAGAAGTAGAACCCTTGCAGTCAATGTGAATCACGCTAAATAAACGTATTTGTTACGGCAACAAAAATTTCCTTCAAAAAGCGCTTTTCTGCCAGACTCAGCTCTCTGGGATGGACTCCGTCCCTGCGGGAAAATGGTTACTCTTCCCTTTGAAGCCCACTTATCTCACAGTGACATTCTCAGCGGAAGGTGCTATGTCACCCACAAACCTCCTTTTATTTCCTATAAAAATGTAAATCAGCCTATTTTTTCCCCCAACAACCTTATGTAATGAGCAGTGTCCTCGCTCAATCATTTTGAAGACATGCTTTAGCCTCTATTTTATGCAGGAATCTGTAAGACTGAAGCCATTCCTCCCCTTCCTTCCCTGATATTTCACTGCTTGCTCCTTTGCCTGCTGATGGAAAGCTCTGTGGCCATTCCTGGCGTGGGCAGGACCTAAAAACATCTCAGAAGGCAACAGCAACACCCTTATATTCTCCCAAGGGTATAAAATAAGTTTTGCCACAAGTAAATTGCCAGTGCTTTCAGGAAAAAAGGGGCAACCTTGAGCACTTGCTGGGATGTGTAATTGTCCAAATCTGTGTATATTTGTAATTATAAATGAGGCTTGTCCTCCATGACCAAGATCTCAAGACACTGCCCTTTACAGGACCCAATTTTCCTTTGCTCACAGCACTGTCACACATTACCCACAGCAGATGAAATGCTCTCTTCGGGGGGCAGAATCACAGTGAAAACACAGGAAAAATACTGAATTTTGGTCAAAACATTTCAGTTGCTTTTGAGGGCAAAAACCCCCATGAACTCGGTATGTTTCCAGTAACCAGGTCTGCAAGTCCTACACTCAGCCCCAGGAGAAGGGGCTGGAGATAATCTTTGTGTCAGCGATTCATCTCATAGAGACAGAGATCTCCCACTGTCCTCATGAAGATCCACCCAGACTTCTCTGACCTGGGAACAACTTCACTTCTCCTGCCTTCTGTCTTACTCGTCATTTCCTGCCCTGGATGAAGCATCCCAGCCTGTTCAGTTGTTCCTTGGGTGAAAGCTACTCCATTTCTTTAATTGTCCTTGATGCCCACCTCCCCCTCTTCTCGACCTCCTGTGCAAAGCCATATATCAATTTTGAGTCAAGGGGATCTCAGCACATGGAGCAGCTGGAGCAGAATCCCACCATGGATGGAGGCATGCCAGAACAGGGTTTCCTGTTCTCCTCTCTGCTTCAGTCTAAATCATTCCTAAAAATAATGCCCCAACCAACTTCCAGACTTGAAATGCTGGATAAGCACTGACCAGTAGGGCTGGGGTCTTCCAGAGACCCCCACACTGCAGCCCCTGGGTGCTTCCATTGCCTTTTTATAGAACAGTTTGGGTTGGAAGGGACCTTAAACCTCATCTCATTCCACCCCCTGCCATGGGCAGGAACACCTTCCACTGTCCCAGGTGGCTCCAAGCCCTGTCCAGCCTGGCCTTGGACACTGCCAGGGATCCAGGGGCAGCCACAGCTGCTCTGGGCACCCTGTGCCAGGGCCTGCCCACCCGCACAGGGAACAATTCCTATCCCATATCCCATCCAGCCCTGCCCTCTGGCAGTGGGAAGCCATTCCCTGTGTCCTGTCCCTCCATCCCTTGTCCCCAGTCCCTCTCCAGCTCTCCTGGAGCCCCTTTAGGCCCTGCAAGGGGCTCTGAGCTCTCCCTGGATCCTTCTCTTCTCCAGGTGAGCACCCCCAGCTCTCCCAGCCTGGCTCCAGAGCAGAGGGGCTCCAGCCCTTGGAGCATCCCTGTGGCCTCCTCTGGACTCTCTCCAGCAGCTCCACGTCCTTCTGATGCTGGTGCCCCAGAACTGGAGGCAGCTCTGCAGGTGGGATTTCACCTGAACCCCCCATCACCTGCTGCCCACGCTGTGGGAGGAGCCCAGGATAAGGCTGGCTTTCTGGGCTGCCCTTTCAATCCATAGGTACAGAATGTCACCTGCTAAAAGATAAGCAGATCCTCCTTTTTTTTTTTTTGGTTTTAGGTTTTTTTTCAAGGCTTTAGACACATAGACTTCCCATCCCCTACCACCCATACTCCCCCTTTCCTCTGCCTAATTTCAGAGTAAGGAAGTCACACATGATGTTCCCTCTCTCCAGGACATGATGAACTGGCTGGCAGGTTGTCTGATGAGAAGGAATCTGCCCTGGGACATCGTGAAAAGGTGGGAGCTTCTGCCTGTTGTTTGTCATGGAAAAGGGAAGATGTGTTCAGCTGCCACTGAAACCAGGAATACCAGCTCAAAACTAGGAATATCAGCTTGGAAGGATGCTGCTCTGATGCTGCTGTGGCTGAAGGAGGCTCAACCCCACATCCTCGGCCACCCAGGTGCGTTCACAGGGGTCCCGCAGCCGGGGGTCCCTGGTGCCCCGGAGCCGCCCGGCCATGGGGTGTTGTGGGGCGCAGGGGGCCGGGATGTGCTGGTGGATGGCCTGGGTTGCTTTGCTGAAGCCCTGGGCCAGGACCCCCGACAGCCTCCAGCTCTGCCGGGGCCGTCCCCACGTCCCCAGCGGGTTTAGCCCGCTCGCTGGACACGCTCAAAGTTCACGGTGCTATAAATACCCGGGCACAGGGCTGCCAGCGGGGCCGGCCGGCGCGGGGGGGCTGCTGAAACCCAACGGGCTTTCGTTGCAATTAACCCTGTGTGTGCACGAGTCCCCTCTGTGCGGTTTGAAAAAGAGGAATCCTCCAATTCGAAACGTGTCTAAAGCCAGAAGAGAGCAGCAAACTCCTTCAGTGGGCTGATTCCTGCTGGGAAGAGCCCTCGGATTGGTACCAGGACTGGAAGAGCACAGGAGGCTGGAGGATGTTGCAAGGGATGGGTGTTTTGTGGCCAGGCACATCCACAGCTGCCGTGTGACGCCCCCAGCTTGGGCAGGTCCTTGTGTTGGGGATGCAGTGATGTGGATCCAGCACGGTTTGTGTCCCCCCATAAAGCAGAGGGTGCCTGTGCACCCCACATTCCCCAAAGAGCCTCATGCACACAGCCTCACGCCCTTTCCCCCACACCCTACCCCTCGTGGCCCCACAGAGCACAGCCCCACACCCCGCCCCGTATGCCCCAGACACCGCAGCCGTGTCCCCCAGCCTGCCCCGTGTCCCCGGCACCATGTGCAGGACTCGTTCTCAGCAGAGGGGCTAAAATAGCGAAAAACTTGGAGAGCAACAGAAACGCACTAACTCAGTACAGGCTCCAACCCCGACTTGGGGACAACCGCAAAAGGTGGAGTCTCCAGTGGTGTCAGGTCACCCGAGGCAAAGCACAGCACATCACCTGCAGCAGGGTGTGAAGCGGCTCCCTGGGGAGACGCCTGTGACCCCACCCAAAGCTGTACAGAGCCCTTTTGTGGTGCCAAATGTTATCTTTTAACCATTTCCCTCCCACGCCCCACCCTGTCGGGCTGAGGGGCGAGCCTGTCTCTGAGGAAGAGCCTCTTGCCCCTTTTGCCATGTTCAAACCGCGGGAGATGGGAAGCCCGGAGCGGAGAGAGGAGAAGCCGGCAGAGCAGAGCCCCACGGGCCGTGTGCTGCCTGCTGGCTCCTGCTGAGGCTGGACACAACTCGCTGCTCACACGGCTCAGGGACAGCGGCTCAGGACTGAGCAAGGTCCTTGTGACCAAAGGTGATCTCCAGCTCCATCGAGGCCGGGCCGCCTCGAGCGCGGGGCCGCACATCCCCATGGCCTGGCAGGCAGGAGTGACCCTGTCCCCAGCCCTCCGGAATGTCGCAGCTGAGAGGGACCCGTGGCTTTGCTCAGGTCACAGTGCCCAGCTGACTCTGCCACCAGAACAACCTCATTTCAGCCTTGGAAATGTCACCTTTTGGGTCCCTTCAGGCCAAGCAAAGGCACATTCATCACCTCACTCTCCGTCATCTCCTCTCCTCCCCATGACCACCGCTGCTCCCGTGACGCCGAACACCTTGTTGGAGTTGTTGCACTTGGATGCCGTAGCTATTCCTGACGTTTACTTGAACAGAATTTTGGGTTACTCAGGTCATCGCTCCTGATGCCGACAGGGTCTTGCCCCACAGCTGTGCCCTATACCCTGTACCCTGCCCCGTTCCCCACATTCCCTGTGCTGCTCAGGGATGTGGCTGCCCCAGGTCGGTCCCCCCCAAGCCCCAGGGTCGCTGTGAGCAGCACTGCTGGACTCTGCAGCACCAGAGCAAAGGAGCCGAGCGGATGGCACTAGGGGGAGATAAAGGCTGGGACATGCCAGGCCCTGTGCCCTTGCCAGCCCCTCCTGTCCTCTTGTCCCCAAGGCCACCCCGGCCGGGCCGCTGGCGGGGACAAAGGGGAGAACTGCAGGTTTCCGCCTGTCACAGTCCTGTTGCTTTGTGGGGTCTTTCCTGGCATTTTCAGTCTTTGGGAAGCATCTCTGGCAATGAGGGGTCTTACAGCATTTATGCCTTTATGCAGCAGGTATAAAAGCAAGAAATTACCTTCTCCCACATGCAGGTAGTGCATGGACACCTAAAAAACACATCCAGGAAGAAGGAGAACAGACAAAATGCCCAGAACGAGGGTCAGCAGGGAAGAGGGAGTCCGGGGACGTGGCCTGGAAGCAGAGAGTGACACATGCTGCAAGACCTCAGCTGGGGGCTCAGCCCATCACATCCGACTCCCCTTTCCTAATGCCCCTAGGTGCACTGGGCATCAGCACAGCTGTGACAACCTTTACAGGACCCCAGCACCAGCAAAATGGGCACCTTCAAGGCTAAAAACCATTTTAGGGGACCTCTGGTCAAGGTACCATCCCAGTATCATCCCAGCTCCTCTTCTCCCATGGATGTTCCCTTCTCCACAGGCTCCCTGTGACCCCTCTCATCGGAGATGGGATGAGTTCACTGGGCAGAGTTTGGGGGAGCTCCCGGGAGACAAGGAGCTGAACCAGCAGGACCTGTTCCCAACAGAGATGTTCATGCCCAGGTGGATCACAGTGGCACCTGTGGGTGCAGCTGAGGCTCCTGTGGTGTGAACCAGTGCTGGATGCTGTGCAACGGCAGCTCTGTAGGCAGGAGCCACATGAGAGGGGCACTTTCCCCTTCTATTTTCTATGGATTAGAAAGAAAAGTTAAATCTTTTCCTCTTTTTCCAGGAGGAGGGATTCAGAGTGTGGCTGGCACAGAGTTATCAAAAAACACTACTAATACAGGTTTGTACATCACTTGCAATGCCATCAAACCACAGTGCCCTGGGGGCCTGGGCTCACTGGGCACGTCCCTGAGCTCCCCCCAGAAAACCCACACAAACTCCACACAAAAAACACCCCAAACCACCAATCCACTTCAAACTTGTGTTTTCTCTCCCACTGTCCAGTTTGGTCACAACCACAGCACACAGAGGCAACACTTGCCCTGCAGCCACATCTCTGGTTTGCTCACATTTACAGTTGTTTAGAGCTCCAGCTCCACAGTTTCCAACATTCTCTCTCCTAAACTTCATGACTGCGGCGCTGGAGGGGAATGGGGCTGGTAACATGATAGGGATGTTGGCCTCAGACCAGGAGGCTGAATGCAGAGGGTGGAAGGCAGAGGGGTGCCCAGGCTGGCGTGTTATCCAAGCCCCTGCAGGAACAAGGTGTCTTTGGCTTGATGTGAGCTGGCAAGAGCAAGAGGAGGGAAGGAGATCCTCTGTCAGAGCTTTGCTATGCACTGTGCTCCCTGTTCTCCACTGCCCGGACACACGGACTCACCAGTGCTGTGGTGCCAGGACACCCATTCCCAGGGCTGCTCATCCCACGTCCTTTCTCCCTCTCAGGCCTGCAAAATTCCATGTTCTACTTCAGCTTGGTTCCAAACACGTGCCCAAAAAGCAGAAACCAACACAACATCACCTCTTTTCCTGCTCCACGAGGTGAGCGAGGTACACACAGCAGCACCCCATGGGTCACCCCACGTGCTGAGTGTCCACTGACAGAGGTGGCTCCAACACGATGCTGTTGTGTAAAAGAGCTGATGGTCTGTGCTCAGAGCCTGTCACAGCCCCTAAACCCTCAGGGGGATCTGGCACAAGTCTGGGGTTTGCATTGTCCCTTACCCAGGCAGATCCATGGGTTTGCAAACCAACCTGGAAGGCTCATTTTTTCTGCTACTTTTCAATAACATTAAGTAAGGACAGAAGCATTCCCTGAGATTGCTCATGGCATCCAGTACTGTGAGTGCAGCACAGCTTCCCCCTGTGAAATGCATCATGTGCCACTGTGGGATGCCAGGCCAGGACTGTAGGCTGCAAATGGACAGGGCCTGGGGTTTGTTTCAATTGTTTCCATGCTGGTTCTTTGCTTTTAGCAAATCATTCCTAAGATCGTGCCATTCTGCCACATGTTCTACACAATCATTTCCCGTCTCCCAGCTTGGACACAGCCTTTGAAAAAGGACATTTCACCTCCAGTGTGCCCCTGGCACTAAAACAGCCCCTCTGCAGGCAGAGCCGGGCTCTTCCCAAAGGTTCCTGCTCGTAGGCACCTCGTGCCAAGCCCGACGTGGTCACTTGTCTTCAAGTGTTGAGTACAAAGCATATGCAGGACAGATGGGTATGAGGCTTATAAGATAATTAAGCATGTTAATGAAGTTCATTTGCATCTAGCTCTTAAATTCCCATAAACTCTGCGAGGCTGGGAAACGAGAATTGCTGCTCGACGTTGCAAAGCAACAGAAGTTTAGTTACCAAAAGCAAAGCAGTGATTAACGAGTGACACCCAAAGTTGCTGTGGCCAGGCTGAGCACAGCCCTGCACGTCCCCCTGGCAGAGCCACGACACACGAGGCCTCCCACACCACTGCAGTGCCAGTCATTAATACAAACTGCTGGTGGGCTTTGCTGGACCGAAATGTCACGGAACCAGAGAGAGTGGGGAGAAATCATTGCTCCAAAGAAAGATTTGACCCAGAGGTGAAAGAAAAGCTCTTTGGTGTGAAAAGGAAAGTCGGTGGCTGGTGTGGGAAGCCAGGTGAGAGCACCCTCTCCGTGGGCTGCCCCTGAAGCAGGACCAGGGCAGAGTCCTTTGATGAAGTCTTGGTGATGGCACAGCAGAGAGGCAGATGGGCACCCCCTGGGCAGAGATGGACTCCAGGGCTGTTACCCAGACAGAGCTGGAGCAGCCCCAGGAAAATAGGGGAACAGCGTGGCCTGGGGATCCCCAGGGAACCCCCAAGGATACCCCAGGGGAACCAGGGCAGGATCTGGCAGATGTGCTCCACAGCCACCTCCCACAGTGCTGGAGCTGGGAGGGCACGGGGGTCCTAATGTGTGGCCAAGCCTGGGCCAGGGGTCACCTACAAGTTCTCACCTCCACAGGAAAGCTGAAATATCAACTCTGGTTAAGCAAGGAGGGCACAAGCTGGGCAGTTTCCAGCCACCCACGGCTCACGGATTGGGAGATGGCTCCAGGTGCTGCAGCATCTCTCCATTACCCCCGAGGTGATGGTGGTCCCTCAGCAGCAGAGACCCTGAGAGCGGCTCAGAATCTGGGACCACCCCCACACCAATAACCTGTGGGGTTGGGTACCACTCACCTTTCTGGCACCCAGGACAATCTTGGATCACAGAGGAGGAAGAAGCCAGTGGATCCCACAGAGATCCCATTGCTGCAGCATGTCCGAGGTGCCAGATTCCTGGCAGCACCTGCAGATGGGAGACGGAACAGCCTCTGGGTTGGCCCTGCTGTCCCCCATGGTCCAGTTGGGTCAAACACACCATGTCAGCAGGCCAAGCAGCCAAGGCTCCCTATGGACAAACAGCCCAGACTTTCAGGAACTGCTGTGAAACATCTCCCTGAGGGATCTTTGGGCTTTTCTTGTTACACAGTCCCCACATAAATTAACCATACACAGGGTGGGTCTTTCAATACACCCAGCATTGGTGTATGACACGTCCTGACCACAAACCAAAGCACAGAGAGAAAAGAAACTTTAACGTGGGCTTACCCAGAACAAGACAAACTGAAAACAGGAAGACTGGATTCATTTGAAATACCTTCATCAGATTTATTAAAAAATATCCCTTGGCAGTTGACAATCACCACGATCCACAATCGGAACCCAACTGGACAACATTGGAACAGTTTTCACCTACAGCAGAAGGCGAATACCTGGGAACGCCCCAGCAAGGCCTACACACCCCTACTGGCATTAAACACTGGGCTGGCACCAAGGAGCCCAGGGCAGACGCTGGCTGTGGTGCCAACTGCACCTCAGGTGTTACTGTGTGCTCTGATACTTACCTGGTCTGTGGGAAAAAAACCAAATGTTCAAAATATGAGGGAAAAGAATCAGTTGGGACCCAGAGAAACTGGACGCCGCTTCTCTTTGATTCCAGCAGCTCTTGGTCTGCTGCAGCTGAGGGAGAGCAGGGAAAGGGGAGCTGGGCAGTGGGGCTGGACACATACGGATGCTGTGGCTGCCTGGTGAGAAGGGTTTGCTGCTGCAGGACTCAGTGGTGGTGGGCCATTGACAGGCAGCAGGATCCAGAGGAAACCTTAACATCTTCCAGGTCAAACCCTGACTGGGGAGGGCTCAGGGCTTCATTAGGGGTTTCATCCCCCAGTGAAACTCGATGAACACACAGTGGGATGCTGACAAGAAACCCCGAGAGAGGTGGGGGGTGTGGGACAGACAGACAAACATGGGGTTTGCTCTTTGGGCCAGATTCCAGTTCTGGAAGCATCGAGGCTCCTCTTCTTGCCCAGCCACTCCCGCTCAGCCAGTCCTTGCTCTGTGGACACTCACTCCAGAATAACTGCCTCATTCCCCTTTCCAGGCAAATTAAGGGGATCTGAATAAGGCACTGGAATTCCAGAGTAAACCATCAATGCTCTCTGCCAAAGAGAAATATAACTATTTAAAGCTCATCCCCAGTTTTGGCCAACACAAGCTCCCTGTGGGGAAAGCTGTGCCACAGCTGGCAGTGACCTACAGTGGCTGCAGAGGTGCTGCCAGTGGAGGCTGCACGGCCCCTTCCCAATGCTTCAGAGCTGAATCAAAATGAGGAAAAATTAGGAAGGAGTCATCTTCTCACCTGGCACTGGGAACATGAAGGTCATTCACTGCCAACCAACACATCAAAGTGCAGCAGGTCTATGTGACAAATCCCTTCCATGTTTAAGATGCCTCCTAAATATGCACCTAATCAAAAATTAACTTGGTGGCTTCGCGATTATCAAAGAGACATTGTCAAAAGCCAGATCCAAAACAAAGGGCTGAAAAACCTATTCCAAACTATTCCTCTTCCAGAATATTCCTTCTTCACGCACCAAGGGCTGCGGCTGAAGGGGGGCTGGAGCAAAAATACAAAAGCAAAACGATTTGGAGTTGACAAAGTGTATTGTGAATTACTTCTCAGCTTTTCTACATCTAAGAGAGCATGAAATGATCGGCCGTACAGTGGAACAGTTTAATATACAATTGATTACAGAGCCGCAGATAATACGCGTTGGATCTATATACACACAGAGCTTAATATTTCACAGATACAACGTTTTGCCATCTCGGTTTGTCCACGAAGCATTGGCAGAGTATTTACAGTGAGGCTGCTGCGAGGAAGCCCCGTCCCCCCGCACAGCCCCGGGCGAGGCTGCCCCAGCAGGGGATGTAAACAGAGCGGTTCTCTCTTTCTGCAAGGGAGGGACAAGGTGGAGAACACGGGCTGTGCTGGGCAGGAGGGAAAGGAACCAGACATACCAGGAAAAAATAATGTCCAGCTAACCTGGAGACTTCAAAACACTTAAATTTGCCTTTTAAAATATTTTAACTGGAAACTGTTCTCAATCAATTTTCAATTAGTAATTCAATAATGTTTCAATGGCATTTTCAATTAATGCTTTCTATCCATCTATATTTCTATTGATCCCCACGTGTGCTTGTGCAAGGACAAGGAGTGCTGAAGCCCTGGGTCAGTGCCGAGGGAGATTCTCAAGGAAGCAGGGGATGCTCGGGGGTCTGTGCCAGCTCCCAGGCCCACTCCTTGCCCTTGGCAAACCAAAGCCAAGCCTGGTTTCAGCTGATCACTCCAAAAAGAGTCTCTCTCGGGCTGTTTGTAGTCAGGTACCACCACCCTTGACGCCCAGTGATGGCTTTTACAGGGGGATGTAGGGGTGTCACTGTGTGGACGGAGGGAGGGCAGATCCCAACCCCAACCCCAAACCCCAACCCCGAACCCCACCCCTTGTCCCAGCTGGTTGTGGATGGGCACAGCTCCGATTTCTAGCACAGCCCTTCAGTAACCAGCTGAAATTTGCTCCCGTGAGAAAAGCAAATCAACAGGCAGCAGGGAAGGTGCATTCACCAAGGTGTCCATGGGCTGGCTGCACAGAGCAGACAGCAGGATGCTGCCAGGAGCAAACCTCGGCCGCTGGAGCCGCTGCTGCCCAGGGCTATGGGACCCCCATGGGACCTACAGGCAGCTCCTCCACTGGGGCTGGCTCCAGGGGCACATCCAACTCCTTCCCAACTGAGCCACCTTTCCCATCATTTACATCCCTGCCTTGTCCCCCTCAATGCTGAAAGGACCAAAGGGCGAGAAAGGAGGAATCCAGCCCCTGCCACCAGCAAAGACACGGTTTTATGCTAAGTTAAGAACACTGTTTCATGGAAAGAAGGAGCTTTCCTGAGCAATACAACACCTAAAGCCATCCTGCTGGCACTGGGCAGTGAGGTGACTTTCCTGAGAGCACAAGGAGGGAGCTTGTTTACCTGTTCCTGGGGAACTGGGTGAAGTTGGCCAAGGTCCTTGTCATCTTTGGATACTGCTGCTGCCTCCTTGCAAACCAGAGACACCCCCCACTGAGCAGGAAAAATTCCCAAATATTCAGCACAAACTCAGAACTGTGTTTCTTGTCTCAGCAGATGTTGGAGTTAAGGCTCTTGGCTTTAAAGAGTTTATTACTTTGGAAGTTTAAAGCTGTACTCGCAGTAGGGTATAACAGGTCTCTGTCTCAGCATATATATTGTGTATCTCTGTATCTCAGCATGGGCTCTGAAACTAGAAGCAATTAAATTGGGGAGAGGGTCACTCAGGTACCTGTGGGCTCCTGGAACATCTGCTGGTGCCAGTGGGACCGTGCCAGTACCTGTGCAGTGGCCAAACCCTGGCTGAGGCAGTGACACAGAGCAGAGCTGGCAGTGCTGCCACCCCCTCCTTTGGACACGATGGAGGGGTACAGCCAGTACTGGAAATAAACCCCAAACACAGCGCTGGGCTCACCTGGTAAAGGCAAAGCTTCAGAGTCACTGAAGAGGCATTTCCCCCCGGGCACACCCACAGGGGGACCACATGCCACGTCCTTCCCTGCCCTGAGCTGTATCTCGGCACAAATGGATACAAACCATCTTCAATTCCAAACTAACATGGAGCTGATGCACTAGGGTAGAAGCAAGTGAAGATGTGAGTAACTGAGGGAGGAAAACAAGGAAAAACTTGAGAAAGTCACTTCAACTCATCTGAAGGAGGATTTGAGAATCGATGGCCAAATCAGTGACATCTAAGTGGTGGCACTGGCTTACACCACACACCCAGCAATGAGCTGAATGACAAATTGGTCAGAACATCACTGATGAGAATGGGAACTTAAAATTTTACTAACTGTTCCCAGCCATGACCTTCTCTGCAGTTCTTCAATTCAGTGAACACTGCAGTTTCTGGACATTAAAATCCATCATGGGCATAGAGATTCTCCGAGGGCTGGAGCTCCTCTGCTCTGGAGCCAGGCTGGGAGAGCTGGGGGTGCTCACCTGGAGAGGAGAAGGCTCCAGGGAGAGCTCAGAGCCCCTTGCAGGGCCTAAAGGGGCTCCAGGAGAGCTGGAGAGGGACTGGGGACAAGGGATGGAGGGACAGGACACAGGGAATGGCTTCCCACTGCCAGAGGGCAGGGTTAGATGGGATATTGGGAAGGAATTGTTCCCTGTGAGGGTGGGGAGGCCCTGGCACAGGGTGCCCAGAGCAGCTGTGGCTGCCCCTGGATCCCTGGCAGTGTCCAAGGCCAGGCTGGACAGGGCTTGGAGCAGCCTGGGACAGTGGAAGGTGTCCCTGCCATGGCAGGGGATGGGATGGGATGGGATGGGCTGGGAGGCCCCTTCCAACCCAAACTATTCTGGGATTCTGTGAAATTGTTGCAGTGAGCCAGCTAACAGGGAGAGAATGGAGCACACAAGGCCAAAGCTGAGACAGGAGAGGCTGACAGTGGCCTCGGGCCATTCCAGAAGTGTGAAACACCAACAACTGCCTCCTCAGACACTGATCTCCAGTGTGGAGACTGGCACGTGGGACAGCTCCTGAGGAGGATGTCCAACCCCAGCTCTGGGAAGACTCTGAGCACCTGCCTCCAGCTCCTGGCTAGCCTTGGGCTGGGCAGCTGAGTTAGGGCACCAAATGTTCAGCAGCTACAATAAGGGACCAGGAAAACAAAAAAAAAGCTTTAAATATCCCCCACACATCTGTTTTGTCCAAACTAATCTTGTTTCTCCCAAGGCAATATTGGCTCCCAAAGGTAAGGAGCAGTTCTGTATGTGTTGTACAGCCCAGCCCCTTATCAGGGCTGAAACAGAAGTTCAGTTCACATCAGAAAGACTTCAAGATTTTATACAAAATATTTGGGTTTTTTTTTTTCTACCAGAGCTTTACCCAGTGTCTGCAAAGCACCTCAAACCTCCTTCTCATGGCACCCTCAAACTGCACTGCTGTAAAGACAAGACACACTCCACCCCTCTTTTATTTTCTCCTTCAACCTCTAGAGAGCCTGATGTTTGATTTTAAATGAACTCTTTAAATATTCAAAGGCAATAAGCTCCTGGTGTCTGACTTTCACCAATAAAACTCTGGACAGAGTTCAGAGGGTGGTGTTAATGTAGATTTTAATAAAATCAGTCAATTTTAAGGCTCTCTAATCCCCTGCCCCCAGAAAACAAGAATAGCTTGGGAAGCTGAAGCTCTGCTTCACATCTGAGACACCTTCCTCTCCAGCACACCTGGACACACAGAGCAGCCCTTGAATCCACCCAGCAGCTCGTTCCACATTCCCTGCTCCTCATCTCCCCAGTTCCAGACCTGGAAGCACATTACTCTATAGGGCCAAACCGTGCCACTGTGTCCTACCCACAGCTCTGAACTGAAACTCCTTCAGACCATGGCAGCACTCAAACAGCTCCAGGGCCTGCAGGAATTGGTGTGTAATCGTTAATAATTCCAACTTTTTGATAGGATTTTGCAGAATCCCACTGCCACTGCCTTCACAGTTCAGTCTCAGCAACAGCAAACAGAAATTCAAGTTTTACAGCAGGAAACAAACCAAGAACTGCTACAGCCTGCAGAGAGAACTCAAAAGGAGAAAAATATTGGAGCAAATGATTTTCCTGCCCAAAGTGATGTTCCACGAGCAGCCAGTCAAGTCTCTCAGCATTACTCTGAGAGCTGGCTTTTCACAGCTGCCTAGGCGTTGAGATGGCAGTGCCATGGCACTGGGTCATCCCTGCACCTCCAGCTTGACTGTTCCCACATGCAAATCACTCTGTACTTACAGTCAAAATACCCGTGGCATTTCCAGCAATTGGAAAAATCACATCAATAAACAACAACTGCATTTTCAAATTTAATTCTTAAATTTAACTGCAGGGAAGTGCCTCTTCTGTATCTTCTGTCACCACCACGAGGAGGAAGCTGCAGCTGTGGCCAGGCAAAGTGGACCAAGACATCGAAGCAAACACAATCTCCCCTTTCCTCAGGACACAGGGAGGCACCAGCAGGGACAGCAGCATCCAGAGCCATGAGCTCAGCTCAGGTGCTGCTGTGCAGTGAGGAAGACACAGGTTCCCAAAGGTGAGGAGCAGGGAGGCAAGAGCCACCTGTGTCCCCCATCCAGATGGAGCAAACCAGACCACAGCAGGGAAGAAGGGAGAAAACAGGGTCTTTAAATTTGGCAGAAACCCCCCAAGCCAAGGTGCAGATTTAAACAAAGGCATTACAGACAACCTCAGGCACCATCAGCCTCTCGAGATTTTGTGACAGGACTCAACCTGCAACACCTTTTGCTGTATTCAGGATAAAAGTTTTAGAAACAGGTCAGTGTTAGCAACTTTAAAATGCCAGAAACCGTAAAATCTTGGCCTTATACTCAGGAATAAAGCCCTCTTTAGCTAAAGCTGCTTTGGGTACAGGGTTTGGTTTGGAGCTCCCTTCAGTTTTGCTCTGGACACCTCCTTTCTGTGTTTTAGCCCTAAAGGAAGAGTATCCAAATACTTACGTTTTCTGTAAAGCCCTTGGGGAATCCCTCTCTTCCTCCCCTCATTTGGCACTCCCGGGACACAGCAGAAGCTGCAGCCAGGCAGTGGCACTGTCCCACCCTGCTCACAGTGCTCACGTTACCTCCAGCAAAGGGGAACGGCCCCAAATCCTGGGGAGCAACAGGCAAATCCGTCCTTCTCAAAACCCTAATGCCAGAAGTTAATCAATGGGAACGCCATTTACCTGGTTCTCAATGAGAAATCTCTCACAGGAGCAGCAGAGAGGAAAAAGCATTTTGGTGTTAGCAGCAGATTAAGAACTCACTGCCGGCAATATTCTGTGCACTCCTTGTCACTCTGCACTCTGGAGCAGGTGCTGCAAGTGGCAGAAGGCAACACAGGGCTCACAAATACTCAGCAATCTCCCCAGTCCCCTTCTCGGGACCTTTTTTAAATCGCTGCCATTAAGCCACCCTGAAGATTGGAAGCGCAGCCACGCACGGATTGTCCTTGTGGAATAAACCCCTGGGGACCCGGCCAACCCCCCGTGTTCACTGCCAGCACTGCTGGCACCAACAGCACACACACCACAGGGATTTTAATGGAGTGAACTTTGCCTGTGGCCTCCCACCAGCACACGTCAGGAATTCTGCAGCAGAGCCGCACAGCGCTGCTAGAAACGCCCCCGGAGTCATTTTTGTGTCAGGATAAATCTTCAGAAGTGTAAGAGAGGTGTGAAGGTTCAGCTCACACCGGTTTACAACACAAACAGGTATCTCCTTGTGCCTGGAAAATCTCCCCCTCCAAACCATCCATTGAGAACGGAACTTTTTGATTTGGTTCCTCCGCTGCAATGAAGAGATTTAACCCCCGGCAGCCCCGCAGCCCCAGCTGTGGGACTCTTGCTGCTGTCCTGGCAATGAGCAAACGGGGCACCACTGCTCACCCAGCAGGACTCTTTTCCCAATCCAGAGTTAAGGCAGAGTAACATCACCGGCAGTTCCCAGAGCAGACAACAGCCCTTGATTTCAGAGTCCACCAGTGCTGCTGTCTTCAGTGCCTTTATTTGCTCAGTGCCAACAAAGAGAGGCCCTGGTGGGTTTGGGGTTTGGTATTCGGATGTTCCCATAAACCCAGCGATACTCCTGCAGCCCCACACCGCGGCAGCATGGGAGCCTTGTGTACTTTAGAGGCTGGAGGAGGAGGGCTTTGCATCCTGAAGTGCTAGAACAACAAAAAGGAAGGTGCTTTGGGCCCGGGGTCCCATTCCAGCACCTTTTCCTTTCAGGTTTAACCAGAGGCTCCCAACCTCTCCTGGGGTGCAGGGCTGGGGCTGGTGGGGGTTTGATTATTGTGCAGCGTCTCAAGGAGCCGGCGCGTCCTGAGCTCTGCCCTTGCACACAGCTGAGCAGGAAGAGAGCAAGGATGGGCAGGGTCTACACAACAGGGAGAAAGAAGTGACAGGCTGGAACGACTCTGAGACAATAACACAACACTAGAAGGCATGTAAACAATTCTGGATCATGTTAGCTCCTTGACTGTAGGAAAAGGAATACTGACACACCTTAACTGAACCAAGAACCCTAACAATGGTTTCAGGAATACATTCTTCGGATGCAAGAGGTATTTGCAGAATTACTACCTGAAAGTTGGAAGTGCAATCCACTACAGGGAGGGGGGAGTTGTAACCTAAGGAGAAGGAAGCTCCTGGAAAACTCTGCACTGAAAACCACCTCACATTGCTGCTCATCAGGAACAGCCTCCAAACAGGCAACAGCAACTCTGGCACAGGGATTTGGGGGTGAGGATCCCCTGGTTTGTTGTGTGCTGGCAGATTGAGCAAAGAAAATGAATTCTGAACAGCTTTCCTATAAAATGGAATACTGACATACATAAACAGCAGCTTTGCAGGACCAGTGTACAGAGTTCTGTTTAACTGAGATCCAGAAATCCCCCAGACTCACATCTGACAAAGGCTTCGAGGGCTCTGTGCTGAACGTGGAGTGGAGATGGATCTCCACCAGCTGAACAGGAACTCCACAATGGATATATTTATTACTCATAACCCAAAAACACATGGGGGTAAGAAGAATCAATACATTCTGACTCGAGTTCAGATGGAAAGACTCAGAGCCCCCAGCACCATGCAGCCAGTGCAGCCTTTCCCAAACCAGCTCTTCCCTGGCTGATCAACTTCTTTTGGGCATAAAAATCCTTTCATTTTAATTTGTGTCAGAGGGAGCTGGCTGAACTAGAATAGTTGAATGGTCAGTATGATCCACAGCAGGGTATCAGCCACCAGAGAGGGAGGTGGTGGAAGCATGCAGAGGGCAGACTGACGCAGCCCAAGCCCCCAATCCCACAGTTCCCTCTGTGCAAGCAGCTCCTGGGCTCTCGCAGGCCTCTGCTCCCAGGGACCTGCACGGAGTCATCCGCAGGACTGGGAAATGATTGTGCTTCTCAGCTCACTAAAAGGACTCTTCCCTATTCCTGCTTTCAGCAGCAGGAAGGGAGCATGCTGTTCTCTTCCCTGCTGCAAAAGCACAGAGTGTGTGTGTGTGTGTGTGTGTGGAAAAACCCTGAAAAATACTGTGCAGCACCATCGGTTCAGTCTGGAGGGAAGCTGGGATACCCAACTGTGTTTGGTGGCTTCCAAAGTGTCACCAGCTTGGAAAAAAATATTGCCTAAGGTAACATCCTCACAGTGGTTGGTAGTTCAAAGAGGCTCAAACACCGTCTTATTACTCCTGTTAAACCCATGAACAATTCATTTCTCCCGGTCTCTTCTGCACACAAAAATTCCCAAACGAAATAAAAAAACCCCAAAAAACCAAACAGGAATAAAATAAATAAATAAATAAAGGCATTCCCAAAACATTTATTTTGCTTCTCTCTCTCTCTCTCTCCAATCAGCTCAGAGACACTGATGTCACCTACCTTCACCCACTGAGCCGCGTACAGAGTCGGGGAGCCCTGAACTGCAGCACTCCCGTGGTCTCTCCTCTGCTTCTGGAAACCTGTCCCCAGAGCTGGCACTGTCCCAACCCTCCTTCCGTTCCCACGTATCAGTAACTCATTGGCTATATGGAAAAGAAGTGTATCCAAAGCACACGATGGCACATGGAGGCTGCAGAAAGCATCGGGAAAGGAGAACAGGACGGCAGCAGCTGTTCCTCCTGCCCTACCTAAAGGCTGAGCCACGGCACAACTCCCCCTCCAGCCCGACCCAAAGTGTGTCACCCCTCGCCCAGACATTCTTGTGGTGCATTACTGGCACTTTATAGCAGTCTCATATGGTAGATACATGCACATGTCTGTGTGTTACATACAAAAGGTCTGATAACAGTAAAACATTGTTCCGAGAGATATAAAAAACCCAAGGAGTTGCATTAGCCAAAAAAAGTGTTTTGTGAGAAACAACAATAAAAATGATATAACCACAGCTTTTCTTTTCTTTAAAATTAGATAAATACCCAAAGCTATGATTTCACTTGGGGCCTCTGTACCTTGACAGGGAGTCCAATGGAGTATATCTGAAGGCACTTAATATCCTCTACTCAGCTGTAAGATGGTTGCACAGGGAGCTGGGGAGCTTGGGATGTGATTTGGGGCATGGAGGAGAGAGATGGATGAAAACAAGCCCTGAAGAGCCATGATCCACACAGCCCCAGGCGCCGAAATGAACACAAACGTACAACCCAGGTGTGGAGAAGGTCTCTCTTGAAAAAGAAAACTGCCAATTGCAAAAGTCTGTGTGTTTCTATGGACAGAGCACTTCATGCAACTCTGACAGTTCATCATACACTCTTAGAGATATTTAGCTTTGTCAGTTCATTGACCTCCTCAGTCCCCGCTTCCTCACAGTCATCCTTCTCCACGGCTTTGCCAAACCTGCACCTCTCCTCTGCCTTCGCCGCATCTTTCTGGAGCTTCTTGGCGGAAGGAAGGATGTCCTTGGCTTCTGAGTTATCTGTGCCGTGGGCTACCTTATCAGAATTCTGTACAGAAGGCACCAGGTTGGCAATCTCATCCGTCGGAGACCGCCCAATGCTGCCATCCACTTGAACCCGAATGTCTGGAGATATGGACAACTGGTGATGTGGCACGATCCCGTTGTCCATGCACTTGGGGTAAAGGTAGGTCTTCATCTGACCCTTCCCCTTCACATTGACTGTCCCCCTGTAGTCAAAGTCATACCCCATCTTGTTGAGGATGCGGTAGCTCTCCTCACTCACCTGGATGCGGCACTCGACGCCGGTGGTGTCCATCCTGCTGGCGATGTTCACAGTGTCCCCCCAAATGTCATACAACAGCTTGGTGGTGCCGATGACCCCGGCCGTGAGGGGGCCGTGGTTAAAGCCGATCCGGAGCTTAAAATTAAACCACAGCATGTTGTTGTTGAAGTCATCCACCACCCGCATCATTTCTTTGGCAAATTCAAAAAGGGTCTGCAGGTGCCCGTGGGGATGGCTGCTGTCCTGGCACTGCGAGGTGTTCAGCCCCGACGCCGCCATGTAGGTGGCCCCGATGGTTTTGATCTTCTCGATGCTGCTGTAGTGGGGTTTGCTCAGCAGCTCGTCGAAGTCCCCGATGAGCTCGTTCAGGACTCGGTAACACTCCTTGCCACCCTCGTAGTTCTCCTCGTAGAACTCGCTGAAGTTCACGATGCTGGCAAAGATCACCCCGCCGCTGTCGTGGTTTTTGGAATAGCTCTGGGACACCTTCAGCTGCTCAGCCACGTGGTACGGGATAATATTCCTCAGCAGCCAGTCAGCCTGATCCCTCATGCTCTGGATCTTGGTGCGGTGCAGGTCGGCCTCCACGTCCCCGTGGTAGTGCAGCCGGTAACTGACCTCGAACTCGCGGTTCAGGAACCAGACCAGCAGCAGCAGCAGGAAGGACACCAGAACCACCTCCTGACCGATCAGCTCCGCCGGCCGCTTCGTGTCGCTCGGCACCGAGCTGTTGCACGGGCTCCTCCTGGAGCTGCACAAAGGGGAGAACACACAGGTGCGTTTTAAGTTAGGGCACTGCCATCCCTGCTCCACAGTTAGAAATCCTCTGCTGGAAAAGGGAAGTGTGGGAAGTGCAGTTACATGCTAAATTATAAAATATGTGTTGAGAACTTCATCTGCTGTTAAGAAAACGCCGAAGAATTAATTTAATTCTTAAACTCACCAAGTATATCCTTAAACCCACCAAGTATTTCCTTATCATCATGCTCAGTGGCACAGAAGTTGCCCAATCCTGTTTTAAGGACTTCACCAAGGAAACAGTTATCATTATATCTAAATATATAACTAAAAGCACTGCATGTAAATATGTACCTGTGTGTGTGTTTAGGTATCTGAGGGCACTGAATGTCCGTATGTGGGGGCGTGTATGAGTTCTGTGGAATTTATCTGCTTTTGTATTTTTTATTACCCCCAACATTCAGAACCAGCTGCTTTACACTCCCGTGCCTTTCCCTTGTGTCCACATCAAGGATCAGGAACCTTTGCCATATGCCTTTAGTGCTGCACACCAAGGGTTTGGAAGAAGACAACCCTGTCAAAGACACATCACAGAGAACCCCCATGGCAGGGGGGTGGAACTGGATGAGCTTTAAGGTCCTTCTGACCCAACCCACTCTGTGGTTCTATGAACTGCAAGAAAATGGAGAACATGCAGCTCTGTGCTGACATCTTTTCTATGATAAAACCACTTAAGCTCTTCATGGCAGAGAGAGAAAGTTTCTCAAAGTGCCAAGATTACATAAAATAATCGAAAATTCCTGTCTGCCATGGACTGGGAGCAATATTTCAGATCCTTTCAACAGTTCGCTGCCTGCCTGTGCAGATTATGAGGCGCTGATGGAGCATCTGCCAGTGCCAAACCACCCTGAACGAGGAGACATCTGCACTCCCCAATCTCAACTTTCTGGAGAGATGCAAAGACACAAATTGAATCTGAGAAAGCCCCACCTATGCAATCCCAGAAGCGAAGGCTAAATGCAGCCAGCTTGGCATGCAGTCATTTCTACAGGGATCCAACTGCATTTTTTGGATAAAATTATGCCAAAGCTTAAGATTTGATATGAGCAGACACGCGCTGAAGTTTTTCAAGTTAAGAGATGGTTTGAAAAGGGAAAGCATCACATCAACCTTTCTCCTGGAGAGCCAGAAAGGAATCCATACTCAGCACCTGCCTGCATTTCTCTGGGAAGGCAGAGAGGGATTAAAACTCAGAGCACAACTGGAGCAACAGCTCAGGAAGAGAAGGCTGAATTTGTTACTGTAACATATGAAAACATTTCTCAGTTCATTTTGTTGCCTCATGTCCATGGGGGACAGGCTTCCACTTCGGAAATATTTTAGAACTGAACTTACAGGCACAGTTTCTTTTTCCGAGTTTCATTCTCAAATACTTGATTGACAGAAAAGTGTGATGAAACAAAACCACGGCACAGCTGTGAGACAGATGAACGTGCCCCATATCCAAAAACATTTCTCTGTGCCACAGTCTTTGTATATATTAACTTTTTCACAGAAAGCCTATGGGGAAAAAAGCTTCCTGTGAGTGAAATATTTACAATACAGAGTGTGCAGGTTGAATTTCAGATGAAAGATAGGACAGATTACATTGGAAATTACTTCTTTTGTTTTCTACTATAAATATATTTCTTCGAGGAGAAGTGAAGGTATATTCATTTTACTCCCTCTTCACAAGGGGACCACGAAAGGAGGAGATGTCTCAATTCAAAGCAGGGCCCCACCATCAGGTTCCTGTAATTGCTGTACCAAGACACTCCTTCCTCCCTTATGCTCAACAGCACCTCTGTTATGAACCTGTTTATTTCTTCCCTTGAAAGACAAGTCAGAGATGAAGACAAAGACGTGGTTTAGTGATGGCCTTGGCTGGGTTAATGCCTGGACTCAATGATCCTTGTTGGTCCCTTTCAACTCAGGATATTCTATGATTCCCTGCTCTTGGAGGTCTTTTCCAGCCTAAATGATTCCATAATTAATGACTAGAAGGGAACAATTCCTGAAATACAATCCTTGCTACCTATTTCAGAGATGACAAAATGCCCTCCCAGCTTGATGGGCTTATAAAACAAAATGAGGGGAGGGTAGGTAAGAGAAAAGATCTTGGAAAATAGGAAGAAGTTGGGGAAAGTGGGGAAGGAATCTGGAATAAGGAGCACAATTCAGGTTTTTCTCTGAATCTGAGTTCATTATTTCACACATCTTGTGGGCAGAGATCTGTGAAAGGATCTGAGCAATGACTCTGTTACTGCTCAGAGAGTACGAGTCTGATCCAGATAATCCGCTCTAACATCAAACATTCCTGCCACAGGGATTTATTTAAGTCATTAAAGGCTTTTTATTTACAGTTTGTTGTGCAAAACACTCCTCAAAGTACTTTGACTCCTCTTCAGTGAATTAGGCAAGCACCACAAACGTTCTGCCAGGACCAGTGCAAGGCAAGATCTGCCTTTAGGAAGGAGCTGCTGCCTCCCACTCCCCCTCCTGGGGCGCCGGCACCCGGGAGCTCTCCACGATCTGCTCGGCGTGGCCTGACCTCGAGGGCCACGTGGGCTCCAGCCCTGAGATCTGCATGTGCACTGACCTCGTTTCATCAATGGGGAAATGGGGTGGCATCCCACAAAGAAGGTGCAGTGGCTTCTCCAGAGCAGGTGTTTTGATCCCAATGTGACTGTGCACGAGTATGGAAAGCCCCGATTCCAGCCTGAAGGAGAGAGCGACTGCATCGTCCTCAACTGGAAATCCAGTCTGTGGATGTTGCAGTAACCAGGGTACAGGACCTACAGGACTAAATCACCTCCTCCAGGCAGCAGCCATGACCTGGGGTCACCCTTTGGAATGAAAATAAGAAAAACTCCCCCACACCTCCAACAGAAAGGATCAACCTCGCTCCCCAATCTTTCTCAATTCTGCTTTTTATGAGGTGCTGCAGTAGAAAACTGATTTTAAAAGTCGTTCAAATTGAAATCTTGAGCTGACAATGTTTCTTTAACTCAAACTGGTGAAATGCTGCCTGGCACAGCCCCCTCACTATTAACTTGGCACCTCCATCCAGGCTGTGAACATGGAACAAGTGAGACTCTGGAGATAGAATCTCCTTTGGCTTGATCACAAATCAGAAAGATAATGGCTTTCCACTTACAGAGCTTTTTTGGAAAGCCAGTTTGCTTCTGAGCCAGTAACCCCTGTTTGGATTCGGTATCTTGCTATATTGAAAGAGGATGCCTCTGCCTGCTAAACTTGAGAGAGGAATGCAAGGGAGGAAAACGGTGTGGAAAAGGGGATCAAACTGCTGCTTTCCATGAAAAACGGGCAGTGGATTCCTATAAACCCTTCCCTACAACCAGGTGATTGCAGTCTCCACTCAAGTGGCCCATTGCTGTTCCCCCTTGAGCAGCCACACTGGAAAGTGACACACCCCACCTGCTCTGAGGTGAGGAAGGAATGAAGATGAGAAATATTTCCTGCTTAAAAGACAAAGGTCATGGCTGTATCCTTTGGGCTGAAGAACTGGGCTGCCTGGAAAACAAGGCAAACTCTGTATTTTTATTTACAGACAGTCCAGAGGTGAACTCTGTGCTAGGTCTTCATTACCATTCCTGTTGTCTCTCTTCCCAGGCAACATTAATATTATCTCTATTCTTGATCAAGGAAAGGGAACAACCTCATTAAAGGAAAACATAAGCTTGTCTTGCCCTCTTAGAACACAGGAAAATTTTTGTGGTGAGTGGGGTAAGCAAGGAACCTGATTTATTTAATTCTGGTAGAAAGGTGCAGCAAAAAATTTTGTTAGGCTAAGAGAGTTTCACCTTTTTGTTAGTCCATCACCAGAAAAAAGGGGAAATTCTGTACTCTAGAAATGTGGTATACAATAATATACAGCAAAAGAACCCTGAAAAAAGAAGCCAAATTCTGTTTAATGGTAGAAACAGAATAGGATTAACTCCCAGTTCTCTCTTTTAACTTCCAGTACTTGTTAATGTACAAGTGTGGGCAGGGTCAGGCCAGGGGAGCTGGACTGAAGGGCAGTGCTGAGCAGAATTAGCACATGGGTAACTCTTCCCCAGCTGAAGGAGCACAAACAACATCCTAACAAAAAGTGAAAAATGAAGTTTAGAAACGTTTAATGACTGAGATATTTTGGTCATTGCCTTACTTGGCCTTTAGATCACAAGCAAGCCAAGCTTTGCAAAGGAGGCAAAGCTCAGTCCACACCTGCTCCCAAGAGACCCCTCCATGGTTTGGTCCTCAGCAACTCTCACCTTCACCTGTCATGAGCTGGAAGTTACATATTTATGGAAGAAAATATTTCCTCCATCTGCAGGAAAACAATGCTTGACAGGTGATCTTTTCACAGATTTCTGTCACTGAGGGGAAGACCCAGTTGTCAATGATTTAAGGCAGGATGAATTATTGATCAGTGATTAGCAGCTGGCCAGGAGCCTGCTAAGCTGCTGGGGAAGAGATTTGTAATTCTGAGCAGCACAAAAGCTTCACAAACTAAAAATAAGGATCAAAACTAAGGATACAAACTCAGGCCGATCCTAAGACACTACTGGAGTGATCACCACACTTAAATGTTTACAAAAAATAAAAAGTCTCCTATATTCTTTTGGCTTTAAATTTCCATTCTGGATTCAATGAACTGGAATTCTGTTACAGAAATGAACTTTCATGAATCAAAACCAGAAAAAAGGAAAACCCATGTAAGAAAAGGCAAAGCCCCCCAAACCCCAACACTGTAGTCTGAGTCCTTGGTGAAGAAATACCCAAAGAAACACAGTTCTCATCCCTCTGTACTAAACCCCACGTGTTTTCTAAACTACCACAGCATTTGTGGAGGTGAGAGTTATTAAAAAGTAATTCTGTTTTGACACATCCTCCCAGGAAAAGCAACATGCCTCTGAAAACCCCTTTTAGATGCATTACCAAGTCCACAGTTCAATCCAACCCAACATGGCCCAAATATTACCCCCAAATTTGCAGTTAGCAAACAGAGACTCGTCTAATACTAAAGACCAGTAAAAACACTTAAAAATGGAATTGCAAAAATTTGCAATAAACCCATGAGAAACTCAGCACTGAAATAACCAGAGTGTATTTTTAACACATTTATTTTAAGGGGCCATTAATAACCCAGGAAGGAATTTTTGTTTGCTTTGAAAGGCTGGGGGCTAAAATTTCCTTTGCTCTCAGTTTTATGACTCCCTGCTCTGCCCAGGAGAGGTGACAGCCAGGCCCAGACTGTCACATCCCATCCTGGGAAGGCAGCTGGCTGCACATCCAGCTTTCCCAGAGGAAGCTCCTCTACACCAGGGAATTCTCACCTGCCCAGCTGTGAGAGCATCCAACTCACACTGCTTCTGAATGGTGCAAATCAGCCAAGGAAATCAAATAAACAGCTCGTAGTGCACGGATAATGCTCTAAAAACTGCTGCTATCAGAAAAACAGATGCTGTTTCAAATAGCTCCTCCATAGTTCTATTTCCTAGAAATCCAATTTAAGGAGAAAATATCATTACACAACTCTGTGACTGCAGCATCAGCCCTGATGAGTTTTGGTCATACACAAGTCATCTGTAAAGGAAATTACACGAGGAGCTTAAATACAACTTGCTAAACCAATTTGTTGAATTCCCAAGTTATTACTGTGGATGCAAAGTTTTGCTACATATAATTCACTGAAAATGTTTCTATCCTTAAATATAAAGATGATAATTTTATATAAAGCTTACCTAAAGTTCTGTGCCAAATCTAGAGGAGGAGTTTCCATGGAGCTGAAATGAAAAAAGTATTGATTTCAGAGGGGAAGTCAAAGCAATAAACAAACCATCCTGCAGCATTTCAGACAGAATTTTAAACTTCTCTATTACACAGACCAAGAATTGCAGATCTGAGCAGCTTCAGACAAACTTTGTCTGAACATGACTTATCTGCTTGGAAGAAGAAACCAGCCAGAGATGCAAATCCCTGTAAAGGGAAACTGGAACTTCATGATGCCTGGAACAAGTAATCATTAAATAATCCCATCTTACCTGGGAAATGGGGAAAAGCAATCCCAGAACTCTAAGACTCCATTATGCCTTCATCTTAGTGAGCACACAGCACAAAGATTTTAAAAATAAAACACAAAAAGAAAAACCCCAATCTCTCCAAACAAAAAACCAAAGCAAAAACCAAACCAAAACAAAAAACCTGAACAAAAACCCCCCAAAAAACCAAAACCAAACCCAAACCAAAAATCCCCAAAACCCTAACAAACACAGAACCTATTTTTGAAGATGACATTAGAGAAAATAAGTAGTTCGAGCACTTTTCTTATTTACTCCTATTACAATTTCTCTACTGCAATCAAGTAGCAAGAGAATATCAAATTCTCAGGATTGGTTACAACTGGAAAAGGAAGTAAAACTGCAGCATGGATCTGTCTGTGGTGCAGTCAGGGCTGCAATTGCCACTGTGACAAAAAATATTATCAGAATCATGGTAAGAGACAAACAAAAAGATGATTATTAACAAACTGAAGTAATGGGTTTCACTAACTAAACCTGTATTACTTTTGTTCAGGATCAAGTCTACCAATCACCTTTTCAGACCTGCAGTTGAACAGCTCTATTACTTGAAATATTTATTTTTGAGGGATGAAATAACAATATATTCTATGATTTCTGAACTTTGCCCAGTAATGGTCACTGCTGTTCACCCCACAGGTGGAAATACCCCATCATCAGTAACATTTATTAAGATAATGGGGTTTCTTAACACTCACAGAGCCCCTTCAGCACTCAGCAAAAGCTGATGCTGTGACCTGACACAACAGCAAGGTCTCCACCTCTCAGCTTTGGAAAAGCCATTCCCAGTCCCTTAATGAAGTTGCAATGCAGGGAAAATCCCCAGTTCTGTGTCTTTCTTTCTGCACAAAGCCTCTACACAGAGCTTGTCCAGGAGTATATTCCACTGCCCCTTTTTCAAGGCTCTGCCAGGAACCCCCAGGGAGCTCTGTGCAGGGAGGGAATGAGCCCCAGGAACTGCTGCTGGGGGGAATTAGGGAAGAGCAACCAGGCAATCAAGAAATGGCATCAAGGGTCTGCTCTCCACTAATTCCCCTGGAAAACCAAACCTGGGGTTGAGCTTGGAGCCAGGTGGGGATGGGGCTCTGCTCCCAGGGAACAAGTGACAGGACGAGAGGAAATGGCCTCAAGCTGTGCCAAGGGAGGTTTAGATGGATATTAGGGAAAAAAAAATGTCTTCAGCAAAAGCCCTGGCACAGCTGCCCAGGGCAGGGGTGGAGTCCCCACCCCTGAAGGGATTTAAAAGCCCTGTGGATGTGGCACTTGGGGACACGGGTCAGCGGTGGCCTTGGCCATGCTGGGGGAACAGCTGGACTTGATGGTCTCAAAGGGCTTTTCCAGCCTCAAGGATTCTGTGATACCACGATTCTCAGTGAAGCTGATGCTGGCCAGTGAAGGTTCCAGTGCTACACAGGGAAAAGCCAAGGGAAGAAGTCTTTGTGACTGGGAGAGAACCACTCAGTGCTGGGGGCAGATGATGATGGTTTCACTGGGAACCTGAACCCAATGGGACAAATCCATGAGGAGACAAGGGAGGCTCCAGAACCCAAACACTCCTTTTCTGCACTGAAACTGGAGAGAACTCCTCTGTCCTCCTTGTCCATGTGTTTTGCAGACAGACAAGAAAGGGATTTTTCTGTAGTCAATATGACCTAGAGATCATTTGTCAACTGACTCCAGCATATTTTTTTCCGAGGACTTTCTCCCTTCAACCCTTACAGCCACCTCCAATCACAGATGTGAACAGGTGTAAGGGGTGACCTTTATCCTCCATTTTTTTAAAATATAAATTTGATCAAGATTAAAACAGACCACTGAAGACACTTAAAGAGGGAATTAAAGCTAAATACTCACTAAAACATGTATCTGCAAACTCTTTTTGGTTTGTTTTGGGTTTTTTTCATGTTTTTCACCTTATGATTCAGCAGGTCTCTGAAGGAGAGGAGCGGACTAATTAAGGAGAAGAACTTGCTAAGTCCACCTCAAGAGAGGGTCTTAAGCCACTGAGAAGTACAAGTTGATTATAAAATTTTGCCAATAGGAGTAGAAGGCTGGAAGGACCCCCTTGACTCTCTTGGCAAGAAAATAGCAGAGAATACCGCAAACAAGTTTTCCTTGTGGAAAATTGTCTATCAGAGGAAAACTGGAAAAACTTAAGGTTATTGCACAGAAACTGCATTATCTTGATTGCTCTGGTTACTGTTCTGCAGAGTCCTCTGAAAAAGCAGGAAACTGAGAATGGAACTGGGTATTAGATCCCATTAAACCTAAGCACCTGCCTTCCACACTGGAAAATACTTTGAGGAAGGAGATGGAAGAAGAACAGGTGGTTCCTAAGGGCAAAAATAAATCCAGAGGGGTGTTGGGGAGCAGCTGGGTTTTCTGACACCACCAAATACCTGGGAAATTCCTCAATAAAACAGATTTTCAAACTAGTGGTGAAAGGCAATTCTGTGGGTCTGTAACTGTGTCCTAGAAACATCAGGAAGGACAGAGTGTCACACAGAAGAGGGCCCCCTGAAATCCTTCAAAAAAACAAATAATGAAGAAATAAATTTAAGGTCGAGATGCTGGAGAAAGTCATGGCAGACAGCAAAATCCTGTGCATCAGACCCTTGTTTCCCTGGGGAGAAGCCCAGAGGTGCTCCCCTGCAGCCGCGGGGCGAGGCTCACCTGGTGGGGCACAAGGAGACGTAGAGCAGGATGAGCAGCACTGCTCCCACCACGGTTGCCAGCAGGGATCTCATCCAGGAGCTGAGCTGGCAGAAGTTACAGTACTGCACAATGGTGATGAGAATGGCACAACACATGAACATGGTGTACTGCAACAGAGAGAGAGAGGGGAGTTAACAGCTGCCCAGGGCCCTTCTGCACATCCACGCCGGCAGGGAAAGGGGACAGCAGGGAGAAGGGTCTAACTCCGCCTGGATGATGGGCACAGTGAGTGATCCCACGTGAAGATGGACATCTTTCCTTCCAGGAGCAGGAAAACCTTTAGCACAGGTGGTTTGTCACCACTTTCCCTGGATGGAGTTTTTTATCACACACCCGTCATTTCAGCGATGTCCAGCGCCTCCAGCTTACCTTTGCCAAAAGCTCAGTGCCTCTTCTTATTCCAAAAAAGGGAAAAAAAGAAGGTGAAAATTCATGGCAATCCCCTCTCCACTGATGGGGTTAGATTCTGCCTGCATTAAACTGAGTATTGAAGTTCCATTCCATTGAAAATGCAGAATGCAATTTCACCCACCTGCCTGCTTTTAAAAACACCTCTCAGAGAATGTGCTCACACTGTCCTGTAACAGCTGAACTCAGGTAAGGAAAGATCTGCCTTGGTGACAAAAGACACCTTCAGTCATTGGCAGCTTGATAACACTTGGTAACACGACCACTTGTACCAATTTGAAAGGACAATTTCACATTTTCTGTTCCAAATGCCCCATCTCAAAACCCCTTTATCTTTCCACAACTTTAGTGGATAAAGGAAAGGAAGTGCAGGACAGATGAATTGCCCAGAGCACCTTCATTTCCCCAGGTACAACCTCACACTGCTCAAAACTCTCAAGCTGATGTGCCAATTTTGGTTTCCCAAGAAAATTCATGACCATCCAAGCTAAACCAGAGACTCCACGCTCGGATTAAGGAGTTCTGGTGTAGCTTTATGCTGTGTTTTATAGCATGAAATGATCATTCTCTCCCTTTCTCTCTCCCTTTAGGTGTCCTGTGCAGCTGAAGCGCAGACTCTGCAGCCTGGCAGTCCTGTGGCATAACAAACAAGCATGTGATTGAGAGCAGACACAACGTATGGGAAAAATCCTTACAGCATTCACCATTTTTAAACCACAAGCACAACTGTTGGTTTTTAAAATTACTTAAAAATAGATAAAAGGAATTTCTGAAGTGTCCATTAAAAAAACACAACTTAAACTTACTTTTTTCCCCCCATTTCAGGTCTCCTAAAGTGGCAGAGCACTGGTTCTCACTCCAAGTGATGCCCCAGCATGAAGCCAGCCTATAGAGGGTCAGGATGTGCTGGATTTTACTATGGATGCATGGCTTTGGAAAGTTTTTTTTTCATGGCTGTTTTTGTTAATTTTCGTTTTAATTATTTTATATCCAGGGAGGGTATAAAATGCTATGAATAAAAAAAAACTTTGCAAAACCATGTCATAGTAAAGGAGGACACTTACCCGACCCTCTATAGATTGACTCCATTTCCTAGAGCTCCGTGAGTGTGGAAACACTGAGCACAAGCCGAGTTGGGACATCTCTTGGAGAGTGAGCCAACAGCCCCACGACTCTGGAGCACCTGCAAGAGGAAAGAAAGCAAAGTTCATTCTCAGTTTGGTGATGAAAATCACCATTTTACTGCTGCTGCCTGAAGTGTTTCGACTCAACCTGGCCTGCTGTATTGAGAACACACTCATGAAGTGGTTCTTCTGACATTATCTGAAACATTTGGAGAGATGATCAAGGATGGTGATGAATGGGATGGTATCAAAATCAATGGACAGATTTGAGAGATTTGAAGGTTTTCGGCTCCCTTCCCTTGAGGAAAACATTCCTACAGTTAGTTTACTGTTAATCATGCAGGGGAAAGACCATCATTAAACTGAATTAACAAAAAAATCAATTTACAGCTTAAAAATTCTTAACTAAAGTTCCAAAAGGCAGAAGCTGCAGAATGATCTTAAGCATGGGATGTACCAGAATGTCAACCACACTCTCCTGGGACTGTGATAACCACGGGATGTGTGTTTAAATCAGCAAGGACCAAAATATGTGTGGTCACACGTTCCCATGGAACAAACACTTGCTGGTACCCAGGAATAAGCTGTGATAGGAAGAGTGAAGAGGATCTGGTCATTACCTACACCCAGGGCCCTGAAAAAGCAAGAGCTTTGTGAAACAGAATTCCCTGAAGATCCTGGAAAAGAAGGATTGCACACTGTGCTGCCTAAGAGAAACCTGCAGAGAAACAATCTTTCATCTCCAGCTTGAGGCCATTTTATTCACAGTTTTTAAGGCTTGATTTTATGCTACAGTTGGCCTTTAAATTAAACTGTTCTTCCCCCTCCTCACTGCTGCCCATGGCAGGGGGTTGGAACAAGAAGTGCCTTCCAATCCAAACCATTCTGTGATTCTATGAATGTTTAACCCCTTGTTCTCCCCTTCTAAGTGCTTTTAATAACAAAGACACCGAATTCCCTATGGATCTCTGTGCCTGGGTTAAACATGCCAATTTCTTTCCATTCATTTTCAGAAGGCAGATATTGCCTTCCTTTAACCATTCCCACAGCCCCTGCAATGACCATTTCTAGGTACCAAGTGCTCTTTCCTTTGAGTTCCTTCATCTCAGCCAAAACACCCCTCACAATATACTGTTCTCACTGCTGAGGTTCACTGATACAGCTTCTCTGTCTCTGACTCCAAACTCCAAATCCAGCCCAGGACTATAATCCTGAGATAAACCACTTGCGTTATCTCAAAAAAATTCCTGCAGAAGTGCTTGGTCTAAGAGGAAAAAGGTATGCAAGCAGCAGGAATTTCTAGGTATTCTTTCCTCTTTTGTCTGAGAGTTTTCACCATGACTGTGTTTACATAACAAACTATGAATTCCATCATCCACAAAGCCCCATCCCTCCAAGGGATCTGTATCAAACAGATGTAAAGCAGGAGGGAGGCGGAGGAAGGTGGGCAAGCAACAAGCTTTGTTACCTCCAAACCGTCACGGAGTTCCACAACTTACATGTATATTTGTTTCAAAATCAGAGGTGAAGTGTGAAAAAACTGCAAGAGCTGGGAGAGAAACCAGGATTGCACCGAAAAAGTGTCGAGGCAGCCAGCCAGATATCACCTCCAGGAGACGCTTGGTGCAAGTCATCACCTCCTCCAGGAAGAACGCCATCCTGGAACACAGGAAATCAGGGATCCAGGTGTTAATGGCAGCACATCTTGTACTTCTCATTTACCTGTAATAATACAGCTTCAAATCCATCACTTAGGCTCTGTGAGCAACCAAGGTGCGACAGCACCTGCTGGTGATTCCAGGGAATAACCCAGCCTGGCTGACAGAGGACCGAGTGTTTGCTCTGGAGAGGAGAGTCAGCAAAGGGAGGGAGAGCCTCGGGATGGTGGCTTTGAGGAAGCAAATTGAAAGCCAAACTTTATTTCCTTGGAAGGTTAAGCACAGGGAAGACTCATCTCCGTTCATAAATGAAGCAGGCAGGGAGAGGGGAAGCTTTTACAAGTTAAAGTTACTGAAAATAACACCAGGAATGTTTGAGGAGCAGGGCAGCTCCAGCACCCATCACACCGCAACCCAAACCAGTTCTCCCAGTTGCAACCAGCCCGTCGGCGGGCAGGCTCCATTCCCTGTCATTAGGGAAGGGGAAGGGGAGCGTGGGCTGCGAGCTGGCAGCCTGGCAGGAGCTGAGCTGGAGGAGCTGAGCCCCTGGCAGGCCAGCTGGCACCCGCCCCGCTGCTCCCGAGCGTCGCCCGCCCAGCTGGATCCCACCAGCAACGCGCGAAGGAACGGCTCTCGCCTCGAGCTGCCGAGAAAACCACGGCCCCAACCTGTGAAGAGCTGAAGGAGCCAACTGGAAGAGCTCTGGAGAGCAGCTTACCGGAGATGCTTCTCAAATGAGAGCAGCTCTAATTGCTAAAATGAATAAGGGAAGGTAAAAGGATGCTTCATGCTCAAGGGCATTGCACAGAAAACTAGTATTTATCCACAGAAAGAAATCCTTGGGATAACTTCCTTCTCAAAGCTCACCATTAGTCACTTGAGAAAAATTGCAACTGCTGTTCAAGTGCCTAATTATTTTTAAGAAGACGTAAAAAGGTGGTGTAGCACAGTTAGCTGCACCCAGAGCCATTAATGGGATGTGTGGAATTATCAGACTCAGGCTGGGCAGGTAATTCTGGACTACAGATCCCAAACAGTACATAATTACACCTTTTTTTTTGGACAGAGATGCTCATAGCCAAAAAAATCCCAAAAACCACACACTAAATATGAAATTCCCAGTCTCCAAAGTCACATAAATTACCTGTATCACCTATATCTCTAAAAAGAGAAAAGATGTCTACTCATTTGTAACCCTGTTGTCTGAAATACAAGGTTTTATGCTGAATAAAAGCCTGACACAAAACAAGCTGAATTTAAATTTCTTTATGCCGGTTTGACACTCATTGCACACCTTTAAATATAAATTGTTTGTGAATGAGATTTTAATTCTCTGGTCTGGAATTCTGTGACTTACAACCGCAAGTATTTTGTGAATCATCAAGAATTCTTCTCTAATTGCATGTGTTAAAATCTGTAAATTATACTTGAATGCATGGAAAAAGAGAAATTTGGGAGGATGGAATACACTGTAATTCGTCGGGAGCCCACGAGAGGGTGCTCACAGATTTGCCAGTTCCCAGTTTAATGGACTTACATTCACACCAAAAATTCGAACTGTATTCCACTGGAAAACAGAATTTCCAGGAAAGCAATGAAATGTAAAGACTGGATATAAAAGATTCAAAAAAAGACTCTCTAGAGTAAGAACTGGTGTTTCTGAAGGGTTACAGACGGTCAGAACTGTCCCCGTGCTCAGTGGCTGCCCCATTGTCCAGCACCGAGTACGTCTGAAATCAGCACCCAACTTTCCATCTCTGAAAATAAAGCCCCTTTCTCCAACAGCCAAGGGGTTGGGATTGGCATCTCCGTGGCTGAGCCGTGAGCAAGGAAAGGGGAAGGGATGCCAGGCCAAGGGCTCCCTGAACACCCCGGTCCCTGCGAAGGCAGCCTGGTGCCACCTGTGCCCACGCTCTCCCGGCTCTCCGTGGCTCCCATCCCGGCTGGCACAGACCCCAGCTCCGTGGCACACGCCCAGCGCAGCTCATGTCTCTCACCCCAACCCACACACCAGGGACTCCACGTTTTGCATTCTCCTTTTTGCCAAGCCTCAATGCCAGGACAAATTCCTGTGGGAACTATAGCAACAAATCCACGGGCGAACCCGACGGGTTAATCCCGCCATGAGGACACTGCTTTATTTAGGCAGCTGTGTGTTTCCAAAAGGCAGGTGCAAATTCCAGGGCAATGCCACATTTCTCCTGATAATCTTTACCTTCTTGCATTGATTTTTTCGGGATGGGATTTATCGCGGAGCTCTGTGCTCCGGAATTAAACAATGGAATTCTCCTCCTTAACAGTGAGTCCAGCCCAACGCTCCCAGCGCAGGAAGTCAGGAGTGCATTAAATCCAGACAGCAGTGAGAGCTGCAGACAGATTTAATGGCTACAGGGCAGTATCAGTAAATAATGCAGTGTCAGTGGGCAGCTCAACAGGGCTTAAATGCTAAAGCATCTGAGTTGTTTATACAAGCTGGAGTTCAAATTAGTAACTTTGACATAAATGATTAATGGCTAATGGAGACTGTTACCATCATTTCTGTATTTACTGGCAGTTTAAAATCAATTCCCAGAGTTCAAATCAAAAGCTTTTGGCATAGCAGCAATTTGGTGGGATATTAAATACCAGATGTTAGAAATAAATAAAGGCAAACAGACTACATTGTTTTCCTCAGCATCAATATTCTGTATCAGTCGTGTTAACAGATCTGGTTCATTAAGCTTGAGGGGTAAAAAAGAATTTCTGCTCCTGGTCATGAGGAATTTAGGAAGATCCAAATGTTGGCCACAGGGTCTGGGCTAAGGACAGACGGTGGATGGCACCTCAGCAAGGCTGGGAAGGTGAAGCACCTGGAAAAGGGCAGTTCTTTGGTCAGACAGCAGCACAATTTCCCTTCTACTGCTGGATTGCAATTTCTTTCTTCATCCAGGACACAATTTTTTTTTGCTGTCTAGAATGGTCCTTTTAAAATCATGTATCAACTGAAAGTGCTCCCACATCTCATTCTCTTCAACAGGGCTAAACACGCACTCTTCTGCCCTCAACTCTTCACCCACAAGCCTTCCCTGAAGCACGCTATCAAAAGCAACACATTTCTTGTAAATAAACTTATTTATAAGCAGTTTTACTCAAGGAAAAGGTGTCAAAATTATCTAGTGAACAAAACTCCTGTATTTACACTGAATACTGGGCAGCTGTGTCTAACCCGTATTCCTGCAGACACACTCCTCAGACTCCCAAGTGAAATCTCACACGTTGTTGTACATTCAATGACAATGATTTTTTTAAAAATAGCAGAACTTTAGGATCTCTTACACTTCAGCTGAGCTCGTTGAAGTAGCTACATTTCAAGTGGGCAGAAGGACATTCTTCAGAGAACATTTACAGAGGAGATGACATCTTCCACGTGCTCACAAATGAAGCACCAATTTTTGCGTGCAGCTTTATACAATTAATTTTCAAGTGGCTCTTGTGCTAACAGTGGGATCCTCATCTATAGGTACTCCAATAATTTATTATCAGACACTTCAGAGGAATCAAAACATCCCTCTCCCTCGTAAGCTTTGCTCCACGAGGACTTTTGCTGCTGCAGAACTCAAGTTTGAAGTCGTTTCTCACTGCCCAGGCTGTGACAGTGCTGTGCTCTCCTCTTCCCTCCCACAGCTGGACTGAGGGCTGAGCCACGAGAGCCAAGGGAGCCCTCGCTAGGCTGAGTCCTGGATTTAATTACAATTTAGGCTGCTTTAAAGACAGGGTGTTTAGCATCATGATAATGAAAATACAATGTGAAACTTAGGCAAGAATTTTCTGGTCTTAAAATAATCCCTTTTCCTGAAATTCTGGGATTGTGCCCAGCATTGTAGTCCAGTCTCCTCCCCGAAGATATCTCGGTGGTATTCTGTGATTGTCATTTGGGATGACATTTCTGCACAGGAAGTTCTGCACTGTTTCTGTGCATAATGAGTGGTCAGAGGGAGCAGTCCTCACTCGGAAGAGGATTTGAAGAGGAAAAAGATGATTTTCACCTCCCTGCCCAGGGGAACTGTACTGAGTGTGTGCCTCAGGTTGTGGAGACTGGGGTGGCCTAGAAGTGTATTTTAGGTATTTACTATAAAGCAAATACACAGTATGAATTCAAAACATCCCTGCTGGTTTGAAGGAGAGGGCAGGGAAAGGCAGAGGTCACTTACCCCATCCAGCCATTCCTGGTTCCCAAGGTAACCAGGAGAATCTGAGGGGTCTTGAGATCACTGCTCAGGTTGACAGCACAGATCTGCAGTGAAGCCAAACCCCTGCACAGCCACTCACAGGCAAAACCACTTTGCCAACTCTTGACTATATAGACTGAAAACAACAATTTCCCTTCTCCTTAAGGAACCCATAAACCACCAATTATAGAGCAGGACTGCAATAAAACCTTATGTATCTACCTATAAATATTTCTAAGATTATAGCAGTAATTTTTATAAATGTACAAAATAAGGCAAAAGCAATGTCCTACAGGGAAAACAAGTGGGGAAAACAACAAATTGAAAAATACTAAAATTAAGTAAGAATTCACCTGTAAAGTGAGTGAAAACAAATTTTCTCCAAATACACCTGGACAGCAGAAAGCAGCACTTCTGGAAAGTGGTGGTTGAGCTGTTCCCAGCTGAACAAGTTCATGGCCGCAAACTCAGACCACCTGAAAGAGCTGCCTGGGCACATTAAACTGCCTGAAAAACTTCTGCCCCACCCAAACCAGAGTGCAGAAACTTCTGCAAAGGGGAAAATGCATTTCTGATGAAAGAGAGAGAACAGAGCAACAGCTAACCCAGTTTAGAATGAAATCTCTACCAGTTCAACTCTCTCCCAGCACAACTTTTAACTGTTTCTGAATTTCTACATTTTCTAAAAACTATTCAAATTGCAACAACCAAACACCGCTGCTAAGAAATACTACCTTTAAAAGCATTTCACAGATGACTTCTCTCTACTCCACATGCCAGCTTTGATGCAAATAGACTTGCACGCATTTATATACCCAGTGAGGTACAAACTTCCTTCAGTGACTAAAGCATTAATTCTGTATTTTTTACCTCGACCTTGCAAAGTCAAAATCAGAATGCCAACTGCAATCTCTTGATTCTTTTGAAACAGGAGAAGAATTGCTTCCAGCTCATAATTACAAAAGCATTTTGACTGCCACATTCCTGACCGATGTGCAGAACTGCAGGAGAGGACACCCATTTGCACACACCACCCTTATCCTGCTGTTGTGTCAGGGAAGCACAGGGAGCGCAGGCTGAGGAGGGCAGAGTGAACTCGCTCCCACACGTCCAGACAAACAGCTCATTAACAGCTCCATCACCTGGGTTAATGATAGCTTACACGGGGTATCTGTAGATCACACAGCACACCCAGGAGAGCACGAGCTGCACTGAACAAAGTGCTCTCTGCTCCCCCTGAGAGTGGGAGTAACCCGGGGGAACCACACGGGAACTGCTCACGGAGGAGTCACCACAGCAGGGTCCTGGAAGCCCAGAACACCCCAGAGCTGGGGGTGACTGGGTACAAATGGGGAATGAGGAGTTGCTGTTAAAAACCAGGGACCTGCAGCCAAGCCCGCTGAGGGCACAAGAGAGGCTGAGGGGCAGGAGGAGGGTTCAGGTGTGGGGTTGGCACCTCTGAGCACGGTCCTGCCAAGTGCCACCCCTTCTGCAGAGACAAACCAGTGCCCCTTCCCTTCAGCAGCAGCACCTGTTCCCACTCTGGTGAAACACTGGACTCCCATTATGTGTCAGACACAGAAAACATGAACTATCCCAATGTTAACCCATGAAACTTCAAAAAAAAAGAAAAATTTTGGACAGACACAATGTGCCTTTATCAATTTCTCTTCTGTCTTTCTTTGAGGACAGCAATGCTTTTTCCATCTTTGATACATGATGTCAGTTTTAACCCCAAAACTCTGTACTTTCATCTTGGAATTTAAAGGAGCGGTTTTTTAGGTGGGTTTGTTTCTGGGACAGATAAAAATTTTCTGTTTGAATTCTGATGGTCCCAAGGAGAGAAGATACACCGTGGCATGTGGCACCCCAAAGAACAGTAGGAGGGGCAGGAATGGGGTGCAGATTCCATTCCCCTAAGTGATCTCTATCAGTCACACTTCTGCTGCAATTCCTGTGGCCAGAGCTCTCCCTGCACAAGATGTGTCATGAGCTTTGGCTGCACTAACTCTGTTCTCCAAGTGTTACAGCCCGTCCAAGCGAGTTCCTGGGATGCTGTCAAACAAAATGTTCCCGAGCCAGGCACCACTGCAGCTCTCCCTGCTATTTCCAGACTTTGTTACACTTTCTTTACCTGATTGAGACGACAAGGGACAGCACTTCCAGCAGGATGGCGATGACGAACACCACGACGGCCGCAGGTGGCGGAGGGGATGCGACCATTCCGTGTTTCAGGAAACACGTGATGGAGAGGATGAGGAAGACTGTGGTGGACAGGAACACGTCCAGGAGTGAGCTGAAGGTAGCACTGGCAAACGTCTTCACTGGAGCATTCCTTATAACCTGTGTGGAACACAGGGATTGAGGGAAGGGATGAAAAGGAATAAATGCTGTTTTGCCAAATTCAACTGGATGATGAATAGCAGCTCCTTAACAAATAAAGGAATGAAGAAGTTTTGGCCACTTCATTAATCCAGTGTAAGGACTGGCTGGAAACAAGAAGCAGAAGAGGTGGTTTGATGGCTGTCACAACTCCCTGAGAAGATTGTGTGGAAAAGAAGTATTGGTGGCACAGCCCCCAGGCCTGGGGTGATTTTTATACACTATCATGATGCAGAAATAAAACAACATGAAAACTGACTAGTCTGTGCAAAGAAACATAAATATAATAAGTAGAAGATAAGCTATGGGATATTTTCTTCAATGATTTTAATTTAAAATAATATTAGATTTTACTATAACCTTGTTAGCACTGATGGTTAAGAAAACCCTCCTAACACCACTCCACCGACACAGCTCCTGTGGCAGAATTCACATCTCCCTTTCAGACTAGATTAAAAGCTGTGTAATCCAAATTGATCAGAGCCCAGGACACCAAGTTCTACTCTTCCATAACCCCTCACCACACATTCCCATCCCATCCCGGCCTGGCCCAGTGCTTGTGCAGCTGTGCTTTGTGCTACCATGGCCAGTCGTGCTGAAAAACAGATCACGAGCTCCACATCCTGGCTTATGAAGGCAAGCCCAGTCCTAGGAGTGTTTGTATCTGCCCAAGAGACCATAAAAAGCAAGTTCCAAAGAAAAACAGAAATTATATTACCAATGTCACCATGAAGGCGCCCAGTTGGAGCGCTCTGGTTTAATTTGGAAGTTTCTTTTGCTCCTCAGAACACTTCCTGCAGTCAGCAACATTGGGAAACAAACTTGTTCCTTATTTGTACCTCTCTGCAACCTAATAAATCCAGTCAGCATCACTTCAGTGCCAAAACTACCTTTTAACCTGAAGGGGTAGCAGAACCCTGTTCATGCACACATGAAGTGCCATCACTTGAATTAAGGGAAGCAGCACTGTATCCCCAAGTGACAGAGTTAAAGATGCTCTAACAGTGCTAAGTAGTGCCTTCATTTCCAAATGAGAACAGATTAAGGCTCTTGGGAAGCAGAGCTGATCCCAGAGAGGGATCACAACCTGAGCATGCAGCTGGTACTGTATAATCAGAGGTATAATTCAGGGGTGCTGGAAGTCACTTTCAGCAGCATTGACTGTCAGGCCATTAGAGAACCAGGAGTGTTGACAAATCTTTCACTGTCCAAAAGAAGATTTCGTTGTTGTTTTGAACCAGAACTCTGCTAACATTAAAGCTTTAACAGGTTTTTGCCCCAGTGCTGCAGTGTTACTATTAGAGAGTGAAAAGTCACACTTTCAGGGAGGTTTATGTAGTAATTTTCAAACTATTATCTTGCCACTAAATGCACAGCCACACTGCTGGTCTTTCTAGGAATTTCCTACATAGCCATATTAATAGGTCCATCTGTATATGCTTTACTGTCTCTGCTTTACTTCTGTTTCCAATCTTTCCACTGGAAACTACTTGATGTACTATTTTCTGTACAAAATTTGCAAATTCTGCAGGCTGTATCCCACAGGAAGTTTCTCCCTGTTGTTACTACAGGAACTTTATGCAGAGAGATACAATTAAACTACAGTGCTGCAGGATGAGCATGGAACTCCTGGCCAAAGTGAAGACACTGAAGTACAACACAACTGGGCTTTCCTTTGGTAAAATAAAATAAATTCAGTTAGGTCTCACCTGGAAATATTGGAAAACAAGCAAATAGGGTTTATTCCTAAGGAGAATGTGACAACACTGCCCAGAACTGAAAGCAACAAGCAGCAGAAGCAGAAATCCTGCTGCCCTCAGACGCAGGACATACTGGGAAGAAAAGAAACCCACACCTAATTTATCCTGATGTAATTCTGCAGATGGATCACCCAAATCAACAGCTCAGTGCTGCTGGAAGGGAAGGGCCCATTCCCCTTCCTGCTGCCGGACGCTTATCTCGTGCTGGCTCTGGCACTTGCCAACCTCTCCAGAGCTGCTGCTGGTTCAACACAGCACAAAACAGCCCGAGATGGAAAGAGAAAGAACCCCAAACAGAAAAACAAACCATGAATATTTCATGCTAGGCCAGTAAATGAACTTCTCACAGCAGGGAAGGCTGAGAAGCACCAGAGCCATTAGAAGGAGCAGGGAGGAGGAGGAACAAGGAGGGCAGAGCAATTGCCTTTTCTTGGCAGCAATTTTTCAGCTACTGGTGGAAATGCAGCCTCGGTTCTAACTGACACCTAGTGTCACTCTAGGTAAATTTAAACTATCTTGCTAGTTCCTATCAGCCAGGCAGGGAAATCCAGTGCTGTGGAAAGCCTGTGATATTATCAGCCCCCCAGGGAATTAAGGAGATTTTAGACTCAGTGCAGAATCCTGAAGAAAACACTGAGTTCCTTACAACTTACTGCTCCTTACAATTCCACAGTGTTTTGAGCTACTTCTATCTGAATGCAGCACACTTATGGAATTAGGACTTTCGAGTTCAGCACAGGTTTGGATTCCACAGGGATAACCATGACTCTGTGACTTAACAAGAATCAAATTCCAAGTTACTGTTCTCAAAGTCAGAATATTTGATGAGAAGAAAAGCAGCAATTGGTCCTTTACTTTGGTAAGTGATGGTCCTAACCATCTCAGCATGGTTCTCTGGCCATCCTAAAGACTTAAAACATTAACCTGACATGGAGAAAAGGCAGGTGAGAAGTAATTAGTGTACCTCAGCCCAAACACTGGACTAGACTCAGGGCACAGCAAAAGATGCTCCAAGGGCTGGAGCCCCTCTGCTCTGATGTCAGGCTTGGAATGCTGGGGGTACTCACCTGGAGAAGAGAAGATTCTGGGGACACATGAGAGCCCCTTCCAGGGCCTAAAGGGGCTCCAGAAGAGCTGGAGAGGGACTTAGGACAAGGGATGGAAGGACAGGACAAGGGAGAATGGCTTCCCACTGCCAGAGAGCAGGGTTAGACGGGTCACTGAGAAGAAATTCTACCCTGGGAGGGTGGGGAGGCCCTGGCACAGGGTGCCCAGAGCAGCTGTGGCTGCCCCTGGATCCCTGGCAGTGTCCCAGGCCAGGCTGGACAGGGCTTGAAGCAACCTGGGACAGTGGAAGGTGTCCCTGCCCATGGCAGGGGGTGGGATGGGATGGGCTTTAAGGTCCCTTCCAACCCAAACCATTCCATAATTCTGTAATAAACTGAGACTATTTCCAGGGGCAGCAATACCAAGTAGTAAATCACATTTGACATCTCCTGACCCTTGTCATGAAACAACTACAACAAAATGTGTTAAAAAACCCAACGACAGACAGTGGCTTAGACAGATTACAGACAGAAACCAATGCCAGCAGAAACACACCTCTTCCTGGTAGCTCGTCCTGTAGGCCATCTCCAAATCCTGATCCAAGAAGTTGAGGCTCAGCTTGTTAATAGGCGGTTTAAAGAAGTAATCTTTCATGAGGCTGAAGAGAGAAGACAAAATCAACATCAGTTTGTTCAGCTGTACCTCCTTCAGGACCCCCCAGTCTGTGGCTGCTGTTTCTAGGGATGCTCGTACTTGGCTTTGAAGTTCCTGTGGTTTTTCTCCTCTCTTGATCACCAAAGTATCCTCTTACCCACATCACTTGCTCAGTCAAAGGAAATATTCCCCAAAAAAGCAAACTTCTATACTTCCAGGAAGAGTCTAACAAGTCCTTCCAGAAACTTATCAGCTCTAACTGATGAGTACAGATAATTGTAACATAAGCCAGCAAATAGTAAAGGTTAATTGCTGCTACAGACACACAACCTCTGGAGACACGTGCCTGTGGGATATTTGTGTCTTGGGTGGAATTCTATGGCTCAAAGCAAGCCAAGGATGACAAAGGTGACAAATTGTTATGGGGAAAAAAAAATACATTGCCCATTTTAGAAAACAGCAGTTTCTTGTTATTTCAGACACTAAAATAACTCAGTAACTCAACTGGGAACATTCCCTGAATGATCCGCGCTGCAGAGAAGAGATGGAGAGCTGAGATTTACTTCTGAAATGGGAGATTTGGAATGACCAGCACCATCAACAAAGGCAGTGACAACTAATGACACCAGCTCACCAGGGCTAAGGAACCCAGGGGCAGCATCTACCAGAGGGTGTTTATGCCCTCCTTCACCTTCATCTTTTCCACAGTAGGTGAAAAAAACCCACAACAACATAAAAAAGACTTCAATCATTAAAAAGTTGGGTTTATTTCCCATTGTGTTGAAGAAAAATAAAAAGCTTTTTGAGTTTTGCATTAGCTGTACAAGGTTTATGAATGAAGTTTCCTGGTGACAGCTATGGCACTTGATCTGCAAACCTCTTCTCCCCTGAGCAGGTACCACCCACCGTCCCACCCTGCTCTGTGCAGCTTCCAAACACACCCCTGCCTGTGAACCTCCTCTCATTTTCAAGCAACTGATTCCATGTGTTATTTACAGGGAATTGTTTCTAAAACCCCTCTGAATGTAAAATGAGGTGGCTGCTTTCCCAGTGCTACTCCCACCCTGAGAACTGCAGAGCCTCGGTCAGAGTGGGCAATTTTCAAGCTGGTGACTGAGCAAAAACCAGAGATGCACATAAGGTCAAATTCCAAGCAGATGAAGAAGCTGAAAGAAAGATCCTCCAGAGCTTGTCTGTGACTGAATTCTTTTTTTAAGGGGGTTTGGTTTCAGGGTTATTTTCTGTTTATTTTTATGGAGCTCTTGGCTAAGAGGTTTTCTTGGAAGTACAAGCTCCCCAGCACAAGATGGCATGTGGGAAGCAATTTTTTTAAAATTGAGATGCAAGACCAACCGAACACACATCCCTAGATTGATGCTAGAGAAGACAAAAGAGTCTAAGCATGAATATGACAGATACTTGGTAACTTTTAAACATTCTGGCCTTGGCCAGAATTAAAAATATCAGGATACTCTGAAGGAATGGCAGGATACATTCATTTGAGTCACCCCTCTCTCTTTCTTTCTTCCCTGTCTCCACTCCTCACCTTTCTTAGACATTTCTAAGAGCATCTTATAATAAAAATTTTGAAAGCTTTTAGGGTTTTTTTAAAAGTATTGTTGAATCCCCTTTCTTCCTGCAGGGAAGCTCAGCGGAGGTGGTGATGGTGATGTTGTGCTGCCTAAGGATGTAGGAGGAACAGTCCAGCTGCACAGTGCAGCACGAAACAGAAGGTGGAACACGATGGAACCAGGGTGAAGGCAGCGTTCCCGGGGCCTTCTCAGCTCCCTGTCAACTCATTCTGTCTCCAAAAGGAAGATCCCACTTGATGAAACAGTCAAGTACATAATCAGCTTCCCAGGAGGCCTCTGCCTCCCAGCACAGGGTGTTCCCCGGATCAAGTAAGACTGGGAAGTGGGAAATGAAAGAAACAAACAAATTTAAAAATAATAAAAAGTATTTAAACAGGAAACTGCCCCAAGGAGGGGATGAAGGCCCGCACAGAACCCAGTTCTGGGGGAGCTTCATACATCTCTGGGATTCTGCTCTGGAAGTCTGAAGAGATCATAGTGAGTACTGCCCTGATCAGCACACAGGTACTTGGTTCTTGTACTTCAGAAGGTTTGCAACCTAAGGAATACCTAATTTTTGATGGAAACAAAAATCTCCAAACCAAGAATCCTTTGAGGATATTCCCAGTGAAATTAAGTTCAAACATTCTATATTCTTACACTACAGTTTTCTTTTAAAGAACACAGTAATGTGCAGGTTACAATGAACGAAGCACAGGATTTTTACACAAGTACAGCCAGGCTTGAAGCTGAAAGTATTCACTCTTTATCAAATATGGAGACTCAAGTTGTGAGAACTGGTAACTTTCATAAAAGGATTCTTTTATAATGTACTAATACAAACATACCACACTAATACTGTCTTTATTAATATTATTTTTAAAGAACATTGGAACTGTGCCGAGTTATCAGCTCCAAGGTGAAATCTTGGCATGCAAAAAAGCCACACAGCTGAGCTCAGTATCCCCAGTGTCCAGCATTTCCGCCCATCTAGCCCCAGGCAGCTTCCTAATGCAGTGTACAGGCTCCTGAATCCCCCCAGGATACATTTAACCCTTCCCAGCTCTGCAGGAAGCCTGTGGGATTAATTTATGCACTTTATCACATATCTGGGTTAAGTATTTTCTGTTAATAGGAATTTATATCCAAGTACCCTGCAGTGGAAATCACTGCTCAGTACTCAGGGAAGATCACTTGGCTTTGCAACAGCATCAAACCAACACAGCAAAACTCAGTGAAAATGGGGATTCCTGTAAAATGACCATGAGGAAGTTTGGTCCCCTCCCTGAGACACCTCAATTCCCCATTCAAAGATCCTCATAGATCCTGGATTCACCAAGATCAACAATTATGTTTTACAGAAGGGGACCAAGAACATTTTTAAATGGCTTATTCCAGATCATTTCTCATTGAGAAATGTTGAAAAAATCAGTGTAAACCGGTAGGCTTAAAGCAGTTTGCATAGATCTAATTAATCAGAAGATTATTTTTGGAAAGTTATGTTTACATGAACTGAACTCAGCAGAGAAGTTTCCCTGGCAACAAGAAATGGCCCACTTAATATGGTAATGATGATATTTAATTGAGACCAAAAAAAAGGCAGGCTTTGACTAATCTCAAATCATGGCACTCCTTCCAAAACAAAAAAAATTACCCATTTTGGGAGTGGAGGAGGAAAGCACCAGGAACACAAGCACTTGAGCGAGGTATCTTCAGCAGACCAACTGCATAAATTAAGCTACTTCTATAACTCACAGTTTGCAGAGGGCTGCTTACATTTTAAACAAAATTCCTACTTGTTCTGGCTGACTTCTGCCAACATTTGGACATTCCCAATCCATCTATTTTCTAATATTTGGAAATATCAGCTAAACATCAATTCTCAGCCACTTATGACAGACCACACACTGAGAAAAACAATAAAGAACCCTAAATTTTGACTCAAGTTGGCAACAGAAGGAAGGTAAACTGAGAAAATCTAGGTAAGAGACTGGAGAGGGACCCCTGTCCCTCCCTCTCACCTCCCCTGCCTTGGTCACGTTTCCATAAAGGTGATGGTGTCCCTGTTCCAAACAGCTGAGTCCATAGGAGCACACAGTTTCGAGGATATTTAGATGAAATACCCTCAATCTGAGTGGAAGCAGTGAAACAAAAATAAAAATAGCCATAAATAATAACAAACTCAAGCTATCTGTTTAGCTGCTCCAGTCAAGTCACTGCCATAATGGAGATACAGTCGTGTGTTGATAAAAATGCCACACTAATAAATTTTGAAGAATATTTCCTCTGCCCAAAATAAGCTTTTCTGTTTGAAACAGAGAGAAACTCATTTTACAATATCTAAGTAAGTAGTAAGTCCATGAGAATTCACTCCTAGTGATTCTGCTTCCAAGCCCAGTATGATTTCATGATTAGTCACATGCTATCAGACCTTTTCCTTTTACTATAAAAAATGTGAGTTTTGTGGTTCAGATTTTATGTTACATCTTAAATTGCAGAGGAAGGTACACACTACATGCATTAAGAGGACTTTTGATTGTAAAAATGCAGTTCAATTTCATGACAAGTGATTTAAAGAGCAATTTCCCTTTCGAAGACTTGACTGCAGGAGGGCTGTTCACTACGGAAGCAATGAAAAAACTGGTTTTACATATTTTAAACAGAAAGTTTCTGGCATCAAGTTTCTAGTGTAGTTTAAGCAGAATAAAGATGAAAATCAGAAAATTTATAACATGTTATATGTTGACAACAATTACTGAAATCAGACAAAAGACACACAAATACTAAAGATATGGGACCCCAGTACTGCGTTCTCACCTTTACAGGACTTTACACTGCACAGCTCCATTTTCCTTACCTGTCTTCCTTAATCACATCCACAAAGTGAGCATCTGTCTTCTCTCGGATGTTTTTGAACCTCAGAGGGAGCAGAGCTGATTGATCCAGGCTGACGCCGCCCCAGCGCCCTTTCTCCTGCAGCATTTCGTACAGCGAGGTTTGGCTGTTGCTGAGCTTCTCCTCCTGGGGAGGACTCAGAAGTCCATTCTGAGTCTTTGGACTGTGTCCTCCTGAAGCCTGAACAACAGAGAGCAAAATGCACCCAGGGAATGTCAGTGGTTAGGAACAGACAGAGGAGATTGCAAGGAGCAAAAACTGAAAGAAGCTCTTCCCTCAACACCCTGAGCTCTGCCCTGACCACGGCAAAGACCAAACTCCCCCTGCCTTGAATCCACCCACATTTCCTGTGGATGCATCTCCCACATCTCCCGTGTGCCTGTTCAGGTGCCACCTTTTTGCTTTTCATGGACCAACTTTCCAAGGAGAAGAAAACAAAGCACATTTTCACACACTCAATGACAACCAACCACAAGCCCAAATTTCATTCACTCATCTTACAGTTAAGATTCCTCTGAAAAGCTTTTTAAATACACATTTAATCTGTGCTGACTCTCCCTGGGTCATGAGACAAACCACTCTGCCAGCCCTTGCTGATCCTTCCCCTGACCACTACGGGCCTGCTGCTTTCCCAGAGGTTCCCCCTCTCTCCCACCTGTGGGAACAGCCTTTTTGTACATCTCATCCTACAGCAAAAACCCTGGCATATTAAACTTCTTAAACAAATTTAAATTAAATACTTGCTTTTTATTATTTTCTTTTGCCTTTGCATTAGTTAAGACAGCTTTAATTCTGACAACAGCTTGCAACACAGCTTAGGTACATGGTATCACCAATGCTGCTGCCATTGGAGAACACAAATTACTTTTAAACAAAAATAATTCTATTTTCGTGGAGCCTGAAGTTCCTTCTTTTACATTTTGTTTGACCTAGACCAATATGTACTGAAGCAATTCCAAAAGAATTAGACAGCTAAGTGTGGTTAGAATGAAAATGAACTGCAGTTAGTCAGGATCATTTTCAAATGCAAACATAGAGCAAACTTGGCATATTTCAGTGTTCATCTTCCCCCCTCCATATCTTATCACTTATCATGTAGCATTTATCCTCATCCTGAAGCCCACTCATGACAGAAGTTTCTCCATTCCTGCCTGTACAGAAGTGACAAGCTCCTCCAGAAGACTATTCTTGGATGCCACCACAGTGACCATAAATAAATACCATAAATATCATCACCACCCCAACCACGTGCTGAAATATGTTACTGACATTGTAAAATCAACTAAGTTAAAGTTAAAAAATATCTGCTTTCCAGCTGCCCATGCAAAATCAATTCCATTTCCTTGTGTGATCTGTCCTGTGAAGCAAAGGAAGCACAGACAGGTGAAGGGAAAGGTTCAGACACAACCAGGGAAGATACAAGACCAAGGGGACAGCAGGAGAACCCTGTACAGGGAAGAGTCAGGAAGCACTCGGGCTTGGCTCCTGTCACAGCCAAATCCTCCAGAGCTAAAGCCATAACAAGGTGTGTTGGAATGGTTCCCTGGAGCTACAGGAAAAGCAGGAGGGAGGTGGGTTGTGCTTCCCCTTCCTCCCTCCCGGGGGAATGTGGGATCCCCACCCTGTGGGCTGCCCCGGCGGAGGTGTGAGCCCGAGAGCCACGTGCTGGGAGCCAGGAGATGGAAGGATTCCCAGTCTGGTCCCTTCTAGCCCTCACAACAGTTGTTTTGGCAGCTTGCAGGTGTTCCCAGCACAGCGACGGCAGCTGAGGAAGGAATAGGAAATGGGGTGGTTTCCTTGGTGTGCTGCCAATGCTTTGCTGCAGGCCATAATCACCAGAAGGGAAGGGGGATTGCAGCCACATATCCCAGCGGGGGCACTCCAAGAGCCCTGGGACAGAGAGGTGCTGCTGGGACAGAGGGACACTCCTGTGAGGCAGAGGCACAGGAACTTCTCACATAAAAGGGCACCACGTTCTTTTCTAAGAGAAAACATCGAGCAGCTCCTGAGCAAGTCCTCCTACATCCCTACCAGGGATGCCCAGAGGGAACAGGGCTACAGAGCATTCTGCAGAGCCAGGGCAAACCCCTCTGGTTTAGAGGTGAGGAGGACTAACAAAGGGAAACCAAAAAAACGACCAACAGCTGTTAGTGAAGGGCCTTCATTGTTTGGTGGGTTGTTTTTTTAAATTTATGTTAAAGATTGTATTTGCTCAGAGCATTTCCCAGAACAACCTGAGGCCTAAAGAAAAACTGAAAGTCATAGTTATAATCTTTTTTTTCCCCCTAGGAAACAATCTTTCTCCTCTTCCTCACCACTCCAGTCACTTGTTACTTGAATAGCAGTAAGCAAGAACCCACAATTTTTGCTATGATCAGCTCAAATAAAAGATCTGGACTTCTATGCACTGTCTGCTTTCCTTGCTGTTCCTCAAGATCATCTGAAAAATGCAGTGAAAATTTCTCTCTTTCAAAGAAGGTCAGCATGGACTTTCTCTTTAGCTTCTTGGCAAAGGCTCAAATCCCCAAGAAAATTCTTCCCTTCAGTCAGCTCAAGGTTTCTCTGTGCTGTCTCCACTCTGTTAATCTTAACAGGCAGGGATTAGAGTAGGAAACTGTTTGTGTAGGAGAAAATCCCTATTTATTAAATGTTGTTAGCTCCAGCGTTACTGGGGCTTCTGAAGACAACAGGCTGCAGGGTTTCCCTGAGAACTTGGAGGCTTGGTGTGGAGTTTCCTCTCATCAAGAGACAAAGAAGCTCCAGAGGCTGTTGGGAGCCACACAAGTCCGAGGGTATGATTAAACATCATTAACATTCCCTAGAGACAGGGGACATGAGTGCAGCATGTGGTGTGGGAAGGGAACAGAGATGGGCAGAGGGAGCTTCTGGCTCTTCTTCCCAAGAGAGCTGAGGCTGCAAGGAAGTCTTGGGAATCAAATGCCACAGCAACTTTGTGCGTGTGGCTGTTCTTTGAGCTTTCAGTTAAACAGGCATCCCAGACTTACTGATAGCCACGAAACAGCTCCCATTTTTGGCTGAGCAATAACTGAACCAAACCCAGGAAGGACGTGCGATTTGGTCTCCACTGGAATCCCTCCAGAGGAATTACAGACCTCTTCCTCAACTCTGTATACAAACCTCCTCCAAGTAAGGTCAGATGACTTGCTGATTCACACACATGAAGCCAATGCAGCCACAGTAGGAAGCAACTTAACCCAGGCAGTTGGTACCTAAGGACAATCCCTCTGCAGTCGGTTCTTGGAGATCCCTGCACGTGGGCAGAGGCCACCTGGGGAAGAAGCATCTCCTGCCTACCATCTTGGCAGCCCAGGCAGATCTCCCACATGTTCTCTGTCTTACAGATCTCAAGCTGGTTTGAGACAAGTCCCTGCTGGCACCTCCCTCAGGGCTCAAGGGATCGTGATTTTATTCTTTTCTTAGGCTGTTTCCTGGAACTCTGGCACAGAACTGCTGTGTAACACACCCCTACAGCCCAGTAAGGCAGGCCCTGCTTCTGAGCTTACAATTTAAGCATGAGACAACAGGTCGAGTACAGACAGAGAGGGACAAACACAGATTAATGCAGTGGCTCAGGAGTGGCAAAAGTGCTGGCAAGCTTTTCAATCAGCTTTGTAGGCGAGAAGAGCCGTAAGACAGACGTGAAAAACAGGATCACTGTCTCAGAGCATGTCTATGAAGTGATTCTCCCCAAGGAGGGAAAACATTTTATTTATTGGAATACATAACAACCAGGTAATGAGCACTGGTTCCCAGTATGCATTCAGCTTCACATTCAGGGAGGGATGAGAGGCAACAGGCAGAGCAGAGAGGCTGTGATGGCCACGAACAAGACGACAAACAGGCAGCGTCTGGCGTGGCAGAGGAAGCAGGTGGCTTCAGTGAGAATATCTAAGCAACAGGCAAGGAAAGCAAGCGTGGCAGCAGCACGAGGAGTATGTAAGAGGCTGTTTCTGTCCGTCAGGAAAGGATGCAAACTGACTTGAAGCTGTGAACTTCGTCTGTGAACAGGAACGACCTCGTCTCAGAGCGGTGATGCAGGAGACGCTGGCACGACACAGAGGTTGGGTGAGGTGACACAGCCCGCTGGAGTGAGGATGGAGAGCGCTCGTTGGGCCTCCCTCTTTGGGTAGCATCAGCACAGTTTAAAGAGTCCAAATTTTAGGTCCTTCTCAGGATCAAGCGGAGCCCATAAAATTACTAAAAATTTTGAAAATTGGGGCAGGGGAACTCAACTAAATTTTTGAACACAACTCAAAAAAAAAAAAATCAAAATCAGTTCTGCTGCTTAAGAGCTTGGATAAAGGAACAGTGGTGCAAAAATGAGAAAGCTGGGGGAAGCAGAGAAATAAGGGAAAAAAGGGAGGTGAGAAATACTTCAATTACCTTCGTACTGTTTTTATGCTCATCCTGACAACCATTTTGGATAGCTCCTTCATCTATGCTGACATCGCAGTGGGGAGCAAGGGTGGTACTACATGAAGGGCAAGGCTGAAATGAGACAAAAGAATTTTAGCCAGGAATGTTCTGGTGTCCTTGTAGTATGATGCAATTTGTAATTCAGTCCACTTGTATACTTGCAGCACGGTTCAAAGATAAACAAAGCTACAGAATGGGAGGCAGGGAGCAAAATTTGACTGGAACAGAATGCACCATTTCAAAAATAAATCACAGATTTGCTGTTTGCTGAAGCTAAATCTAATCCAGGAAAGCTTCACTAGTGTAAAATCACAGATACACTGTAATCTCTGTGCACAGGCAAAGGACCTCCCCAAGAGGAAAAAAAAGCACTCTTTAGTAGAAGTGCAATTTTCCTGTGTAAAACCTGCCTGCAAAGGGATCTGAATGCCATTAGGAGAGACGACAGCACAAAATGAAGCAAAATTCAGAAAAAGCACGAAACACCATGAGGCATTATGAACAGTCCAGGGAAATGGAAAGCAACAAATCTGAAAAAAATAAAGGAAAATGCTTTTTCATACAGAGCCCTAAGAAAGGGGAGGGAAGCTCTGGCTATCGTACATTGTTGGAGCCAAACACCCAGCAAATGTCACAGGGAACAAGGAAAGCAAAACCATCAGGATTTGTACTAGTTCCAGGTTGTGCATTTTGGAAGCAACCTAAACTGTTGCACTTGAGCTTTTAAAACAAGCTAATTCCTTCGAGTTAAAATGCGATCTTCTTTACGGGAATTAACCCTGCAATTGTATCTTCCAAGTTCTTCACTCTCTTCTCCAGTGCTGGCAGCGTTCAGGCAGGATCCTTCTCAGAGGGACCCTGAGTCTGAGCCCTCTTGGCAGCTCCTCTGCTCTGGAGATGTTCACTGTGACCAGGCTCGCCAAAGTCTGCTACTAAACATCACAGGAAGTTTTCCAGCAAGAACTTGAGCCTTTTGTCCCAAACTCAACATCCCACGTTAATTTTATCTGTTTGTTCTGGACATGTTCAAGCCTCTCTAGTCCAAACCCACAATTTCTGCCTTCAGGTTCACTCCCCATTTCAGAGACCAGCGTGTAAAGTCTTTTCAGAACTAACTTTTCACCTAATGCTCCTTTTCCACCTTTGATGTCACACCTGAAAACACCCAGCATGTTTAATTTTCAGAGGTTTCTCCCAGCCCACTCTCCCTGTGACATCTAACCACTCACCAATGCCTCTCAAAGGCTTTCATGAAGGACCCCGAGCCTCCTCAGCAGCCAGCAGATTATCCTGTCTGCTGTTCCTCAGGGACACAATCCAGGCCGGGCACTGAAATTACTCTTGAGTTTCCTAACCTGGCATCAGATAAGCAATTTACATCCAGTTCTGAACCTGTGCAGTCTGAACAAATACCAACACAGCTGAAGAAACTATGGAGTTGGTTCTCAAATGGTTTTGTTTAAAAATAATCTCTGACTAATTATCACGAATGTCTTGGCCACTTGGTGGAAGGCATTATTAGATGGCCTAAAAAATAAATTGGCAGTGGGCTAACAAGCCTTACTAACTAACCCTCTAGGAGTTAGATTTAGATTTATCCATGGCAAAAGTGACAAAAACCAAATACCTCTAAAATACCAAATACCTCTAAAAAAAAATGAAGAAACCACTCCCTGTTTGATCCTGCTAATAAATGAGCAAGACCACCTCAAACACTCAGCTCCCAGGGTTAAACCAGAAGACAAAGGGCTTGGAAAAGCAGCCTGACCTTTGAGAAGAGGCAGAAGTTCCTCTGACTTTCCCCATGTGTTCAAGTCAACATCATTAACTTCCTTCTCTATTGCAGGCATTCACAGGCTCTGTGTGCTGTGACCTCAGTGCCATGAATAAAACATTAATGCACTTCCAGCAAACACCAAGACAAGCAAAGGACTTTCTGTTTTCATACCAAGCAATCATTAAAACATTTTTACAACAGCTTATGATTCCCTGTCAAACGAGGCATGTCACAAAAGATGATAGGGAAGATAAACGGATACCAAAACCACTTAGGCAGGGTAGAGTGTTTTCATTCAAAAAACCACCTGCTATTATAGTTTTACTCAGAGTTTTTACCCTCTGTGTTCACCATTTTATTAATGTAAACACATCTTATTGACATTCAAGCTGCAACAAGGTTTGCAGTTAAATGAACTACAGATACACCAGAGGAGGAAACACAATTCCTTTCATGGATCAATTACTGTGTCACTCTCCCTCCTGACTTTCCTTTACAGATCTTGTCCTCTAGAACATCCGTTCAAGCCCAAAATGTGAAAGTCATCCTTTGCATCCAATATAGCCACTTATTCCCTTTAAAATAAAAATATTTCCACTTGCCTGCAATTTTGCCTCTCCTACTTGAGTCTCTTTTGCAGAGCTGGAGTCATCTCCTCCTACACTGACACCATTTACAGCTTTGTATTTAAAACAGTCGGCATATAAGTCATGATTCTTTTGCAAATTATTATCTCCAGACCCTACCAGCAAGCTGCAGGCTTTAAAAAAAAACCTCACGAAAAACTCAAACGCTGTAAAAAAGAAACCCACTCCTTTTCAAAAATTGTGCATGATCTGTGATCAAATTGCAGTTGTACCTTGTGGGGATTTTTTAATATACATATATATTTAAAGCAAAAGAGGGGCAATTTAGATCAGATTTAAGGAAGAAATGTTTTACAATGGGAGTGGTGAGGCCCTGGCACAGGTTGCCCAGAGATGCTGTGGCTGCCCCTGGATCCCTGGAAGTGTCCAAGGCCAGGCTGCATGGGGCTTGGAGCAAGCTGGGATAGTGGAAGGTGTCCCTGCCCATGGCAGGGGGTGGAACCAGATGGGCTTTAAGGTCCCTTCCAACCCAAACTATTCCATGGTTCTGTGATTCTCCCCAGCAGAGAGAAGGCTGGTGCACAGTACCCTCAAGAGCGTGCTGTGGAGTCAGGAATACCTGTGCCTGGCTGTGCTGGGAGAGGCAGGGATGCTCCACACTCCTGTGCTGCCACTACAGTGACAGAACAGGTTTTGAAGCCAGTGCTCACACAACTGCTCCATGGTCCCCACTCTGACAAGGCTTGTGGAATCCACCAGCTGGATGCTTATGGGACCACAGGGAAACCTGGGTTTGGGCTCATCCAGAATTCACTGCAGCGTCAGAGCACTGGGGCAAGGCAGGCTCAGGATTTCACAGAGCTGTGAGGCCGACTAGGAAATCCCTGGCCAGAGCTGCAGTGCTGAGGGTGATGAGTAAAACCTCTAGACACAAACTCTGCAGTAGCTGTAGCTCAACAGGGTATCCAAGGCAGCTGAATCTGAGCTGGCACTTGTCTGAGATGCTCTTCTGAGCAGCTTCTTTTAGTTTCTCCTCTCACTCACAGCCACGCTGGTACTTTTGCACTCTAGAGACTTTCACTCAGTAATTAAACATTTCAAGGGCCAGGAGCTGGACTTCGATGATCCTTGTGAATCCCTTCCACTCAAGATATTCTAAATAGCAATTAACACCCAGCAACAGTCCCAGAGCAGAAAATCAGGGACAAAGCATGGTGGGGCAGCAGCGTGTTCCACATCACATCCCAGCTGTTCAGGAAGAGTGGTGCAGCTGTACCTGCCCTTCTGCAAGGTAAATCACCCCACATTTCAGAAAACACATAACAGAGCTGATCCTTAACCACAGACTTCATTTTGCACCTGGATCATTTTAACAAGTATCACCCCAAATTTGTACATGACAAGGTTATCAAGCCCCAGCTGCAGGTGTGTCAGTCCCATACTTGACTGCAGTTTCAGTCCTCAGTCACAGCCTCCTCTGCTGTCTGACATTCCCAAGGCATCCTCACTGTCTCTCAGAACAGCAGCCACAGCTTCACTGCTTTGCTTCATCCCTCCTCTCTCCCTTCTGCTCCAGACAGGCAGCTCAGCAATCCTGCTCCACTTGGCACATTCTTCTTCCTTCACTGCTTGGAATGAAGGAATTTTTCTGTCACTGTCACACTTGGACCTCTGCAGGACCACATCCTGGGCAGCACTCACAGGTTTATCTGTACAGCTCCCCCCAGCTCTAAGAGGTATTTTCCTGCCTTATTTGCTGGTGCCTTCACTGAAAGGCAAGAGGGAGCTGGAAAGCTGGTGCCAGCAGGACGCCAAGTATATTCTTTCTTACACAGGAGAAGGAATAGAAACATATCACCAGCAACTTGGATGCTGTCAAACCACACTCAGTGCATATTTTTGGGAGGGATGAAGATGGCTACAGCTCCTTTCTGTAGTTAAACAGGCCTGACCTGCTCTCTAAGGAGCTCACTCGACTTTGGACCATCTCTTTGGGTCAACCTTCCAGCTGATCTCACCTGTAATCCAGTGTTTTTACTTCAAATCTTAAAACTGGGAGCAGAGGCAGGGTAAAGGTACCCTACTCATGCTCTCCTAATCCAGAAAAAAATGTACAAGCAGCAAAAATGAAGTAGCATGAAAATTATCCCCACATCAACTCTGTCAGCCAAGTCTCAAACCTGTGTTGAAGAGATCCAGTCAGGACTGACCACACTGAAGTGCAAGGACACGGACCTGCAAATGACCACCCCTGACTCTGGCGTTTGTGCCCACCTCAGGCAGCTCAGGATAAGGAATTCTTAGCACAAATGAAAAGAGAGAATAGACATCTGTTGTTTAGGAAATCTTTTCTGAGATGGAAGATGGAGAGTAACAGCAAAGCTCTGAAGCAATACACATTGTTTCACAGATTTCCTTGTCAAGACATCTTGTGAGAGGTGTGAACATAACAAAGTGTCATCATTCCTCCAAGCTGAATCCATACAAATCATTGCCCTCAGCTCCAGATATAGGTTTCTAGAGCAAGCAGATAAACCAATCTCGCAGCCCACCAGAGCATTTTCTCCCATCACAAAAACAATCCAATTACCCTTTACAGGGATGTCTGCTAAATGCTCGTGAAAAGGCTCACAGGTACATGACCTTCACGCAGAGGAACGGCAGAAGCAGCAAAAGCAGAAAATCACAGAAGTTACATCAGCTGTATAAATCATATTCTTCCCCCACCCCCTAAAATTCAGACCATAGAAAAGCATCACTGACCTCTCAGTCCTGATATATAAATGGAAATATTTATTTGAAACCACCTTTAAAAAGTGCTCACCTTATTTTAGAGATTGTTTGCCAAATGGGGAGCGAGGCATTTGACTTGGTAAATTTCTCCTCCCTCAAACTCTGTTTTGTCACTCTATGTATATACACACATACATATGGAAATATGTAAAGCAGTGCACAAACAAGCCCCTGAGGTTTCCCCATCCGTGGCTTGAGATCTGTGCCGCTGGGCTTTGAGAGGACAACTCACCTTGGGTTTCTCCACCTGTTTGCTTGTCTTGGTCGGGTCGCTGGAGTTCTCGGCTGACGACGTTCCCGGTGTCCTGGCTCCGTCTGCCGACTCCAAGCCAGGAAGCAACGTTTGAGAACAGCTGCAGTGGGGCTCCTTCACCTTCTGACCTGAGATCAGATAGGTCTTTAAACCTACAGGAAACAGAAATGAAGAGTCAGAACTGCAGAAAGACAGAGAGAACACTCCTTTGGGCTTCTCAGACACAGCGACTACCAAAGCACTGCCAAGGCTTGGGAATACAGCACACAAAGAAGACAGTGGCTGGGAAAATCAACCACCAATATGAACATGTTCTGTGTAAAGTGCTGGCAAATAGGGTTACCCAAATCTGCTGTTCCAGACACAAGAGGCCACTCGGACACACAGCAACATGTACTCTCTTTATTCCACTTTCACTCATGTACTTCTGAAAAACACAGCTAAGATCTTATGTATTGGCTTCTAAGTCATAATTTGAGCTTTCGTGTTAACTCTTTACTTCTGGAAAGGATCTGCAGCCTGCTTTTCACTGATATCTGTATTAATATTCTACTTCTGAAAAACCAGCATGTACTCCTTCACTTGCCAGAGAGATGTCATGAACATAGTGCTGGTAGCACATTGAGAAAGGAAATGGCATTTAAGTGCTAGAAATTCTGATGGGTTTTCATAGTTAGTGCAGACTTCACATTTTTAAAGAACAAAATCAATCTCCCTCTCTCGCACGTACACCCACACACGCCCTCTGCAACTGGTGTATGAATTGAAGCATAATTGGAAAGCAGATCCAATATTAAAGGCCAGGCTGGTAAATAGCAGGTTGTATCAAGCTGAGCTGTATCAAAAACCTGTTCAAAAAATGAAAGATCGGAATTTCATTTAACATATCACTTCTTTTACTTCCTTGAACTTCGCGCTGTGATGTTCTGGGCTATTTCTAGACACAAAGCCTGAGAAGGAGCTCTTAATCACTGCTTTCTGAATTCACAGGTGTTCATTTCATTGCCACTGGATGGGCAATGTCCTGCTCAGCACGGAGGGGCACCAATGTCCCCCAAAAAGGGTGGAGGGCACCAGTGTGCAGAAGGGCAAAGTGCTCGTTTTCCTGTGGTGCCAGAGCCCACATTCTCAGGGGATGCTGCCCCAAGCCCTCCCTGCCCCAGGCTCCTGGGATGGCTGCTGGGTCCCATCTGGGTCAGCGCTGCATCCCCTCCCTGCCCCTGACACTGGCTCCCAGTGCAGCCAGACACGGCTGTCACAGCCATCGACCCATTCAACTGGCTCCATCCACAGGGTGAACGCTGGAAATAAATGTGTCAAGTTGCAGCCCATGGAAGAGGGCAGGTTCCTGCTCCCTGTGATAAGGTCACTCTCTCATAACCTCCTTCATAGACAGAATATCATATTCCATAAACCTTGGTTTAGGTCTGTAATACACAACACAGACTGTACTTGGCCGAAACCTTTCCAATAAAAATAATTCAGGCACTCTAAGAGCAATTTTGCAGTTTCTCTCTTTATTCCACTTGTAGCTGCAGCTTCTGAACACAACAAGCACCACAGAAAGCCACATCCATTGCCACCACGTTCCCCTCGGGCTCCAAAGCTGCTGGGAAAGCTCTGCTGCTCTCACACAGAGCTCCAAACTCGGGTGCGCTTGCTGGCATCCCGGAGATGCTACGCCATAGCCAATCTTTATTTTTATATCATTTATAGTAGTGCTCGGATTTTATTTGGCAGTGCTGCTTAATAAAATCCTGACTGCTGCTGGCTTCCAGATGTCGGGCTCTCTCCTTCAAACTTCTGCTGATGGGGGCTGCTGTTTGAGGAATTCACCACAATCGGCTCACAATTATATGTTTACTGTGGTAAAGGCTAGAGCCTTAACTGACAACTCCTATTTTTAAAAGCTACCTTAAAGCAACAGGAGTAATTTCCCTACTCCTATTATTCCTCCAATTTTTTCCCTAAACAAACATCTTTTCTCCGTTTATTGTACTTTTGAAAAGGCACTTTTTATGTCTTACTGTGCTGTGCAGCAAAATTATTTTGTCAATCTTGTTGCATGCAGTAAAATTATCTCCAGTTTGAGCTCCACACCGAGAAAAAGGGGGAAAGGCTACGGCACACCAGACACTGAAAATGGATTTGGGGAAGCAGAATCCAGCCTTGCCCCAGCCTGAAACATCAGCTCCTTGACCCCACTCCCCACCCTGTCCTCTCCATCCCTGGCAAACCCACCAGCCCACAGCACATCAACAGCACCCACTTTGTCCCCCAGGCTTTAAAGGTGGCTAAAACGCTTGGCTGTTGGCACCAAGGACTCTAAAAATCTCTTTATTCCCTCCTTGTGCTCCTCAGCCCCACCACATCCCTGCATAAGGAGTGTTACTCAAAAGGGGTAATTTGAATTGGGACAGAGAAAAGCCAATATGCTGCAAATGTTTTGTATGGAGCCAAGAGGAGAGCAAGGAGGAAAAGAAGGTTATTTTTCTGAAGTTTTGGAAAATGAAGAGGTGTAAAAAGCTTTCATCTTGACAAAACTTTACTAACGTGGCCTAGCTAATACTTCGTTTATTATTAAATCCTTATGATGGGAAAACTCAAGTTTGCTTCAGTATTCCTTGGAACTCTGTGACACTTCACAAAGCACTTCCTACGCTGAGTCTGAAATATTTTGGTATATAAAGGGCCATTAATCGAGTAGAACAGTACTGGTGTAACTAAAATGCATCATTTGAGAACGGTGTTCTTCCTCCTTCGACATCTCCAGGGAATTAGTACAATCAACACTGTCGTTTTCCACATAAGCAGTGCAGGGAGTGAAAAACATCCATACCAGCACATTTAAATCAATTAAGTAACATGACAATAAGGAATGAATAAGTAGAGGAGCTGCTATTTTATGTGAAAATGCAATTTTTGGTGTGTGTTGCTGTGCAATGAAGTAACTCAAGACATGGCAATGAAGAAAGTGATATGAGGTGCTGGTAGTGCTATTTATAAAGGCCAAGATCAATCTTGTACTCGCTTCCTTCCCCGAAATTTATCCAAAATAAATGCTGAAGCACAACCTCAAAGTGCCTGATAGCAAATCTGTCCTCTGGCAAGCTTTAACCTGCAATTCTGCTTTTGCCAGAGGTGGCTCTTGGAAGGAAAGACAGGGAACAGGCTACAACAACCCCAATAAACCAACTTAACACAGTAGTATTTTCTGCCCCGGGAAAAAAACGAGCTCTCTCGTGTTTCTCTGAGGAACACAAACCATTCCCTTCACTGGTCTTCAAGGTCTGAAATTCTGTAAGCATTATAAAGAATAACAGCTCCTGCACACTGAGCCAAAACACTCAGTGCTTGAATTAATCTACTCTGAATATTGAGACATGGCAGTGTTTGTAAAGTGTATTTTTGACAAAATAATAACAGATGAGATCTTCATAGAACAACTGTGGGTTTCTTAGTCCTACTACTGTGGAATTTTAGAAGGATTAGTGAGTTTCTGTACTTGGCTCCTTTCTTCAGATTGCCTTTCTTTGATCTGCAGCATTTCTCTGAGCTTATAAAAACAGAAAACCACCCTAACCACTAAAAAACACTCCTAATAACAACAAAAAATCATATGCATGTGCTCACACACAAATTATTTTCTGTATGCACAAAAATAAACAAGAGTTATTATAAATAAGGCTGTGCATAAACATCCCAGGCTTCCCCCAGGTTCTGGTGGCGTGAGAAAAGCCAGTGGCTGCGAGCAAAGGGAAATTCAGGAGCACAGGGAGAGGCTGGAGCTCCCTCCTGCCCATCCCCAGGGACACCCAGATGAGCCCCTGGAGTGACCCCCATCTCTGGCTGTGCCTGCAGAGGAAAACCATCCCAGGTAATTTGTGGGAAGTTACTTGCTGGGCAGGAACAGGGAAAGGGAGAGGAAAGATGTTCTGATCCTTCAAATCCTTAATTCAGTCATTTATTCCTTCCTTTCAGCTCATTTATCCTCACCATTTCAGATCAGAAGTTGCTGTTATTTCAATCTAATCAGATTTTTACATTAGGAGAGGATGTCCCTCCGTGCATCTGTTAAGGACAGGATGTCTCTTCCTACAGGAGATGAGGGATTAACACAGATACTGATAAGGAATTCTTTGACAAGTCTCCATTTTTGATGCTTGACCTGTCTGGAACTGAAACCTTTTACCCCTCTATTGACAGCAGACAGGAAAATTTCTTTCTCTCTAGCAGACATTTTTACACTTCTCATGTCTCTATGTAAGGAAATTCAAATTCTTTTTAAACCATTTTCAGCACTGATTTGAAGAGACACCAAAAAACAACGGCAATATTTCAGTCACGGCCTTACTGATTCATTTAATCAAAATATAATCCCACTTTTCTTATATATCCCCATTCCTCCCTCCATGGATCACTCCACCTATTTAGCTGCACTATGTGCAGTTTAACAGGCGAGCACCCTTTTCTGATTAAGTGCTTGCCAGTACACAGCCCTCTGTGCTGGGAGACAGCAATACTCCTTATATTGATGTAATAAAATCCAAATTGTATTGATTACAACCCCTTTTACCAAATAGCTTTATATTAATGCTGCTCTTTCACAGTTTAAATTTCCATAATTTCCCTTGCACTCTTCATGCTTTAACCATTTAATCATATCTAAGGACTGGTTTGAGCTCCTTTCTGAACTCATGGGTAACTCATTTCTGGGTTGTGCTTCTCTGTAGTCCATCAGCTTCTTGCTTTCTCTTTTTAGAAAGACAATAAAAAGTTTCCTCCACACACCTTTTAAAGACATCTTTGCACTTAACCAAAAACCTGGGAGTGAAAATACTGATATTCAGGCACTGTCACTCTAGCGAAAGGAAACACAGACCTATGGTGAGGTTTCCTCACACATTAAAAGGTGCTGCTACACAATTTCATTAGACTGACTTCCTCTGTAAAATAAATTATTAACTGTGATTTCTGGAATGTAACATGACTGGCAAATAATAACTAAAAAAATCCCACCAATGTATTTACTTCTAATTGCAGTCTTTTTTTGGCATCTCACTTTTCTGTGTTGGTTGGTTTTATTTTTCCTTGTCAAAGCTCAAATGATTTTTCAGGCACTCACCTAATGTCCATGCAAGAAATAATACAGCACATACCACCAGTCCAGAAGCTTTGGTATCCTTTGGGTCCAAGCTGATGCTGAATCTAAAGATGATTTTCAGTAGCAAATGTTCTCCCTCATTCTTAAAGTTCAACAGTTGCCAAATTTGTATTTATGGGGACTATTTTCTCACTTTATTAGAGCCACTTTGCACAGGGAGTTCACACAAACTTCTTCCTTCCTCCCAGCACAACACTCTCATCTACTGAATTGGGAACTGGGATTTTACACCACAACAAAAAACCTGTTGTCTTGTCACTACAGACCCTAGACCAAAGAAGTCCCTCTCCAGCCCTCTTGGAGCCCCTTTAGGCACTGGAAGGTGCATAACACACAATACAGATCAACTGAGACATCTTCAAAGTGGTACCCAGCACCCAAGGCCAAGGGTGTGTGGAACTATAAATGTAAACAGGGGTCATTATTTATATTTAAAAAACCATTTTTTCCCCATTCTGCAACCTTTATTTGTCAAAAGATTGTTACACTTCTTAAATAACTTCAGAAAGTCTTCCCCTTTGAAGCCTCAAATAATTTCATCATTATCTACTTGTGTAGGCAGAAATCAAGAGAGAAGCAAAAGCTCAGAGGAATGTGTTTACCTGGGCACCAACATCTGGTCAATACCAGGGCCTCTGATATCCCAGCAAAACACCTTTCAGTCAACTGAACTGTCACAGCTGTGAGAGTGGAGACACTGAGGGTCAACTGTAAGCTTTTGGCCTTTAGAAATACCCACAGATAAAGGCCTGTACGTACATTTTTAACTTCAAGGAAGCAACTGCATTGTAATTAGACTTTGTGGAGAGAAAGCTGGAGCATGTCAACAACAGAGGAAAACAGTAGTAATAATAACATTTATCAATTTCTGCTTCAACCTCTGCAGCAGCCCAGAACTCGTGGGACTGTGCAGTGCCACAGGCTGTGCTCAGAGGCCACTCCCAGGGCAAGTGCTCACAAAATGTTCCTCCCCAAAGGGCAGCTCATCCAGCTGAACAGAGCACAGGGCAGAGCTTCCACGGCCGAACTCTGCCCGTTCCCTCCACAACATCACGCCAGGATGCAGTTACTAAACTGATGTGTAACACAACAGGAACAGCTTTTCCAGCCAGTTTACGAGATGCTCCAGGAGTGGAAACAACTGCCCAGTCCTGGCTGCCGGCTGTGCCCGGTGGGCTGTTCCAAACGGGGTTTATCTGATTTCCTGATGGAAGCAGCAGCTTTGCTTCACCACCACCAGGCACAGCACCCAAAGCAGGCTGGGCTCCCTCACTCCTCAGGAAAGCTCAGAGAGAAAGAAAGGCACTGAACTGGGTATCTTTATTCCACCTGCAAAGCTGTCAGAGCTCCCACCCCAGGTACCCAAGGGAAGCTGCTTTTGCTGCAGTTCTCTCATTTTTACTTTAGACCTTCACCTTTTTCACCACTTTCCCAGATAAATTAAACATGAGTTTTTTGCAGAGAGGAGTCAAACATTTCCATAATCACATGGCAAATGCACATTTACTTAGCCCCAGCTGGGGTTGTTCAGCCTGGAGAAAAGGAGGCTCAGGGGGGACCTTCTCACTCTCTATAACTCCGTGACAGGAGGGTGCAGCCAGGTGGGGGCTGGGCTCTGCTCCCAGGAACAAGGGACAGGACAAAGGGAATGGCCTCACGTTGTGCCAGGGAGGATTAGTTTGGGAATCAGGGAAAATTTCTTCTGAGAAAGGACTGGCAACCTAGGCCCTGCCAGCCAAAGCCAGATTTCTTCACACACAATCAATGAAGACTTTAATGTAAATTCTTATAACCCCATAAAATGCTTACCAATTTCTACTCCTTCTGCACAGTGTATGGGTTGTGTGTAACATCACATGCAGCGCGTCACTGAACACTTCAATATCATCAAATACACCCTAAAGACCCCCACATCATCATATCCATTCCTGAAAAACAGTTAGGGAAGCACCAGTAAAGGTAAACACAATGCATCCAACTGCTCTGATGAAGGCTGTGCAGAATGACATGAAAAAAAAAATTCATAAGGGGTGGGGTTTTTTTATTTTAAAGCCCTAAAAACACTCCTAAGAATTGCACATGAATTCCAGCTTTTTATCTCCACATATTTCAGCAGTAAAGCTGGAAGACAGAATCACATCACTGTCTTTTACACCAACAGGCTTTGTGTCGCTCACACTGAGGACTGCACAAAAGAACAGTGGATGACCCTATAAAAAAATCAAATTTATTTTCCCCAACCTGCAAAACAGTGAAACAAGTCCCACCCTCTAACCCACAGAAACCACTTCCAGGTCAGTGCAAACAAAAGCACATAACCCAAAACACCTGGATTCCAAACAAGCCTACCTGGAAAAGCACTTTGAATGTATGGAGCAACATTTCCTGTGGCTAAAATGAGAAAGAGAATTTCTGAGCCAACTTGCTATCTTAGGTCTCTGGAAAGCAGAAACAATGATAATAAGAAACAGAACTTTATACACTGGAAAGACAAAAGAAACTCAGTAAAACCAAAACCCCAAACCTATCGTCATAATCTCCAAGGAAGAGCTGCAAAGAGCCAGAGAAACCAGAGGCATCTTCTGTATTATGGAAAACTGCTGTTTTCCTTCTGCCTCCTTTGTTTAGCAAAATACTTATTTTTGATCTTTTGATCATCTAAGAGACAACAGTGGGTTTGGAAAACGCTGATCAACAACACATGTGTAATTTTGGTATTCAACATCTGCCAGTTTTAAGTGGGGAACCCTGGACCCAAACCCACAATTTGCATTTATAGCTAAGCTGCAGAAAGGAAGTTGTAGGCTGGTGGTCCATCCTTCTCCAGTCTCTTTCATCTTCTTCTCACCTGGGTGAGATAAAATAACCCAGCCAAAGAAAAAACACAGGAGAAAAAAGTCTGGGCAAACCCGGCACAGACATGCAGCTCAAACACACTGGTCCAGCTGCCACTGCTGGCTCAGGAATATATATGTATATGTATTTTTAAACTCTCCTGGCAGATGAAAGACAGGCTGAAGAGTGAGACCGATCCCTACCCTGGGCTTTACGACTGCCCTTATTTACGTTCAGCTCTACCAGCTCTGCTGGTGCCCAAGTGCCTCTGACCGCGGCCTAGGAGTGAACAGCAGATGAGCCCGTTCTCTGCAATGACTCTGGGTTTTTAACTCTTTTTTTCACCTCAGTACAGCTCACAGCTTGTCACCTTAATAGCAGAGAAAAGCAGGTTTAAGGAAAGGCAAGCCTGGGATTTTGCAGTTTTGCCAGGGGCAACAGCGTGCTCTGCAGGGGAAGCTTGAAGTCCAGCAAATTTACTAACATGCTGCAGAGAAGAGATTCTCTCTATCCTAAGGGGTCTTCACAAAACGTAGGAGATATATGATGTTCCTACATTTAAAGCTAAAAAGAGGCCCTAATTTCAGCTCTAGGATATTGGGGATTAACTGGAAAAGACACTGTCTGGCTTTTACTGACACTGCTCAACCCTCCTGTAAACTCTCCTGCAGTCTTGGTCACGAAAACAAATTCCATGATGCAATCCCACGCCTGAAAAGGCATCTGCTATTATTTTATTGACATTATTTTTCACATTTATTGACAATCCCCGTTGCCCTCTGTGTTAATTTTAACACCTGGAAAGGAATAAGCATGATAAGAGAAACTGAAATGTTTGAACAATGCAAGTGCCAAAGCACAACTGACCCAAGCACAAGAGGGCATGGCACTTGTAGGGGGTTCCAAACACTTGAAAAATGATGATATTCCTCCCACAGAATACCTTTTCTGAAAATATAAATAATAATGAATTAGAAATTGAATCTAATAAAGAATATGGCCCACTCAGAATTCATCATTTGCTTCACTGCTGGATTAGGAATGAGGTGCCAGTGCTGAGGAAACTGCAGAGGTGGAGGAGCAGAAGCAAGGGATGGAGGCCGAGAGCCTCAGCCCTAGTGCAGCCACTCTCCAGCACTGCCCAGCTCCCTGCTGCACCCACAGCAAACTGGGAGCTGTGGGATGGAGAGATCCAGCCTGTGGGTGTGGCTGCAGTGATGTAAAGCAGATGTAAATACCCTTTAGACACACGACATGCCTGTTTTGGCAGGCTCAGAACTCTGTTCTTCAAAGAAAATGAAAAGGTCACAACACTGTAAAATCTTTCGAAGACATCACAGAGAGTCTTTTTCTTCCAGTTTCTTGTTCAGGATGCAAATGTGGGTTTGGAGTTTTTTCTCCCCCTCATAATTGACAGGAAGGTACCTCAGAGTCCAAAACCAGACGGCCAAGGCCATAACCAACCCCAACACCTCCACAATATCAAACACAGGGCCACGGATCAGTCCCCGCAGCTCCTCCGTAACACAAATCCATTACGTACATCCCTGTCCATACATGAAATTCCTGCTGCGTGGCAACAGCATGGAAGTCAGCAGGATGACAGAGGAAGCCTCTGGGAATAGCTTCCCGTAGAGCCCCTCCAATCCAAGCTTTTGGGCAGGATCTCCATTTCCCTGGTGAATTTGTACACGTGGAAAGTTCTGACATTCTGTATCGCCCAAAGAGCGCAGCAATCCTTTGGGATATGTAGAATATACTTCCAAAACTTCCTTTCATTATAAACAAAAAAGCATTTCCAACATAAAACTGCTGTGGGAGGGAAACAAGCAATCTGAAAAGGGCACAGGAGATATCTCCAAGGCAAGGACTTCAAACAGTCTATTTAAACAGCAGTGTTATAAACCAGAGATCTATGGACAGATAAGGATTTCTCAACAAAAATTCCACTGCTCTACACAGGACAATTATACAAAGCCACAAACATCCCAGAAACACATCATATATATTACATTTTCTTCCCACACAGTAGCTGGCATACCTCAGGAACTATGGATGGCTGCACCAGCCTCTGCTACACATGGGCAGAATTAAAAAGAAGTCAAAGAGAGACTCCAGGTGCAAGTTTTCTTAGCCCCGGGCTCTCAAGAATGGGAATTTATTCACTTTAAACTAAAAAGACGAGGCCAGAGTGAAAGCAGTTAGAAGCTTATTAGAAATCCCACCCAGGAAAATTCCACTTGGGACTAGAGGATGCCACCTATCTTTTTGATTGATATCTCAGAATTGACGAATAACAAACATGCAGGATGGAAGAGAGTATTCCAATAAAAAACAATAGTCTGATGCAACTGGAGCCTGCTCGGCCCATGGTAACCGAGTGAGCTATTGTGGCTCTCTGGACTAACACTTTTTAATAGAATCCAGACCCAATTTAAACAAGACTTTAGAAGCCTGTTTTGTTATAGTGCTGCAATCTCTTTGTGTTGACAGGACTACAATCAGGCAAATTCTTTCCCTCTTGCATAATGCAGGTAGCTGGATGTGACATGCTAAATCAGCGTTTTATCTGGACCAGGGCAATCCCAGAGGCTGGCAGTGCCCTCGTGCTCCAGGGACTCACAGGGAAGCAAAACCCAAATGAGTTCAATTCCATGTGCAAAGCTGCTGGGCTCTGCATAGGGAGCACAAGTACATGCCATGTTGTTACCTTGAACAACAATTCATTAGCTTGATTACCCTTAAGTCATACTCAGACAACATGAAAGATTTGCCTTTAAGGGATAAAATTAAAATACGTAAATCTGCATATCTTAGACAATTCCTGCATTAAAAATATGGGGGGTTTTTTAAAGTTGTTTATGTCTGTGTATCAGTGTTCAAAGTAAAGAAAAAGATCATCTGGGGTCCCCAGCACAGGAAGGACACGGACCTGTGGGAGTGAGTCCAGAGGAGATCACCAAGGTGATCAGAGGGATGGAGCAGCTCTGCTTTGAGGAAAGCCTGAGGTAACTGGGATTGTTCTGCTTAGAGAAGAGAACCTTTGGGGTGATCTAACTGTGGCCTTCCAGGACCTGGAGGGAACCTGCAAGGAGGATGAGAGAGACTTTGGACAAGGGCCTGGGGTGACAGGACAAGACACATGGAATGGCTTCCCGCTGTCACAGAAGGGCAGGGTTGGATGGGTCATTGAGAAGAAATCCCCTGTGAGGGTGGGCAGGCCCTGGCACAGGGTGCCCAGAGCAGCTGTGGATGCCCCTGGATCCCTGGAAGTGTCCAAGGCCAGGCTGGACAGGGCTTGGAGCACCTTGGGATAGTGGAAGGTGTCCCTGCCCATGGCACATTTGGGAAACAAGATGAGCTTTAAGGTCCCTTACAACCCAAACCATTCCACAATTCGACAATCATTTTTCCACCTGCCATCAGAGCCTACCAGCACAGTTCGAAGAGTTAATGTTTAGACCAAATGCTTATTAAATACATTTTATTATTAAATCAGTTAATAATGGTATTTTTTCCCCCATCCAAGCTCTTTGGTCAGAACTGATGAGTTACACAGTGAGCAAGCACAGCTTTGATAGAGACTGCAAAAAATGCTGCCCATCACACGGGCTGGATCCGAGCAAGCATATTCCAGCACTTGGGAAGCCAGCAATCCCCCCCAGGACTGCCGGCTGCGGGAATCACGCGAGCACCACGGTATTTATTCAAATTGGCTACAAGAACCCAGACAAACAAAATGATGTTGCAGTAGTGAATTCAGTCATTTCACAACTCCCCCAGCGCCTGGCCTTGTGCAATCCAAACAGGCAGTTGTAATTCCAGGTAAGTTGTTATTCATAACTTACGCACCGCTTGTTTACATGTGGTTGACAGTTTTAAATGGTTACTAATTCAGTACTGAAAAATAAAGCTAATGCAAATAAAACTGCTGCAGGAGGCACTTCAGAATAACAATATCTCACAGTGGTATAAACACCAGTGAGATGGTGAAGAAGAAACTCCCAAGAGCAGCCACCACCTAAGTATGTATCACTATACAGCTATATTTTAACTGGCAAGCTTCAGCCAGTATTTGCAGTGTTTCTAGCTCAAAGTAACATTAACTTCAGAGCCATTGCTCTTTTCAGAACAGCTACTGAGTGTTGTGACTCCCCCAAGCAGAGGATCACCTTTTCAGTTTATTCTCCTCCTTACATGAAATACATAAACAAACAATCCCTCCCCAAAATAAAAAACATTTCAAAGTCCAAAAACAAGGTTAAAAAGGAAATATTGCCAGAACTATATTTATTCACACAGCCAAAACGTTTCTGAAATTCCTTCCATTTCCTCAGTGTACAACACTGAGGCAACCTCCAGTCCTGACAGGACACATTTGTACCATCCCATCCTCTTTGCACAACAGCCATAGTTTCAGAGTCGGGTTGGATCCACAACACGGATCTCTTTCACCCAGATGGCACTAAACCCACCCTGGAGATGGATCACATGTTGCTATGCATGGAGCAGGCCCTCAAGGCCATGGGGCTGCAGCAATGGCTGGCTGCAAGGCAGCCCTGTCACGCTGTGAAAAGGACACTGTGCTCTTGGCTCGGCTGGGTGATGGGAAAGACATGGCCAGCTCTTTACTGGAAGAGTCTTGTCCAACAGCTGATTCAACTTCCAGTGGTTCCCAGCTTGTGATCCTCAGGCTCTGGCTGCTAAGTGTGCCAAAGCACCCATACTCCGAGGAATCAGGAAAACACCACAACAAAGAATCATAGAATTGTGGAATGGTTTGGGTTGGAATGCACATTAAAAGCCATCTAGTTCTAACAGCCTCCTGCCATGAGCAGGGACACCTTGCACCAGACCAGTTCCAACCTGGTCTTGATCTTCTAGGGCATCTTCTACTGCTCTTTACCACTGTATCACTGTCCAGTAGAGTTCACCACATCTCTTATTTCTGGATGGGCAAAAAGGATGATGACACCACCCACCCCCCTCCCCAGAACTGCAAGGACAGAAGACAAATTCTCTGTCACACAAGTAGCTGTTGAGGGTTTTCAGCCCATTTTCCAGCATAGAGGAGCCAAACACCTGGGTCAGGAGTCATCAGAGCTAACACAGGTATCTCGTGGCAAACCTTAAACCATGTGTGGTGACCACAGGTAAACCTGTGGTCCTGTGCACTCACTTCAAATGCTGATCGCTGTCCAGTTCAGCAACACGTACTTCACCAAATAACAGAATGATGGATTATAACATGATTCAGGCCCATAAAGTACCTAACATAGGTAATGAATTCTTTCACGTACCCAAATGAACAAACACCCGATGAAACAGGTACGGAGATTTGTCACTTGGGACCCAACAGATTTGCTTGATCATCATTACATCACATCACTAAATCTATCCAGTAGGAATGACATTAAATAACATGCAGTTAAAGAAACATTCTCCAAATGCACAGCCATTGAAATGTTCCATTGGCTCTTTTGAAATGAGTGCACCCCCATATTCCCAGCAGCAAGTGTTTGCCCAGTGCTGATACTCAAACCTGTTTTTAAGAGCAAAGGAGATACCAGCACCACCTGACAAGCACGTAGAAGTCTTTCAAGTGACATAAAACAGACATGGGTAAAATCAGCATTTCTGTTTCTACAAGGTTTGAATATTCTATAAATCATCTATTATTATTCTCTGCATTTGGACCAGTCCTGGCAGCCTACTTCATACCAGAGCAAGCCCCCAACAACCAGCTCCTCCATCAGCTCATGGCCCAGATTTGATTTCTTCATCCTTTGCAAAAACATTCTCAGACTTTGTGCTAATAACTAGCTGATTACATTTCAAACCCTCGGGCTAAAAGTTATTACTGGGGAGTACAGGAATGTGTCTGGAATGCAAAAACAACAGGGGTGAAAAATCAGTGGGCTCTGAGCTGGTATAAATAGATAGTTCACTGCGGAAACTCATCTCCTCTCAAAAAACCAAACCCAAAGACAGTGCCCTACTATCTCCTCCAGTTAATCTGACTGGAGAACTGACTCAGCCATCTCCCAGCCCTTAGGAAGAGGCATCTCCTCTCTACACAAATACAATATAAATAATGGTTCTGTTGTGCTTGCATGCGAGATAGAGAACCACCCTGCGTAATCTGTTGATAAACTCACGTAAGAGACAGTAGTTTCGTGATATGCCAAATACCTCACGTCTTGGAAAGAAATGGGGAAAAAGTTATTCTTAGGGAAGCTTTCTCTATGGTTAAATGATACCAAGTTTACTGACAGAAAGTTTCTGGTATGCAAACTTACTTTGGTCCAAGCAAATTCCTGCATCACCCTCCACCTGGAAGTTGAAGCTGAGTATTAAACCATGAGATCATCACGGAGGTCTGGTCTCTCTTTCCAGCCTCTGCAAAGGGGGTTACAGCACTCAGCAAGAGAGCAGCCCTGCAAGGGCTATAAACAGGATTTATAGGATCCATGGAAATTAGGGATCAGTCCCGACCCCCCCCACTTGGTTTTTGGAGCTTTGTGCTGTCCCTGTGTAACTTACATCCCTTCTCATTTAGATGTGGAGTTACTCTTAATAGGTCTTACAGGTCTCCAGAAGAAGATTGTTGTGAAAACAACTTATTTCTTTGCAGCCTTTAGGAAAAAAAAGAAGTTTTAGAAAACAACCTAAAGACTGAAAGTCACGTGAAAGCACAGAAACAAAGGAAATACCCCCTTCCCCATCAAACCCTAAAAAAAAAAGGCTCTTGGCTATACTTAGCAAAACTGAAAGAAATCCAACAAAGGCTAAATATTCCCCTAACCTCTGTATTTGATTCTCTGATACTGCTGCCATTTGCTGCCACAACTCTGTTAGAATTGGAAGAGACAACTCCATGGCCCAATTCCTTTGTACTTCCACAGAATCACTTGCCTAATGAAGTCTTTCATGGCTTATTTGAAGATTTAAGCATTCAAAAACAAAATTCCTCAATGAAGAATGAAGTATTTTGTGGGATTACTCTTTCCCTGAGGTTAGGGATCAAGGTTTCTCAGAAGCACAATGAATCACAGTGGTTTTAGCTTACTCATCTTAAAAAGTGTGGGTTTTTTAATCTGATAACAAGCAATTCTTTTTTCAAAAGTATTTGAGACAACTTGTTTGAATGAGAAACAGAATATGCTTTTTGTTACCCTCACACTTGTGTAAATTATTTTATGCAAAGGGAGGATTTTATAACCCACTTTTGACATTTTTCAGTGTGACCCTGAGATAACCAGTATGAGCTCTTGCTGGTATAGAAGCAACAGCGGATCTGGAGTACAGCAAGGCAGCTGCACACCTCAGGAAAAAAAGCAGAAGAAGGAAAAAAAGCAGAAAAAAATTACAGTGCTAAAATTACTATTTGATTTGCAATGTCTTTTCTCAAGGAAACTGAAATTAAAGACACTGATATCACGGAATGGTTTTAAAGACAGTGCTTGACTTACAGGTGAGCTCACAGCTTGGTCAGTACCTCTCTTCCCTGGCACCAACATCAAAATTTCAGTCACACAAATCCAGTCTAAGTTTTTACATCACTTTTGTGTACTGTGAGATCTCTGCTCTTTATGGACATTTTGCCCTCCTGAGTGGATTTCTCACTTCATTTCACTTGTCCTGTTGCTCTTACACACTCTCCATCCTTAACCACCAATATACAAATTATAGATGAATTTGATGTCAAAATAAAAATTACCCTCCCAAATGATTAAATCTAAAAAGCTTTATTAACAAACTTATTTAATTTTAGCTCTTTTCATTAAGTAAAGAAATATGTTGTAAAATTTTTTTTTACTATAAAGAAAGACATGTTAGTGCTGTGGGTACCATAAGCAAGAGATTTTTCTCCCTTAGAAAGCATCATCAGAGGGTATCTTGGAAACACCAGGAAAATCAGAATGATAAGTATATTATGATACACACTAACATGGAAATACACATTGCTAATACAATGGGGTTTGTTCCACTTGGGACACTTCCCTAGGCTGGAAAGCTCTATTCGTGGCTCTTAGGAAAATGAAGCTTCAAAATGAAGAGCATTATCTTCCTGCAGAGCACAAAATCCAACCTAAACCAAATTTTTTTGTGCTAAACCCATAATTCAATGTCTTTCTTCCTAGATGCCTGTTCCAAAAACGGAGATTTTAATTTTTCATTGATCCATGCCACTGGAATTTCATGCAAGATTTTGCTTGGGAAACTGGAATGGAACTGTATGAACTTAAAACTGAGAAAGGAAATACTTTTCTAATAGTTACTGGAGGGCTCCACTAAGTCACAGCCATCTACCCAAGGTACTACACAACAGCTGGGTGCCCTCTTCGCAGAATATGGAGAATATACAGATTATGGAATTCGTACAGTTTTTCCTAAAAAGAATTTCTCATATGAAGCCTATACAGTAGTTTTAATTTTCTTTTTTTATTTATAAAGCTGCCACAATGTTAAGGAGCAAAGTCTGGTTTTAAAAGGAGGTGTGCTTTTCATCTTTTCTGTCAGAAGCATAGAAGTTGTTTACTTTAGAGGAAAACTGATTATTTGAAGTCTGCTCTCCCATTAGCACCACAGCACAAGCAAAGCATTTGTCTTTTTCGCTGGACCTGGATTGTGCACACATCCAGGGAAGCTCTTTCTCTCCCAGGCAAACCAGCAAGCACAGAAGCCTGGGGGTAAAAAAGATAATTAAAAAAAAAGATGTAGCTGTGCTCACTGAAGCCTGAACCTGCTCTTTTGGTGTGAAGCCTGTGCTGCTCCTGGACCCTCTCGATGGCTGGTGCCTGCTCAGGCACCCACGGATGTGCCCAGCTGAGGAACACACATCCCTGCTATGCCTGCAGCTGGACCTCTGAACAGAACCCCCTGGCTCGAAATGGAAACAAATGATGCTCCTTTCCCTCCCTCCCTCTACTTTTGTGTGACCAGATGGATCATCTGCACATCTCCATATCTGCATGTTTTTATTCTCTCTGTTTCATTCTAATTCGAAAAGATGGAGTCCATCTTGTAATTGCATTTTGAAATGTTTTTCCTGAAAAAAGAGGGGATAAACCAAAATCTATACTAAGGAAGAGACCAAGTCCTCCCGAAGCAGCTGAAATCCTCAGTGCAATCTGCAGGAAGGAGGCTGATTTTCTCTCTCAGTCTCTCCCACTGCGTTTGCCTCCGCACAGATGAGTCTCTGTGGTTGTGGAGAAACAGGTCCTCTCTCCTCGTGGCTGCCTCAGCCTGAAAGCAAGGTTTGAGAGCAAGGTTTGGCACTTCCCCCTCCTCGTTCTGCTGTGCTTTAGAAAGGTCTGTTTTCTTGAAGCTGATGAGGTGAAGTATTGGGGTCTCTCAGATGGAGTTTTTGTCACCCAGTGCTGCACACAGGTTTGTTCTGGCTCCTCGCCAGGCAGAGCGAGAGCTCCTCGGTTTGCAGATCTCAGTCTGAGTAAGATGACAACTTTATGTCACCACTGAGTTCACAGCTAATACCAAACTGGAGGTGGGGGGGACAGGACACGATGACAAACTGGAAGGCATCACAGTCAACAGACCAACAGACCAGGCTGCTCTTCAGAGAATCCTCAGCACTGAGAGCATCCCAGCGAGCACTCAAAACAACACTTGGAAAACCATCTCCAGTTCTGGGCTCCCCAGAGATGCAGCCGATGCAGCAGGGTGACACCAGAGAGGACCATCATGATGATCAGGGGCTGAAGCACCCGATGTGTGAGGACAGAGCTGGGTTTTGGGAGCTTTGAGAGCAGAAAGCTACAACTACCTAATGGAAAGCAGGAGAAGAGCCAGGCTCTCCACAGAGGAGCACAGCAACAGGACAGGATGTGATGAGGACAAATTACAGTGGGAGAGATGCTTAAAACCCAACTCTAAACCTCTTTTGAGCCCAAGTTTGGACAAGACACCTTCAGAGGTCCCTCAACGGGCTGTATCGTGCTGTTGAACCAAACCAAATGGAAATCAAATGGCTGCCACATAGAAAACTATAGGAAAAGTTTGATTTGCCTCAGAGATCTGCTGTGTGCCTCTCTGGTTTACATTGTCACTGATGCAGCAGAACACACAGGCAGGAAGAAGTTTTCCAAGGTTTTGCCATACTTGACTTTGAAATTCCACTTAATGCCCTAATTTTCACAAAGAAAGGTCAGATTAGGTGAATTTTTAAATTTCAGGTAAATATGAATTCCTGTATCTTTTTTAGTTGAGATTTTAACATTTTTCCCTCAACATTCTTAATGCTATTTCTTCAGAAACAACACGTGGGTTAGAAATTAGAAATTCACGCTCTGTTCTGAGGAATTTCCACCATAACCTCACATGGCCTTGGAAAACACTGACCACATATACTGAGATTGCATTTATGCACCATCAAAGAGATGCCTGTGTGGGGCAAGACCTCCTGATTCACAGTGATAAATCTGATTTTCAGGTCCTGTTGTTGAAAGGAGAAAAGACCCAAGAGGTAAACTGGTTCACCTGACTCAAAGCATGAAGGTTACAGCTGAAAAGTACCCATGTGAAATGCCAAAGGAGTTATTTTTATCCCTCTCTCTCATTTAAATTTAAAGCAGGACAGCAGTACTGATACTGTGAGGTGCTAATGTTGTTGAAATGCAATGGGAATCAATAGCTTTTCCAGGAAGAGGGAGCTTGGAAAGGAGATGAGCTGTTTAAAGTCTGCTTCACCTCTGCCAGCAGCAGCTCCAGCCACCTCCTGGATACTCAAAACCCAAATTATCTCCAACACCTCACTTCTGCCAAATACACTAATTTTTCTCTCATCATCTAACAAGTCCTTAGCTTGAACACTCTCAACAGCTCTTCCAAGTTAACATAATGAATAAAAAATATGCAGCATATTGAATTTTAAAAAAATCTGGGAACAGCTCTGCCAGCTCTGGCTCTGCCATGAAGATTTGATCCCTCCTGCACAGGAGGCAGAGCGTACTCACACAGCCACCCACCTCCCAGTTCAGAGGAACACAAAGCTCTTATCAAGTGTTGCACTCCACGTTTCCAGCCTGGAGGAGAGGCCAGACCACAATTTAATGAAACATGGCTCCGATTCTCACTCTCCATACGTGCCTCTGGAAGCTTCCCACTAGAGCTGTACATCACAGCCCTTTTTTTTCTGGTGAGCAAATTAATTATTGTGTTTGAATTGCCTTCCTCTAGAAACTTGCAAAATTCCTGTGTGTTGGGAAAGACAAAAAAACAAACGGAAGGAGAAAATGCAAACAGTGAAGTCATATAAAGCTTCCACGGCAAAATCCTTTTGAATTCCAATTCAATTGGAATATAGCAGCTTTGGAAATGATGGTTCTAAACCACAAACAAGCGAGGGAATGTTTAGTAACCCCAAGCAAAAATCCCCTGGCCTCTGCAGCAGCACAGCTCAAGCCTGCAGCTCTCCATCTATTTATAGACCTGGGGCACATATCACTACAATAGCTGATTGTGCTTTGCAGCTGTTTTGTGTATCTAGAAGGGCAGGAAAGAACAGACTGCACTTTGATCTTGCCCTTTTTTGGAGCAAAAACAACAACAAAAAAAGGCCATTAGGAAGGACTCAATATTTTGGAATCACAAGGGTCCATGCTCCCAAAGCCACAGCTTACACTCGGCGTGGAGGACTCCCAGCACATGTCCAATTGTTTACTGGGATTATAAATCCGGGCTGCAGTCAATATTTATTCTAGAAGCATGCAAACTATTTCACCTCGCATGAAAACATATGTCAAACCTAATTATAGGAGTCTTTACTCCCCAGAGCATCTGTTAAGTGATATACACATGAAATTAAGATTCAACCTGAATGCAACTGCATCATAAATTAGCACTTTGTGTTTCTGGGGAGATTAAAGAAATTAAGTATTTGCTCAAGATAACACTGTGTGATAAGAATCAACTATGTACAACCTGTAAAACATGCTGTGATTAAAGCTATATAAATTATACAAATGTATTAGAGCTAATGCTGCTAAAGAAATATGTATGATTTACAGAAGTCAAATCAGTGATCCCTACCTCAGGAAGTGAGCTGGTCCTTCCCGAGCTCTGAGATTAGGGACGATCTACAGGAAAACTCTCACCTCCAGCATTCAAACAGCTGGATGATGGGCAGTACTATGAGGAGAAAAATCTAATTTTTTTAGCACTTGAAAGGGAATAAGCCTAAAGCAAGCACCCTAAGTACCTGACTGTACCATATCCAGAATACCTGAAGAATATTTCTAATCAATTCCTGATGGATTTACAAACTGCAATAAAATGTGAAATGGGATTTAAATATGCTGCTTACAGTTACTACCTAAATGAGTTTGAGTAGTTTGTTTCCAAACAGCCACATGGACTAAGGTATGTGAATATGCTTAAAACACAGCAAGTGAGTCTGTAGAAGGGATTTTAAAAAGCACCATTAGAAAAAAATAGAAGGTAAAAAGTGCTTGTGGTGAGCCTTGTGGTGGGCTAAGAGAAGTGAAAGGCTGAGAGAACTGAGATTGTTCAGTCTGGAGAAGAGAAAGCTCTTGAGAGACCTAACTGCCCCTTCCAGGACCTGAAGTGAACCCGCAAGGAAGATGAGAGAGACTTTGGACAAACGCCTGGAGGGACAGGACACGGGGAATGGCTTCCCACTGTCACAGAAGGGCAGGGCTGGATGGGTCATTGAGAAGAAATCCTTCCCTGTGAGGGTGGGGAGGCCCTGGCACAGGGTGCCCAGAGCAGCTGTGGCTGCCCCTGGATCCCTGGCAGTGCCCAAGGCCAGGCTGGACGGGACTTGGAGCAGCCTGGGACAGTGGAAGGAGTGGAATGAGATGAGCTCTGAGGTCCCTTCCAACCCAAACCTTCCATGATTCTGTGATTCTAGGACGATCATACCTGGGTATGTCCCTACTGCACAGCAGCTGCAGGGCAACCTCGCTCTTCCACAGCTGTCAAATGTTGGTTCTGGAATGTCAGGGAGAGCAAATAAATTACAGAATCAGGGAGACGGAAAAGTAGCACTAGGCTGCAAGAAATGCAGCTGATCAAATGGAGAAGAGAACAAATCTAAGAGGAAAGTTGGCAAGATCAGCCTTTTGTTAAGTGCTAGGCAGCCTCTGAATTATCTGTATTGCATCATCAGCACAGCGCATTTTATCATTCTGAACAAAGCTTTTAGACTTTTAAGTATCTAAGATGGGACATTAAATACTACTCTCTAAAAACTCATTTTGAAAGAAAATATTTAGGTATATTCCTATCCTGAACACAGATTCATTTCTGCTGTGGGCTGTATCTCTCTATCTTGTTTATTTAAACCAGAATTCACAGGGATGAAGAGTTTTTTGTTTCATTTTTACAGCACTTGGGATAATGTTCTTGATTTTCATTAACACTATTGTATAATTATATATTAGATTTGAAACTAATACATAAATTAATAACTTACTAAATAAATTATTTATATTGAGATAATACCAAAAATGTTACTATATAACCCTGAGCAGGGGTATGGGAGTGCAAGAGCAACTCTTTGTTGCTAAACGTATAACAATGTTTCACATAAATTACAAAAAAACAATAAATTAAACAAAACCAACAATAGAAAGCACGAGCTGACAAAGACAGCAGGGGTGTCTACGGGCTGTGATAATGAGCATTTGGAACCACTGCCAAAGTTACTAACCTGGCCCAAGCAAACTACATTTCAGAAAAGAATACTCTGAAATGTTCCAGTGTGTTCACATCCTGCAGGGCAATCCAAGCCTGAATTTTTGCATTTCAAATTCGTTATTCTAAGAGCTGGAAAAGCTGAAATTTAGTAGATCACTCACATTATTCTCTTTCAGAAAACTTTTGGTAAAAACCTGTTTTCCACACAAAATATAAGCGGATTTAGCTACAATTACCAGTGGGATCACCAATACCTGTTACCACAATAACTTCTCAACAGAGGGATGCCTTCCGATAATATTATTTCTACAGTAGAACACATTAAACATAAAGTTCAAATGTCAGGTTGGCTCAGCCTGAGCTGAACTTTAGCTCTGAGTAGTTTACAGCTCTTGTGCAATGTCACAGCACTAAAAGCCTTCATTTTCCTGCTCATGTGGAAGCCACCCAGCCCTCCTGACACAGAGAGTGGATAGGAAAGTTGTTCATTACTGCTGAACACAACAACTGTGCTAAAACAACACTGGGCTCTTCCTTAAATCCCCAAGAGTGGGAATTCTAGAGGAGAGTCCCTCGACTGAGGCCGTGGGACAAGGTACTCCAAGACACAAGGTATGATAAATACCCTGCTCTTGCAAAACACAAGTGCTAAAGATCAAATTCCAAAGAGAAGAAGAACCAAACTCCACTTGTCAAGTGAGATGTCTGAGATAAGTTAATTCCAGTATCTCTGAGGGGCAACACACACATCCCCCCAAAGCAGCTTCCCAGGGAGTGCTGCTCAGGCCACAGCCAGGCAAAAACCTTGGGCCTCGAATGACTCAACACTGGCATTTGACGAAGCCAGCTTGCACTACCTGACCATATTCCTCATGTTTTCATTAGACAGCGCCAAATCCAGCCTGGAATACATGGATAAACTTCCAAGAATGGTAAACTTCACCGCCTATCAATCTGTGCTGCTCAGACCTTCTCCAGGGCCGAGTGACAAACGTAAGGGATCCATCTCGGAGACATATTTGTGACCACTTTGGGATCTATTTTCCAAAACAGAAATGCAACTTTTAGAAAACATTCCCATTTTAACAAGCAATGGTACGCACTAATAGAGCCCTAGAAATAGTTTTACAATTGAAACATTACACACAGTAACCTCTATTTATACTTCAATATGTCAGCCTTAAATATTTACTTTTCCACTCACTTAGTTTACATGTTGTGCCAGCAAAGCACTTTCTTGCATCATTTAAAGAGCTTATAGAAATTTAAAACTATCAGAGCAATAAGGAAAAGTATTATAAAGTAAGTCAAATCAAACGATGAGGCAAAACATATTTGCTACTTTTTATGCAAAAATTAATTTCATGCAGAGATGCACGGTTCTTACAAGTAATTATGTACTCTGCATTATTCGTTCTGATTTAAAAAAAAAAACAAACAACTTTTTTTGAAAAGCAAACTGTTTTGAACTTTAAACTCTATCCAGGCTTTCCATTGCTACATGGAGACCATTCATCAGCTGGCAGCACTATGTTATTCCCTTGCCGCATGGGCTCTGAAAAGCCAACGAGTAAGTTCAGAGTAAGTAAATGTTTATAGCTAGAGCTGCACATCACACGGCTGTACCAGCAGTTACTGGACATTTTTCCCAGAAAGCAAACGGGCTGGGCAGCTGTATTTTGACAAGAAAAGTTGTTTCCTTTTATGGCCCAGAGTTGGTGGCTGTGGTCTGGGGTGGGAAGGCAGTGGGCAAGCACCCCGTGCTTCATCTGGCACTGTCATCCCTGGTCCAGCTGTTCTTCCCAGAGTCACCTGATGATTCCCTTCTAGCACTCACTTATTTGCAAGTGCAGAAGAGACACTCCAGATAGGATATTGTATTATTTACTTTTCCTTTTGCTCTATTTTAGGTCCCATAAACCCAGAGTTTAAACAAACAACTCAGATTGAAAACCGTTTATGGGCACTTCCTAGCCCACCGGATTTGGTCTCCTCTCGCGCAAAGGAACCAAGATAGGGCTCAGCTACTCTGCCACTTACTTTTTCACTTGTATATTTAAATTTCAGTGCCATTAAAACCAACTAAAATGGATTTTGAAGAACAAATGGCCTGGGAATTCACTGCCAATTCATCAACACAGATTGCACAATGTCCCGCATAGCGGCCCATATAAAATTAAAAGGATGACTATGACCGTTTCCAATCAAGTTTTTGGCCGTTTCTTTGGGAATTCTGAACTGATGGGCACTTAAGCTGTAACAACTGCAAGGAAGAAAACAAGAGAGCCGAGGAAGTGGGAAAGCCCTGTAGCAGATGAGCTGCAGACAGACGAGGAACACCCGTCCAGGAGCAGATCTGCTGAGCAGGTTCCCAACCAGCCCCCCTTGCTACTTGCTCCCATTCCTTCATTTACTCCCTTTGCTTCAAGCTTTTCACTCTTCAGTTGTATCAAACACTGAACCAGCCCTTTTTTGTGGCTTTAATCTCAGAGTGGAAACCTGGAAGGAAAGACTGGAAGGAAGGAAAGGGCAATGGGGAAAAGTAAGATGCTGGAGGCATGGAAGAAAAACATTTCTGTAAGAAAGATAAAACAAATTTTCCAAAGGGTAATTGGAAATTCAACGATTCTAATCTACATGGAAAGTGGAAGGCCAAGAAATCGGGGCTGAACACTGCATCATATAACAAACAGCAAAGCCTAATTATCTCCCCTACTTAAAAATCCTTATCTAACTTCTGATCTTTTCTAAAACGAAGCAAAACTGACATTTTGACAAAGGCACACTCCAAGCAGCATTTCACAACCACTCCACCAGCAGAGAAGAACCAGTCTCTTAAACTGAATGCACTTTCCCATGTGGTCCATTACTTTAATTTGAATAAGTTACAGTCAAGAAAGGAGAGGGGGAGAACCAGAAAAGAAAGGGGAAAAACCAGAGAGGAAGTGAGCAGCAGGAATGGAGGGATACAGCCCGAGGGGCACTCATGCCGAGCCTGGAGGTTGAGTTGTGGGATGTAGCTTTGCTGGTCTGTTATTTGCACAAGCTTTACAGGCATGGGAAAACTGAAGGTTGTCAGGAAACACAAAACCTCCTGTGATGGAAAATCCTGCAGAGAAACGCATCCTGGTCACCGCCTGAGCCCCAGCCTGGTTGGGCTTCTCTGCTCCTCCAGCAAACAATGTGCAGCTCCAGCAGTTCTGAAAAAACTGGGTTTGGAAACTGAATGGAGAAATTAAAAAACTCCTCTCTTTTCCATCAAAAGCACTGGCACAGGGTGCCCAGAGGAGCTGTGGCTGCCCCTGGATCCCTGGCAGTGCCCAAGGCCAGGCTGGACGGGGCTTGGAGCAGCCTGGGACAGTGGAAGGTGTCCCTGCCATGGCAGGGGGTAGGACTGGATGCATTTTAAGGTCCCTCCAACCCGAACTAGTCTGTGATTCCATGATTCTGTCAGAAGGAGGGATTTAGATTATTGGAGTAAATTACAGGTCTATTCAAATTACATTGATCCCACAGGAGTGGGAGACTGGAGAAACAACTCCTCGTTGTTTCTTGGGAATGTGCTGTATCACACCAAGGGCTTCAAGTGAGTGAAATATATTTATACTTTGCTTTTCTTCCCCAAACCAAGTTTAAAACTTGGTTTCCACAACCTGTAGATGAGGAAATCAAAATGAGTTAGGGACATGGTTCCCATTGTAATTTTAGATTGCAAATTAAAGGCAAGGCATAGCCTGGAGAAGCTCAAGGCTTGTGAAAGTTCACTGTTTAAATTGTAAGAAGGTTATAATGTGAAATTTAAATAATTAGATCTGGCACTGTTACATCAGACTTGAACAAAACCAAATAAAAGATTCAAGTTTCAAACTCAGAGGGAGAACAAATTATTGAGGAAACTGGATACAAACATACATTGGCAGCCTTTCGTAATAAACATGGCCCTGTGCAATTTAACAAGGAAATTAAAGAGGTATAAAAATTAATAAAACAGATGCAAAGAAATTCCTACGTAAGAACCCTGATAAAAATTAGTCTAAAAAATACAGTTCCCTAAAACTTGCTGAGACCCTTAAAAATTAGTACTTCAAGGCAACAATTTTGCCAATTATGAAAGAAACAGAATTTATTTTAAAAAACCCCTAAAACAACAAAACAAAAAACAAATAAAACCACCAAAAAAAGGCACCATAAAACCCCAAACTGTGCAGGGGGGAGAGGGAAGACAGTCTCAAGTTTTTAGTACCTCAAAACACCCCCTGAAATGCTCCTTCCCTAAGGGTATTTTGATCTTAGTCACATGGGTTTTTTAAGGTATTTTTATTTAGTCTCACTGTAGATAACTGCAAGGAGAGAGCTGCTAACATGATATTAAATTAATGATTTGATAGCTGCCCTCATGGCTGAGAGAGGCATCAGGTCTGAAATATTACAAATAAAACCATGAGGGCTCAGCAACCTCAGAGAACACTCACACACACAGAGCTTCCATCACTTGCCAACTTTGTCTCTATCAAAAAATCAAATTTATTTTCTTATTCTTTGATATTTACCTGCTTATTGATAAGCCTACAATAATTGTACAGGTAGGTAAGGAAAAATGAAAATAAGAAGAGAAAATATTTGAGAATGTCTTAAGATACACAAGTGCTCTTGTTTGCACAAAGGGTAAATGGATCTTTTCCTACTGGGGCTCATATTTTCACCCAAACCACCTATTTTTCATTTTCATCTGACTATTTGCAACATAATTTTGGAAAATATACAGAAAGAACAGCTCACACAAAAACTTTTCCAGATAGCTACATCCTGGTTTGTTTTTGTAAGTTTAGACAGCATGAGTGAAGTTTCCAGTTAAATGGACTTGGAAATGCAAGAATTGCAGAGCAGAATAAATTCCAACGACAAACACACTTGTAATCACAAGAACTTATCACACAAGTGTACCCACAACAAAAGCACCTTCAGACCAGGGATCAGCAGCTCTGCAAACCAAGGCCTGGCTCAGGGCACTGGGATGGGACTCGGCTGGCCAAGGAAACGTGGGTAAGCACAGAAAGAGAAGACACAACAGGCAGATTCGCTCCTGCACAGGCGATGCTGCCCCGGGCTGTCCCATCCACCTGCCAGGGACACGGGCTGCTCCTGCAGCACCAGCACCAAGGATGGAAAGAGACATCCAGCTTCTGCCTTGGAGCTGGGAAAGGCTGCAGCATCCAAAAGTTTTCACATCAAAAGCAAAACAACCCCCCAAATGTTCCTTTGCGATGTATTTTTTTCAGTTCTGAACTATCTGAATCGATAGATTTATTTATATACCTACACATGTGCATATAAAGACAAAAATTAGTATCATTGGATGTTGGATTTCTACCAATAGGAAAAACTTTGGTAATGAGAAGCAGATACTGATTACATGCTGAAATAGAAAAGAAGCAAAAAAGAGACAGTAACGCTCTGAAGCCCCTTGCTCTGCTCAGCAGGCTGTCATCAGGGGTAGGGCAACAAGGATCTGATCCACACCACATTTCCCTTCCCAAAATATCAACATGCAGCCTGCACTGTGTGGGCAAACCTGGATCTGTCCACCCCTGAGCTCCTCAGGAGCAACACGCCACTGGGATGGGCCACCTCCACCCCAATGGTGAGGAAAGGCACAGCTCCAGCATTACATTGCTGCTCCCTGTGGCTTTTGATGACAGCAAAGATCATCTCTATCTACTTGAGTGGAGCAATTCTCTTTCATTCCATGTCCTGGATGAACCAGACAGCTCACAACACACAAACCCCCCCAAAACAACAACCTCAGTAAATCAGCAACAGCTCTATGCCAAATTATTCAAATTATTCAGAAAGAGGATTAAAATTCTTGCAATGCCATCTTGCTGAAATACTGTGTGGTTATTCCCAGTGGCACAGCAGCAATCCATCCCTACAATCCATGGCTGCTCTAGCTTCTGATGCCTCCTGGGAGGTGCTGAGTTACCTTCTCACCACTCTGGGCCTCACCTGCCCCAGGCCACAGCCCAAAGCTGTTCCCAGAGTCGCTCTACCCCTGCTGGAGGTGTTGCTGTTCCCCACACACAGCAGTGCTCTTGCAGCAGTTTAAGCACAGAGCTTCCAGCTCCAGATCCTTCCCCCTCCACAGGCAACCCTTTCCTCGTCTGGAGAACGTGGCCATCTCTCCCATCTGGAGCTTCTTCCTCCAGACTAACACAACTGCAGTTCCTTGCTTTTTTCTATCCATCCATCCCTCCCTCCCTCCCAGCTGCTTTTTTATGGGCTCTCTCCATTTGGTTCACATCTCTTTAATTGATGTTTCTTCTATTATTGAAACAACTTCTGAGATTTAAGGACTAAACAAAAAACGCCCCCCAAAAATTGCTTCAGATTAGTTTCCTGCAGATTTCAACTTCTTACAATCTCTTCCCTCACACTGTTACCAAAATGCCTTTGGCTTCTACTTCCCCGCTGCCTTCCAGTTTTTCCAAATACCATCATGAAATTCCTCTCTAATGTACTTCTCGGAAGATACAATCTAATGGGTAATTAAAAATACAAAAGAGAATTTAAGAATAACTATTTTCCCTTAACAGCTTCCATCCCATTAAAATATTCTGCTGTCAAAATGCCTACAGGGATTATCTCCAGTTGCAAGAGAACAATGAAAACAAACACTTAAAAATTATCTTAAAAAGCCACAATATTTTGAGAAAAGCTGCCATGGTGCTATTGGACCTTGGAAACTTGCACCAACATACGTGAGATATTGCTCAGAGGTCAGTTTTGCTCTTCAGTTCTATGGCTAGAAACCATAATAGTACTAATACCTGCAAATCTCACCTTTCCTATTTCATATCAGCAAATTGCACTGGGAACACTATTACAACTCTCACCACAAAATCCACCACTACCTGCACTTGCTCATGCTTTTGAATTATTGGCAAACAAATACTAAAGAACACTCAAGTAAATAAAAAGAGGGTAATAAACAAATTAACATACGATCAACTACATGAAACTTAAATAGAAATATGGAGTATTTTTTATTGGGGGTGGGGGGACAAGGACTGCAAAGTTTGTTTATAAAGGAGTCTGGTTCTTCTCCAAGTTTCACGTTCCAGCCTGAAAATAACTTCTTAAAACAGCTGTCAGGTTTTTTTGGGAGGAGGAAGAATGTTCTACCAGCAAATATGACCTTTCTTTAGAGCATACAAGTTATCATGGGTTGTGCTTCACGGAGAAAATTCAAGTCCTGTGTGGCCCCTAAAATCTGCAATCAAGAACATGGAAGAGCATCCAGAAGGAAAACCCAGCCTTCATGGAGAGTTCATGAAATAGAGAAGCACCATAGTCTCAGTGCTCAGGAGACCATGGGAATTAATCATCCCCCACTGGGCCAAAAATCAGCTGTTAATCTTCCTTTCATTTAGATTGTTTTAAAACATTTTTTTCACCAATTAACATCTTATTTAAGTAGATCTTAAAAAAAAAATTAAAATAAAAAATTGCGATATATTTTCAAATCAAGCAATTAAAGCTCCAAATCTCATAATAGTATATTTAAAACTCAAACATGAAGAAACATAACAACTTACTGACTGTGCTGTAAACATCACTTTAGTGCTGACCTCTCAGATTTTCATGCTTTATATATATTTGCTCTCTGCTGTCTTGGCTGATACAACAGCAGCTAAAAACGTGAAGTTTTTTTGTACAATGTACACTGATAGTTCAAAAACTCCCAGCTTCTCCACATATGGAGACACATTCACAACAGAAGTACTCACATAAACAGTTGTGCTAAGTAGTTCCTGTACCCAAAACAGTCAATTATTAGCTGGATATTCACTGAATCAGTCACTTCCACATCTGGCACAGGTAGAGGCTCCTCCATGTTTTAAAGGTCTTGGCATTTTCTTTGGGGAGCACGAAGTAACAAAAATCATCTAGGATATACTGTTGCTGCTACAGTATGTTCTTTGTATCTTCAACATCCAGTAAGTTAAATTTTGGTTCAGGAAACAGCAGGAATTGCCCCAGATGCAAAGCAGCATCAGAAAACTTTAGACCATTAAAGAATCACTTTCTTCCTCCCAAAAAAGTGTCATTTAAAACCCCTCTGTCTTCTAGAGCCAGTGTGACTGCAAAAGCAAGAGAAGTCATTTGCTGCTTTGTATTAAAACAGCCAAACAAACAAATTACCGAAAAATACCATTTCAACAGCTGCTGTGCTGAACCTGCAATCCTTCATCCTGTTTTTGGAATGATAATGCCTGTTATCCCAACAGTGCCCCATCCCTTTTCATTCTAATATCCAAATGTAGGTTTAACTTGTTAAGACCTCCAACTATTTTATGAAGGATTTATACTGCCACAAAGTACAATTCTCCCCTTTATTTCCCCTTCAACATGTGAACAAAAATGCAGAAGGTAGAAAATGTGTGGGACTGTGACAGGAGAAAACACTTCCACCTCAGTACAAAAAGAATGAGACACCGTGTGTCCCATGGAACAATAATACTAATTTTAGCTAGTCACCATTCACTATTGAGTCTGTTTAACCACGCTCCAGTGACAAGCACCTGGATTTCTGGACAAACCTCAAATACAGCATTTTGGGAATCATTGTCACCAAAACATTAGAACAGTTTCTTATGAATAAACGAGCTCATGTCCCTGCCTCAGCAAAGAACAGCACTCAAACTCACAAAGACCGTGTCACTCATGAACCACAAACACAATTTAGAAGTGAACCCAGGTATGATTGCTTGGGATTTAAACCTAGGTTTAGGATTCCCCCATAGCAGAATGTACAGCAGAAATCTCAAGCAAGGCAACGCTTCATTGCCACATCTTCAGGATGTGTCTGGTGTCACATTAAAAATTCCTCACATTGGCAATAATTACACTTCACAGAACAGAAAACTGAAGCAGGGTTTTCTAGAAGTTTGCTAGAGCAAGCAGGAACACCACAAAACAACCCCTGAGACACCCAACAAGAGCCCGAAGTGGAGTTGGATCGAGGACCCACCTCCTCTGACAGGTTATTGAATGGGCACGGCCGAAAAATTACACATTCAGACAGTCAAATGTCTAGACAAGGGGGTTTTAGGAATGGGCTCCACAGCTACAGATGAGGATTTTATTCATTAGGAAAATTAAAGGACTCTGTAACAGAGTTTTCAAACCAGACACCTGACCCACCCTTTACCGCAATATCCGCGCACAAGTAACACACCTTTAATCCACACCAGTTACTCGAATAGCTGGTCATCTTTCCAGCGCCTGTACTGTGCCAGTGTGGGAGATTTTTATCCCCTGACAAAGGAAAGAGTAAACACTAGACAGTAAAATTTCATCCCCATTTATTACAATTCAGCTATATATTAATATTGAAATATCCAAATGCATATAAATCAAAACATTTATTTTAGGCTTTCTGTAAAGTAAAGGGTGTTTTCCTTCAGTTTAAGAGACAGGGCAAAGCCACATGAGGAAAAGAAACAGCTCAGAAAATGAGAACTATTTCTTTGTCCTGCAAGGTTCTAACAGAGCCATGAGCAGCTCCAGCACAGGGATGGAATCCTTGCTGAATTTGCTCGATTGTGGCCCAGCCATGAATTCAGGCTGCCTCACCTTCTTTCCTTCCTTGACATTGCACAGCCCCTCAGCCGTGTGGAGCAGGACAGCACACATGGAGTAGGTTACTGGGGTCCTTCTGCTGTCACTGTGTGAACACAAACCTCACTGGGGCTCAGCCCCACTGGCTCCTCAGCATCTGAAGAGCCCAGGCAGCAGCACAGGCTTAATTAGTTCAATACTGCTCCTTGCCTGAGAGGTGCCTCAGTCTACAAATAAAGGATGAACCCTTTCAGTGACCACCTAATACCAGCTACACTTCACTGGCTCACGCTCCATAAGATTGTCCTCCAGCAGTCATTGCAGCAGGGTTGTAATTTTATATATGCATTGGAAGAGCAATAAAAACTCTCATAAATACTGCAGGCCATCCTTCTTCTGACCCTAAAATTTGTGTTTATAGCATAACTCTTTGTGTTTGTTCCCCAGAGAAGCTGTGGCTGCCCCTGGATCCCTGGCAGTGCCCAAGACCAGGCTGGACGGGGCTCGGAGCAACCTGGGACAGTGGAAGGTGTCCCTGCCCATGGCAGGGGGTGGAACTGGGTGGGATTTAAGGTCCCTTCCAACCCCAGCCATGCTGTGATTGTGTGATTTTATACTGAATCACCTAAATACAGCAGCAAAGACTTTCAGAGCAACATTTTGCTTTACTTGTATCAGTGAGTCATAGGCTACATTTAAAGCTGTTTTACTTAGACAAGCTATAGGCATGCTCAATGTCTATTAAATGCAGTTCCTGAATTGTGTTATGTATTTCCCTCACCCAGGCTGCTGTGTTACCATAACATCCAAAAGATGACATTAAACACACACAATCACATTATTTCCATAAATCGATAATTCTGCTGTTAAAACCAACCAGCTCTTCTTTAAAGTGACACAATTTTAACTGTAAAGTTCAACAAGTGCCATTTGAATTCGGAGGATTTGGTGTTTCAAAAGCTGCCCCAAACACTGGTGGGGCATCGTCCAACTCCTGCACTTACTAAGCAGCACAAGAATTAACAAATCCTTTGCTCCAAATGAGGTAGACAAATAACGCCCCGTCAGCACAATCCTGCTCCATTACAGCAGCAGCAGCACAACTCACAGTAATTTATGACCCTCTTGGCTGCATGCTTGGCTATGGCTGATATTAGGATCATACAGCTCCCATCACAACCCAAATCCCAAAATACATAAGTAATACAGTTTCTTTAAGTGCTCTGCAAATACACTGCTTCAAAGAAACACTGGTGAGGGTGGAAACCGAGCAGGCAAATCTCCTAACTTGGAAAAACAAAATTTTAATCTGAATTTTAAGACAAATTCCAACTTTGTCACCTCCTGAAATCTTGGAAAGAATTAAATGCATAACAGATGTACTCCATTTTAAATATAGCCACATCACGCACGCGTTTTTTATAACACACAGAAAACACTGTGCCTGATAAAAATGCCTCCCGTATGGTCTGATTCACTTTCAGTACCCGATTATGGACACAAAATCATTCCTGACTCCTGATCAGCAAACAGCCATGGCCAAAATGGCTCTACTCCTAAGCAGGGATAAGCAACAAAGCAGAAAGATCATCCCAGTGCTTTATCAGGACTCAGAAATCACCGCCTTCCTGAGGGTATCCACTGCCTTCACATTTAAAAAATAGCATTCTTGATTTCCTGAAGCTCCCACCTTCTGTTACCAACAGGTAAGTTCTATGATGCTCCCTATTAAATAGAACCAAGCAAAACTTTTATGAAGAAGTGTCACCAGTTCATGATCACACAGCCATTCATGTTACAAGAATTAAACACGTTTTCCAAGCTGACTGAACACGATTCAAGCATCTGATTATGGAGGAATAACAGACTGCAACAACAACTCGGATCATTTTCACATAAAAAACATTCTAAGGGTGCACATAGTTAGTGAAATGCTATATATACACATATACATGGGGAAAAAGGGAGTATGGAGTGACAGGAGAAGGGGGAATGGCTTCCCACTGCCAGAGGGCAGGGATGGATGGGATACTGGGAAGAAATTCTTCCCTGGGAGGGTGGGGAGGCCCTGGCACAGGGTGCCCAGAGCAGCTGTGGCTGCCCCTGGATCCCTGGCAGTGTCCAAGGCCAGGCTGGACGGGGCTTGGAGCAACCTGGGATAGTGGAAGGTGTCCCTGCCCGAGGCAGGGGAGTGGAACTGGATGATCTTCAAGGTCCTTTCCAACCCAAGCCATTCCACAATTCTATTAACTCAACAGCTTTACATAATTTAAGATTTTTGGACTAATTTGTGGAAAACTATCATCAAATATCAAATCAAAGAATCTGACACAGGTAAGAAAACGTGACTTCAGTGAAGACCAGCAGACCTTTTGTTTATCTCTGTATCCACAGCAAATTCCAGCAGCAGCAATGTTTCATAACCAAAGACGTATATGTTACTGTAACATTCTCAGCAGAAAAATTCAGTTGCTGATCATTAAGGATTCCAGAACCTCGGGTGAGGCACGGGGTGTGTATGTTTCTCTTAAATGGTTTATTGGAATTATGAAACAACTTATAATAAATTTTCTCATCCTCACGTGGTATTTTTAAGAACACTGTCTGCTTCTAGATGATGCCACATTGCCAAGCAGCACGTATAACATTAAACACTATTCAGATTGTCTCATTAGTAACTTATATGTACATGACAGAGAATCTCTTTCATAACATGTATTTACCAGCAAGGCCTGTCCCAAATAGGGAGTCAGACAGATGCAAACAACTTCACAGAATCATGGAATGGGCTGGGCTGGAAGGGAACTTACAGCCCATCCACTTCCACCCCCTGCCATGGGCAGGGACACCTTTCACTATCCCACGTTGTTCCCAGCCCTGTCCAGCCTGGCCTTGGACACTTCCAGCCCATCCCCTCCCCCCCCCTGCCATGGGCAGGGACACCTTTCACTATCCCAGGTTGTTCCCAGCCCTGTCCAGCCTGGCCTTGGACACTTCCAGGGATCCAGGGGCAGCCACAGCTGCTCTGGGCACCCTGTGCCAGGGCCTGCCCACCCTCACAGGGAACAATTCCTTCCCAATACCCATCCATCCCTGCCCTCTGGCTGTGGGAAGCCATTCCCTGTGTCCTGTCCCTCCAGGCCCTTGTAAATAGTCTCTCTTCATGTTACTTGTCAGCTCCTTTCAGGTCCTGTAAAGCCACAATTAGGTCACCCCAAAGCCTTCTCTTCTCCAGGCTGAACATTCCCCATTCCCTCAGCATTTCCTCATAGGAGAGGTGCTCCATCCCTCTAATCAACTTAGTGGCCTCCTCTGGACCCAGTCCAAGTAAGAGCCAAGTTTTAAAAATTGGAAATAAATGGGAAAGGCTAGAAAAGCCTTGGATCAAAGCCTGGTTACCTGCTGGTGCACAGTCACTGTGTGTGACACCGCAGAGTCTCCATCCCTGCCCTGGAAGCCTGTGGCCACTTCTCCGAGCACAGGCTGAACTCAGAGCTGCTGGAAACAGCTCTTCCCAAGCAACACGCTGTCTAAACAAAGGAAATTTGGAGCTGATATTGTACCTGGTCTCTTTGCAAATAATGCCCTTACAGGAACATTTCCTCATTACATCCTGCCTATAGCACTGCTCCTGTCAGGCCCTGAGCAATTCCAAAAGATTTATCTGCTGGACGCTCGTCCAAGTCGGGCAGAGGTTAGAGACACTCAGTACCTACAGGACACACTTCAAGTGTCCGCTGAACACGAGTTAGAGAAGGCAAGAATTTTATTCCAAGAACTACTGGAAACGCCTATGGAAAAGCTTCTTAGGGAGGTCTTCTGAAAACAGCACAACCAAAAATTAACTTCTACTCCATCTCTGAGGCACGTGCATCTGAGTCAAACAGCAAAGCTGCACATTTAAAAACTGAAAAGATCCAATTTCTGACTCAAACATCCTCATTGATCTAATGAACTTAAAGAATTAAGCATCCAATATCAGAAAAATAAGTTTTCATACATTTCCTGTGGTCTGTGTCAACGTTTCATAGCATGTTTTATTTCAATTATACACTTTTTTTTATGAGGTGGGTTTTGCTGAGGGGTTTTTGGTTTTTTTGTAGCTTATTGTGCAGTTAAATGCAGTGAAACTACAACCATTTTGTGTCTTCAAACACACAAATAATTGTTAATATCAGTGGTATTGTTTACCAGTTAGTTTTGCTTTCCACTTTTCCCCCCTGTTTTGAAGGCCTTCCTATCAAGGCCTACAAATTAGTAATACTGGAAGGAAATTAAGGCTTTATAAACAGAGACAACTGGATTTGGATGCTTTTGGGCTCTTTTCTGCACAGCCCCTCATCTCCCATTGCAGTGGCAGGACCTCTGGTTTATGGAATCATGTGCCCAGCAGGAGCTCTGGGAATTCCAGACTGTGACGACATCCACACAACCAGATTTGAGTTAACTTCAGCTGAAGGAAAAAAAAACAAAAGGAAGCAAACTGTTCTTTCATGGGCAGATCATCAAGATGTTACTTTTCCTTTGTTTGCATGCTCCTGCACACGTTAAGCAGCAGGCAGAAGGAAAGATCCCATCACCAAGCTAGTGGACTTTATTCAGCCAGTTCTTCCGCACTCTGCCAATTTTGGAGATTTTGTAAGTAATGCTACTTTATGACAGCAATGTGATTTCTAAATTTATCAAGTCAAGTTGAAGGCAACAGTTTTAGACGTGCAACAAGAGGAACAGTAAGTGCTATCAGCGAAATAAAGACTTGCAATATAATCGTTATTTAGACGGTTTGCCAAGAATTCCCACAGTAAGTTACTGTAGCAAATACAAACCCAAAAAATTTACAGGCAGTTGAGAGGAAGATTTTGATCCTGAGGGATGCTAGCTGGAGAAATATATCTAGAACATTTTGTTCCTCCACACAGAAATTTCAGAACCAGGAAAAAATACCAATCCCTCAAGCCACATATCTAGTAGGCTTATTGCTCAAGGTTAAAACATTTGGGGGGGCAAATGAAAAAGAATATTAATTTGCTGAAAACAATTTGGCTTGAAAGGGCAGTAAGCAATTCTGGAGTAGTCCAATACTGACAAATGCCTTGCCAGAACCACCTCACCAGCCATATCTGTCCTGCTGCCTAAAACAGAAGCCGTGCCCAAACACGACCTCTGGGGAAAGAACGAGCTGTAATTCCATGGTACATCCCCAGTTTAGGCTTCTTTTCCAACTGCCACTTTATATTTGCACGAATTATTACTTGGAAGCAAGCAGCTACACTTTGAAACCCTGCATGGCTCTTCTTTAAATTGAGTTCCAACAATTCCCTCCAAACCTATGAAAGAGCCATCACAATAATGCAAGCTTATATAACAGAACCTGTTAAAATGTGTTAATTAGGCTATATTGACTAGCTGGCTTCTCTGCAAAAGCAACTCCCACTGGAAGTTAAAAATTTAAAGGCTACAAATTTTTTTTTCTTCCTTTCTTTTCAAAGGACAGAAATGAGATTGAAAATCATCTAAAAATAGCCAAGAATTTTCAAGTGTCAGCTGTAACGGAAAGAGGAATGGCTGTCTCTCCTTACAGAGTCAGGATGGATGGAGTGAGCTTGTGATCCAGGATCAAGAGAGAGAGAGCTTACACACAAACTGCAGATAGTAGGAAATAATTCTAATTTCCTAATTTTAATAATATTCCAGGACAAACTACAGCAAATTGAAATCCAGTGAAATTGTACTTTAAAAGTGGTGAACGCAAATTCTTATATTCTTTGCCTGCCAGTAGAAGTACATATTGTGAAATAACTGCAAAAAGAGTTTTTTAAACAACCCATTCAAATCATGCATCCTCCTCATGACAGAAGATGAATATAAATTACATATCTTTGACTTTGTTTTGTCTTTTCCATCAATCTTTTTCCCCAAGAAGCACCATGTCAAGGCTTTTATTTAAAGAAGGCAATCTCTTGCATTTAAACAGTTTCCTACCTCTGAAAATTTTCTGATGTAAACAGGAGAGGGAAGCTCAGATTTGCAATTTGTAGGGTACCTGTGTACATCATGCACCCAGATCTGGGGAAACCAGAGACAGAAATACAGGTGGAAGACTGCAGATGATGATCACAGAATGCAGCAGAAGCCATGCTCTCCCTGCAGTATCACAGGACCTGAGATTTCAGCCCTCACCATTCCCATGTTCTGGAATGAAGCTCTACTGTGGCCAGGCTCACTTGAGCTCCTGCAGGATGGAAATGTTTTAAGGTCTGTTGAAACTGTTCCTTCACTCCACAGTGTTCATACAGGGCATTAATAGGCAGAGCTGCAACAATTGACAACCAGACCCTCAGGACTGCCTTGACTTATTTGTTAATTAGTGCAGGACATGAAAAATGGAAGCCAGAGCCCACGTTGTTAAACCAAGTGTATGGGTAGGGTCAGGCTCCATCGCCTTCAAAGTGAAGAACCTTACATGAGTTCTAACTACATTTACAAATTATTTTTCATTGTCAGACTAGCCTGTAAACAAGTTATCAAAACTCAAAGCCTCAAACACGAAGATCCAAGTTTCCCTTAAATAATAAAGCCGGCTGAAGTATGAATATTTTTAATGGAGATATTTTTCTACTTGGTTTTGCACAAATAAAACTATGAGCAACTAAAAAAATCTTCCTCAGAATTTGGAGAAATTGTGACCTTCCTGTCCAGGTCTGGCAGCAGTACCTGCACACAAAGTCAGGTTTACTCAGAGAAAAAGTTATGTCATTTCATCAAGTCATATCTGGAAAGCTCAATAATCACTAGGTCTTCCCACTGAGTTCTTTTTGTTTATAGCTATAAAAGACATCTTCACGGAGTGAAGACTTGATAAGAACCAGGTTGAGCAACTATATTCACTATTTGCCTCCTTTTCTTTATGCTATTACATAGTAAAATTACAGATCATGTCAAAATGTTAAATCAATGTAGAATTTGCTTCTCCCTGGCAATATGCCTTCGTGCAAATTACCTCTAATTATTATTCTTTATCTGTCACTGAACACTTTCTATTTTTGAAATACAGAAGTGAAGTCAACCTGTGTTTGATATTTTATTTTCACTGTCACACGTAAGATCATGAACCACTACCTCAACAACCATTAATAGGTCAGATTATGTAAAACTGATAAACTTACTGGTCATTAAAATTTTCTCTCATGGTCAGCACTCAAAATTCTCTTTGTGGGAAAGTGGAAATACACACACATGTGTACTTAATCACCACTTCAAAAAAAAAAAATGGACATTTGTTCTGTCTATTTTTGCCTGACCATCAGATCAGTATCAGAACACATGAAATCCAGAATCACAGTGTCTGTCACAAGCCAGTTCAATAAATATAAAAAGCCTGTATCTAAAGACTTACATTTATGGAACATGATGAAATCAGAAGTTGAACAGAAAGACCTGCATGGCAGCTGGCAAGACATGAGACAAGCACCTTAACCCTCCTCATTGGCTTCAAAACCCTCACTTGTTAAAGACTGAAGCTGCCCTTAGCCCCAGAGCAAAGCTGAATCTGCAGAGCTCTCTGCAGAGCCATCCTGCTGGCACAAGCACAAGCCTTCTAGATTTACACTGTGCCCAGCAGGCTGGGCTCAAAAAGCCAAGGAAAACTTTCATCTGATCTTTCATCTACCTCTGAACTTCCAGAAGCACATGACAGCTACAGGTCCTCTGTGCACAGTGCTGGTAAAGGACAGGGAGTCAGGGCAGCCAGGGAAGACCCCGGTGCTGTCAGGGTGTGACCGTGCTCTCCATGACTGGCCGCAGAGGGGAGGAAGGGAAGAAAAATTCAGTGATTTCTCTCTTCATAACCTGGCCCAAGGTTTTTGTCTTTCAGAAACATCCGTGCCGTGTTCCCTGTAACCCAAACGTGAAGCAGCAGTGAAGTATCAAGTCACCAAGCAGAGCTGTATCCCATGTGCCACGGGAAAAGCACCCCCTGGGTCACAGGTTGCCATCCTGTAAAGAGCCAGGCTATTCATGGACTGAAAGGTTTCACGATAGAGCAAAATGCTGACTTTTATAACCAATTTACTTATTACTAAAGAAACGTTTAAAATTAAAGCAGATATTAAAAGAAACAGAGAACAGTGAAAGCAGCACATCAGCTAGAGATCTTTGGTCAGCTTTGTCAGGAACAGCCACTGCTGGCCACAGGTGAACTGGTGGGTGTTCCTGCAGTAAGTGCTGTGAAAGCCAACCTTCCCTGCGCCACCAGCCCTGGCTCAGCCAGGGAACAGCGAGCACAAGAATCCCTTAGCATTTTCTCCAGGATGAAATAAGGGACAAAATCAGATAGAAAAGCGTGGCTGTATCGTCAAGAGCTTCTAACAGGAATGCAGCAATAAAGCCACTCCTTGAGGCAAACTTAACAAGGAGATGTCTGGCTGCAGAAAGTTCGGGAATTATTTTGGGTATCAGTGCACACAGAGAGGCCCCAAATGAAATCATGGTTCTGTTGTGCTATGCCCTATAAACACAGAGAAAGCATTCTTGCCCCAACATGCTTACGTATTTTGAGCACTCAAAAAACAAGATGCCAGTGACCCTGGTATTTCTGGAAGAGTTGCTGGCTGGTAAATAGCAATATTGTGACCTCCCAAGTAATAAGAAAGAGAAATGCAAACAACCAAGAAGAACAGAGCAAAACAAAAATATTTCCACAAGCAGAACTCTTTATATCCCAAGAGATCTCTGCCTCCGGAGCTCGAAAGGGACACATTAACCTATGTTAGGTGACTCTTAGTATCCCATGATCTTCAATAAATTTATTTGCTAAGAAGCTCTGCAAGAAAACAGAAAAAGTGAATTGTCACAAATCCTACAGTGAAATTATTATGGAAGATATAATTAAAGTGATGGCTGGGGTTTATCTGTGGACCTCAAAAATTCACTGCAACACTGCTCTCCTGCACTCCCTGCACATCTGAGGGGATCAGGTGCTGTGAAAACAGTGGGTCTAAGGAACCTTAAAACATAGAGCAGTCAGAAACAGGCAAAAATATTGCAAGGCATCACCGGCAAGCTCTCCTTGTTGGTTTCTTTTAGACACCATCTATTTAATTCCTAAGTCAGAAACAGGAGGGAACATACCAGGGCCCCACTGCTTGCTCTAAGGAGCCAAGGAAGCACAGGAGGAAGAAAAGATATTCCCATCCTGAGATTTCAGTGAATCACAAAACAGAAAGTAATTTAGTTTTGCCTCACCTACTCCAAAAAACAGGAAGAGCAGCACTAGGACAACTTGGGGTACATGAACCTGAGTATTTCAAACAGAACGGGGAGCAGGGTTTTGAAGCAGTTTGCCCAAGTGACTCCTCCACACCCTGCTTTGGTGCACACTGGAGAGCTGCACCTGGATTCCTTCGGGGTGAGCCGAGCCAAAGGACTCACTCCAGGAGCACGCCTGACGTGCTCCAGCCACAGAGGTGCTTTTGTTCCAAGACCTGCTCCAGGAGCAGTGTTAGGTGGAAGTCCTGAAGTGTGTGGAACGTGGACACCGTGTGCTCAGCACCTCCCACTTTGCTCTTTGAAGAGTTTACTTGCTCCTGTTGACTCAGCCTCAAAGATAGCTACAACTGCTGCAGCTCAATTAAGAGATAATATACTAGACATACAGCATAAAAAATAGGATATAATTAAGATATCAAAGGTTGAAAGGAAGCTGAGAATTGAAGTACTGGTAAGGAAACAAAGCTTATGTCTGTTATCTGTACAGCACTTTTACACTTGAAGAGAGTACGAGGTATGACATAATTAAACAACCACAACAAACTTCCTCTTCTCTATCACTACTATCAACAGATTCTCAGGGAAAATAGCAAAGCAAAGCTTCCTAACAGCACCTCCATTCACAGAACTGAGCAGATGCTTGGCAGAGATCAATTAATTAAGAGGTGAAATCTCAGCTTCCCTTATTAAAATCTTAGAGCTACTCCCTAACAAAACCCTCCCCTGCAGCAGGTCCTACACACCAGCCCGTGGCTCTGCTGTTTGATGGCTTTGATGTATTTTTTCCCCTGATGGCATTTACCTATCAGCTGAGTAATCTGGCTGCAGAACAAAGTTCTGAGGAAACAGGAAAAAATGGGCAGCTTTGAAGCACCCACTACCTACCACGTCCCCTGAGGGTCTGTGCATGGGAGGGAACAGAGTAAGGGTACTACAAACCTGGGGCTAAGGGCAGTCATGGCAGAGGTCTGCTCGGCTTGAAGTACACACAGCCTCTGATCTCTGTAACTGCATAAGACATTGGTAAGAAATGGCAGCTGATTACAGTTCCACAAAAAAACACAGAAGGGAAATGGGGAAAAAGCAAAGCCCAACCCATATTCCTCGTTAAAGTAATTCTTACCACATGCTCCAGCTGCTTTCATAGCTACATTTCGGGGTAAGAAGAGACCACTAAATGTCAGTTCACAAAGCAAACTTCATCTTATCTAGACTGCATATCAGGTTGTCCATCTGTAGTACCCTGGCTGAAGCAGGAGCTGTGAAAGGCATTCAGAGCTGCAAAATCCAAACCTCTGTATGGAGGAGGCAGAGCAGCCTGTGCCCTCTCATGATAAATGCAACCAAGGACAGAAGAGAAGTCTGAGAAAGACTATGAAAAACCCACTGCTGGCGTGTGGTATAATTGCTCTACACAGTGCTCTTGTGATCTCCTAGAAAATATAAACAAATAAACGAGAATATTTAAGAGCAGTACCATCAGTCTCCACAACTAAGTTCATGTCAGTTTGGGATTAATATTGAGAACAGTTATAAATGCAGCAAAAATACTGAATTTTATTTGTTGCTACAACACAGCCTTCACACTGCATTTGGCTGTAAAGGTACATGGAAGAGGGAAATACCACAGGGATGTTTCTCAACAACCTGTTCAATTTATTTTCATTAGAACAGCAAAATTCATCTTAAGAGTAACGAGGTTACGTCTGATGCTGTTTTCTTGAAAGCACACTCCCACTGAAATACATCAGTGTCAACACTTTTCAAAGAAATTAACTGAATTTGTATTTTTAGAAGCTAAACAGAAAGCCAAAGCCCAGGGACACACATCTGCTTCAGCCCTGTGGCTCGCAGGCAGCAATGTCACTGCCGATGTCGTTGCTCGCCGTAAGCCTCGCTGCAGCCCCGCCGCCGCATGCATGTGGACAGCTCGCTCACCAAAAATAAGTTTTTGTGTCACATCAAAACAAGCACCTGCCAGGGGCAACTGGCTGCCACTGCCACCACTGCTCTGCAGTGCTCTCCCCACGTCCTTACTCACTGACCTTTCTACCACCATCCTGGCCTCCTTTTGTGTTTGTTGCCACAAATATCTCCTTCCTCCATCACAATGCCAGTCTGCACTCCTTCAGGTTCTTCCACTCAGTTTTCCAGCTTACTTCATACAAATGGGTACTTTTACAAGCAGAAGGAATAAACTCACAGAGCACAACAGGGTTTGTTACATATTCCACTCCCACTTTGATCCATCTGCTCCCCACCTTGGACAAGGAGCACTGCAGACAACAATCTCTCTGTGACACAAAGGCACGGCACTGAAGAGACACAGCTTTGACAAAAGAGACAATTAAACCCTCAGCTCGTACAACCCTCCTGCACGCGCCTCCAAGTGCTGCTAGAAAGCAGCCCAGGGTTTCACTTCAAAATTAAACCCTGCAGAAAAATGAAAATCAGACCCCCAACTAAGGGGAACCAAAGGATCCTTCATTTTCTTCTCCAAAAGGCAAATTTGCCATTTCATCCCCAAATCCTTTGAGCTGCAGAAATGAGAGCATCTGCCAGCTCACTGAGCCACCTGAGTAACTTTTTCCAGCCTAACTCCAAACTGCAACAACTTGCCATATCAAACTGCCAAATCTACAGTGCTCATTTCTTTCTGTGAATCCAGCTGTCATTTTTCCCAAATGCCTTCACAGTCCCAACTCTCCCGATGCCAAAAAAACCTTTTCACAGATATACATAATTTTGCAAAACACATATGCTCTCTGTATGGCACATGAAGTCAATTAACAAGTTTACTTACTGAATTAAAGGATGACACACAACAGTAAAACAAAAACCTCTTGCAGACAGCAAACACATGAACCTTCTCCTCCCTACGAGGCAACACTCTCACAAGGAGCACTAAGTTTTAAAGCCTATTTTGAGTACCACAGATGATCTTTCACTCTTATCTCCGTGGCATCTTTTATCCTGTAATTCCCCTGGTGTTTGTGATCACCAACACACTGAGTTAAATGTAAAACACGTTCAGTTTGCAAGTTAGCAAGCACAAAGCAGCCACTGGGGCAGCTCTGTTCCCTCACAGAACAAAAACAAGCACAAAATAAAAGCACGTACCTTTTAACTGGTCGGCTACCACGCTCTGACCGACGCGCTCAACCACCTTTCCATCCTCCATTTCATAACGATCATCCAAATATTTGGCAGTAGCTTCCGAAATATGGACCTTCCCAGCCACCCCGAGCTGCTCCATCAGATTGGCCAAATTGACATCGTTGGACCACACATCGAACTTGAACCTCCTCATTCCCAAAATGCCACACAGCACTGTCCCGGTGTGAACACCGACTCTCATGTTCACCATTTCTTTCTTCTCCTGGCAGAACTGCTCGATGGCTTTGATCATCCCCAAGCCCATCTCGATGCAGCAGTAGGCATGATCTGCCCGAGGCTCGGGGCAGCCGGCCACGCAGTAGTAACAGTCTCCCAAAGTGCTGATCTTCTCACATTTAGTGTCCTCACACAGACGGTCAAAGCGTCCAAAAAGGTCGTTCAGGAGTCCCACCAGGGCGTGGGCTGATTTGTTGGCGCTCATTTTCGTGAAGCCAACAATATCTGCAAACAAAATGCTCACTTGCTCTATCTGCTGCATTTTAAAAGGACGGAATATTATGGGGGTTTTCTGTATGGAGGGCTTCTTCTTCCTGTTTTTAGGGCTTGAGGTGGAATGACGTTTGATGGAGTTTTCACTTTCATCATCCCCCTGCTTCATTAAGTCATCGGCTATTATTCTTGGCATAACAGAATGAATCATCCTCTCTTTCAGGGCTTTTTCCACTTCCAAGTCTTTTCCATGCATGATGGATTGCCCCACTTTCAGGAATGTGCTTCTTGATCTGACTTCGGACATGATAAATAAATGAATACCGATGGCGTGGATGCAGATGTGCAGGAAGGCTTTACTCAACAGCTCCCAGTAAACCGCGCCGGCTCCCAGAGGTGTGAAACAGTTCTCATCACGGAAGTGATAACCAAAGGTCTCAAAGAGGACCGAGTACGACAGTCCCAGAAACAAGCTTAAATACAGGGGTAAGTGCATCACTGTGTAAAGCAACAAGAGCACTTCAATACACATGGAAAAACTGCCCACTTGAGAAAGACAAGTGTCTGTGGGATCTGCCGGGGGAGTCCGGTTGGACATGTCACCACTTCCTGAGACAGGCTTCACAGCCTGGAACTGCGGAGCGAGGGTCAGAGCAAACACCAGGAGGGTGAGTATCAGTGAAGTCCATACGTAATGGCGGGCATAAGTCTTAGTGAAAGTGAACACAAAAAAAGCTACACATACCAGGAGGAAGCACAGAGCCGGCACCATGAAAACAATCTGTTTCTCTCTCATGTGTATGCCGAAGTAGATGCCCCAGAGCAGACAGGCCACGCCGATGTAGAAGAGGGCATAGCGAAACCTACGCTGGGTCTGCGGGAAGCATCTCTCCATGCAAGCCTCCTCCAGGTTGTTGGAGTCGAACTTGGGGTTCCACCACTTGGAAGAGGCCCTCTCGAAGAGCTGCGGCAGCTTCTTCT
>VZRO01000098.1:582791-620793 GCA_013397915.1 Daphoenositta chrysoptera | reverse complement strand
CGCGGCGGCGCGGCGGGAGCGCGCCCCCCCTACACACAAACACACACTTCCCGCCTCAGCGTGAGGGGCGCGGGCAGGAGTGGGGACGGTCCCCTCAGAGAGGGATGGCCGTGATGATGGTGGCACCCTCCGTGAGCCAGGGACGGGACAGCGAGGGCTGGCAGGAGCTGGGCGGCCCCTTAGCGGGGCCAGCCCGCGGGCCGGGCACCGGGGTTCCCGGGCTGCCCCCGCCACCGCCCTCCCCACTGGCTGACATTTGCCATGCGCAGACAACACGCACTTCACCAAACAATTCAGTCTGAGCCCCGCTGCAAACTCGCTGGGTTATTTTTCTCCTCGTTCTCCGCTTGTTTATGGCTGACGCTATCTCGCCTGCACCGCTCCCTCGGTTTCATTATCTCTCCTCGCAGATGGACCGTGGCTTTCCTTCTTCACAGGGCTTCTCTCTGCTGGTGCTATAGCTCCCTCTCTTCTTCGCAGCTCTGCATCCCTCACCCTTGCTCACAGGTGGTGTTCCCAAATTGGTCCCATCTCATCCCCCTCAGCTCCAGCCCCAGTTCTTCCTGCTGTGGCTTCTCCTTCCCTGAATCCCATTTAATGTTTTCCAGGTTGAGCCTTCCCAAGTAAAGCACTTCACTCCAGCTGTCCTTCCTTCTGCAGTCCCTTCTCCTCTAAAGACCACGCCATTCCGTAAAATAAAGCCAAGGGCAGTAATGTAAAAATAGCAATATTGTGGCCAGCAGGACCAGGGCAGTGACCATCCCTGTGCTGGGCACCTCCAATCCTGGGGTAAGTTTTTGGCCCCTCAAGACAGGACAGACATTGAGAGGCTGGAGAGCGTCCTGGGAAGGGTCTGGAGCACCAGGAGCAGCTGAGGGAGCTGGGAGGGCTCAGCCTGGAGAAAAAGGGGTTCAGAGGGAACCTTCTCACACCCTACAACTCCCTGACAGGAGGGGGTATCAGGGTGAAGATTGGGCTCTGCTCCCAGGGAACAAGGGACAGGATGAGAGGAAACAGCCTCAAGTTGTGCCGAGACGGGTTGAGATTGGATATTGGGAAAATTTCTTCACTGAAAAGGTGGTCAGACTCTGGCACAAGGTGCCCATGGCAGTGGTGGAGTCACCATCCCTGGAATTGTTCAAAAAACAAGTGGACATGGTGCTTCACAATATGGTTTAGTGGGCACAGTAGTATTGGGTCAACGGGTGGACTCGATGGTCTTGGAGGACTCTTCCAGACCTAGTGATCTATGATTCTCTGTATTCTTTTTCAAAAATAGTAATAGAAAATCTGTGGCCACACAGTTACTGAAATTGAAACCTGCCCTTTTTTCCATTTCCTTTGTAAGGATGTCCTGTAACCATGCTGTAACCTATGTTTCCACTATTATTATTTAGAAGAAATTTGTATTTCTTGACATGCTCAAGTATCAAAATAATCTCTAAAAAATTCCAATCAATAGCAATAATTGTTCTGGTTTTGCTGTGACATAGTTGTCTCTCGAATTCCAGCTAATGGCTCAGCTGATCAATATTTTATAGCGAGTGCTGCTTACCATGCAGCTCTTACATAAACACTGTTGGGAAGAGAGAAATCCCTGAGCTGACAGAGCAGAAAGGCAGGATGGCCTCCTGGGCTTGGCTATTAATTGATAAATTTACTAAAACTTCTTTCCAACCTTTTTATTGATTCATCTAAATGTACTTTAAGTTACATTTTTACTTCATACAGGACAGTGAATGTATTTAATCTGCAGGATTAAAGAAGTGCAACAGCTTCCAAGGATTCCAAGGCACGGTGGAAAAAGAAAAAAGTTTTTTGCCTCATTGGCAGAAAATGTAAGGTAAAACTATCTGTGTTTTTAAATCTTTTTATGTAAACCTGTAAGATTTATGATGAGTGATTTAAACTTTGAGATTTAAGAGATACTGAAATTCCAGCATAGATTTTTTTGTCTTGCTCCCTCACGCTCAATGAAGTGGGACTTTGTATGTTCTTATAATAAACAGAATCACATCAAAGATACTAGCTACATCACAAGTTTTCACTGAGTGACCCACATGATCCCAAATTTTGTCTGGCTGCTGGTCAGAGACAGCTTTTGATCTCTAATAAAGTAGTTCCTCTTCCCCAGCTTTTGCTTACGGGTTCGAAGGGGGGAGATGGGATGGAAGGAGACATCTGACTTGTCAGACCCTCCTTTGGTAAGCGTCGCATGGGGATTTCAAGGTTGTGCAGAATCCTTGCTCCCCCAAGGAAGCTCCCATTAGACTTGTAAGCTGTAGACTCCCATCCTGCTCCTCCACTTGATCTTTTGGGTGGAACAGTCGCCCAACACTCACCAGCCCAGCCATTCCCCACCTTCCCCTGTCGTTATCAAGTTCCATGGAAACACCCGGCATGTGCAGTCAAGGAACATTCTCTTCACTTTCATCAGCTCTGTTCTGGTTGGGACAGACCTCATGCTGTCTCCTGAAACACTGAATTTTTAATTTCACTTTGCTTTTATTGTGTAAATTTTTCTCAGTTGAATTCAGGTAGCAGATTAAATATATGAAGCAGAAAACCACAAATACCAGTGATGGTTGGATTCATTTTAAGTGTGACTGAGATTTGTTTTAGAGAGCAAGAAGTGGTTTGAGGTTGTATTTGTTATTTCCTCAGCACCACCACCACCTTCTGATTTGTTTTTATCCAGGACAGGTGTAACAGCCAGCATGTCCCTCTAAGGCGGCATCTGAGTGGGTCGTGTCTGTGACATCCTTTAAGAAAGATGCTTCCTCTGCATCACTTTCTTAGTGACCACAATGAGCCATCCTGGTAGAGCTGAGAGTCTCCATGCAGTCTGGATCTTGGGTCCTGGGTTTATTCTGGTGTTGGTTGTGCTGGTTCCCTGTGGAGAACTCTGACCAACCTTCCAAAATACTCTGTGACTGGTTTCCTCTCTCAGAGACTGAGTTAGAGGAAATATTTCACAGAGCAATAGCTGGGCAAATGCAAATCCTACTTGCAGAGTTCTTTTAACTTCAAGCCACTAAATATACATATTTAGTCTATGGAACTGAATTTACTTCCCCTCTCAGAAGAACAAGCTTTGTCAGCTGTAATGATGAGCTGTTGTTTGACGTTCATAATATTGTACTTCACTGCTTATCTGATGGAGCCACGCAAAGCTATTTAGGGGGTTCTGAAATGTGACAACCCACATGATGCTTTTTTAGACTTCACAAACCGCCTTCACGAGGCAGGAGAATATGACATGGGAACGGCTGGCTGGAACAACGGCGTGCCTTAATGCCAGCAGGGTTGTTGTAGCTGGGGAGGAGGAATGCTCTTTGGAAGTTTGCAGCTTTTATTATGTGCTGTGAAAGGAAAAACTTGCAGCCTGAAAGAACAGGCATCGTGGATGCCATGGGTGGGGATTATGGAGATTATTGATCCTGCCTGGAAACAGCATAAAGATGAAGGCAAATATGTTAAAACCTGTTTGGACCATCCACAGACAGAGGGGCTCAAGGGAGACAGCTCAGATAACCCGTTTCCTGCTTTCTTACCTTAATAAACAGCAAGATCTCACTTTCTGACAAACTTCTGTATCTTCATCCTTGCTGACATGCACAGCATTCATTGCAAGCTTTGTTTTAAATCCTGGAAGCCTCCAGGTGAAAGAACTTGTTTAGAAATACCAAAACTGAACAAATCTTCTGAGTTCTGTTCACAGACTAACAGGTAAACATTGGCAAATATTGTGAAAGACCGTTACTCCTCTATAGTTTTAAAAATTATAGAGTATCTAGATGCTTATTTCACTTTTCCACAGCAGAAGAGCACAAGGGTTACCTTTGACATCTTTTCCATATGAACCCACAGAAGCTGAGTAAGTGGGTGGTGCATTCTCACTTCCTTGCGGTGGCCAGGTTGGTTTTGTATTCTGTATTTCCATCCTCCTGAAATTGCTGTTCAATTTATTCATATCACTGAGAGGATTTCATATCCCAGATGAGATGCACAAAATAAATAAGCAAGTAAGCAGTAGAATATCTTTTTATGTGACTCAAGAGGGAGGATAAGTCCCGGTCCGGGTGCGTGGGAATCTCTGGCTCCTCTGGGACCAGAATTTTACTTGCAGGCTTTATGGTTGTCTCATTGGAGTGGCCTTTTTGCCAAAAGCAATGCAGAATATTCCATTTATCTGACAAAATGTCTGTCACCAGGAGGTGGCTTCACTCAAATATACATTTCTGTAAGATGAAGACAAACTTAAATTTATTGCTCATTCCATTCATAACCAGAAGTTCTCCTGGCTTGCCAAACTGCTGAATCAGCTTGGGTACCTCACCCTTGAGTCAGCACAGCCCAAAATAGAAACTTGCTCCATTTCCAAAGAGAGGAAGTACCACTGTTGTCTGCAAATACAGCCACATCTGACATACTTTTATAGCTACAAACACTCAGTGGAGGGACTTGCATGGCACTCTGCTTAAAAAAAAAAAAGGAAGTAGAAAGGCACTTTCCTATTCAAAATAGGAGTGTTAAGGTTGTTATGAGTGGGACTGTGTGGATGTGGAAGTCCCAAGGAATAAAGAGCAGGAGAAGGACTTTACAAGTGGCAGTCATTGATGTCACCTAGCCTAGCCCTGCATCAAGCTCCCACTTCACCTGCTTGCAGTTTCTCAGGACGTACAAATTAGGGAGACAAGGGACAGGCTATAACCAAACTGAAGCAAAGTCCTAAGCCATTGGGAAATAATGGCAAGAAAACAGGGTAGAAGCTCTAAAACACTGACTGGAGATCAGCTACTGTGGTCCTCACCCAGCATTCCCAAGGCAGAGCTGAGTCAGTCCTGCTGCCATGAGGTAACTCTGCTTTATAGCACAGCATGAACCAGCAAAAACCTGGGGAACTGACCAAGAGCTGCAGTCAAATAGTGGGAAGTGACACTAAAGTCATCAGCAGGACTTCATGAGCTGGTGGAAGGCAGTGAAAAGGCACATAAAAATAGTCCGATGTGATACAAATGAGGGAGGATTTTCTGTGGCTCCAAGTCAGGACAAGAAGTAGAAGAATGACAATAATATGAATTCGCTCGATCTGCCCTTCTCAAGCCCTGCAGTTTTTTCTCTTGCAAATGAGCATCTGCAGTTTTTGGCATCCTACAAAAGGACCCTCATTGTCAAGCAGCACTGGTATGCCCCCTTCCCATGTGTGCTCCTGGTTTTCCCTTCCTGCATGCTGCAGGATGGTGTCACGCTCTTCCTGGTCCAAGCAAACCACTGTTTTGGCACTTCCATTAAACGTGTCTGAACTGGCTCTATTTTCCACAAGGAACAGGCCATTCCAAAGGGCAGACAAAAACCAGTAACCCCTTTCAAACCATGGGCAGATGAGATGTGACCCCTGGTACAGGATTTTCCTGCAGTACTACGGAGGAAACTGTAGAGATTTGAAAATTTTCTGCAACGGGTGTGAAGGTTGCAACACGCAATTTTACCGTTTTCGGATTTTTGCAACAGCGCAGTTGCAAATTGAGGCATGTTTTATATTTAGTGTTTTGGATTATTCAGTTGCAAATAGGTGAGGGTGAGGATTTACAGGTATAATTACAGGATTATGCAGTCACCTCATGCACACGCTGCAGGTTTGGGAGAAAGACCTGCTGCAAATCCGCGGAAAACCCCAGCTAAGGAATTGCATGTGCCACAAGCAATTACACAATGTAAAACTTCGTGAAACATTTGCTATGTGTGCACCAAGCCCTTCTTAAATTTAGGTTTCTGAGAAGAAGAGGATTGCTGGGGCATTTCTGTGACCTGATCCCTCGTCTCGGTTGATCCGCGATGGAAAGGTGACCCCGAGCACGGCTGAGCTGGGAATGGATCTGGTGAGAGCCATCGCTGTCCAAGCCAAGCAGAGTGTTCCCAACTGCATCCCTGAATAGATTCACTTGCTCTTTCCCTGGCTCTATTTTAGCCACAAATCTTTTATTCTTCCCTGTGGGTGCCAACATTTTTTGAAAAATAACCAAACCCATTAATATTGGATTTCTGGTGCTTTTTTTTTTTTCCCCTAAAAGGGTTGAAGTGAGCATTCTTCTCACCTATACCTAGGACTTCACCTGTGTGGCTGCAGCTCCGGTGACATCCAGAAAGATACATGACCCTCACTCCTTCAGTGGAGCAGACATATCTCAGCAACTTAGCAATGATGTGACAAGGATGAAGTGGAAGGCATTGAGAAACTATTATATCAATTTTTAGTTTGTTTAAGACAATTTCTACACACTTTTGTGTTCTCAAGCTTGGAAAAAGTTCGCTTCTGTCTACAAACACAGGAACCAGTTGTTACTTCAATTTATTGTAGTGGTAGTAGGATTAAGACTTGGATGAAACAAGAAAAAATCCTAAAGGACAATTTATAGAATCAAACAATCATGGAATGGTTTGGGTTGGAAGGGACTTTAAGATCATCTCGTTCCAACCCCCTGCCATGACAGGGACACCTTCCACTAGACCAGGTTGAATGTGAAAGCAAACACCTTCCAAAAAATCGTGTTTGAAACTGAGCATGAATGCGTGTTTGTGCCATGTGCCTTGTTCTGTTTCCAGAGGAAAAAAAAATGGGAAGAAAACGTTCCTGAGAACACTAAAACATAACACTTTGGCAGAGGTGGTTATCACATCCTCCAGGCATTTTTACCTATGGTGCTGCCCTGACAACTGCGGTGTATTGTGGAAATAAAATGTGAAGTCACTCAGGACTGAGTCCTGCTGGTTGTGGATGAGGCAAGTACATAAATACCTTTTGACAGAGGTAAGAGGGAAGGCTTGCTTCCACAGGGAAAGGGGAATAGTGGTTCTGGGAACTGAAAACAGCAAATGTTTGTTAAAAAGGGGAGTTGGGGAGCAGGACAAGGTGGCACATAGAACACAGTGGAAGGTCATGGAGGGAGAAATGCTACAATTCAGCATTTACTGGCTAAATGTAACCAGGATTTAGGAATGGGGCCCTAATCCTTTTATAAACCAGGAATCTCCTAGAGTTGGGTGAATGGGAGAACCAACAGTCACCGTCAATAAGCAAAAATCAAACAACCCTCATGCTTTGTGGCACATGTTAAACTCTAAGTGGAGTCCTGACTTCTCAGTCAGGAAAAATCCAATGACAGGCTTCCCAGAAACTTCCCACTAAAGGTTTCCTCCAGACTGCAGTTTCCAGGAGCTCTGCATGATTTGTACCTGTGAGAACTGCTCAGAGGTTGTTTTGGTAGATTCGGAGAGATGAGTTATTCACCAAAGGTACAGACCATGCTACTATGTGTGATCTCATGCCTAAAACTGTCCCACAGCTTTTCTATTTATTTGGAAAATTAATTTCTAGAACACTTGGAAAACAAAACCAGGAGTTGAAATTGCGTCTCAGTATTTCTTCAGTCCAAACAAAAAACCAAACAGGCCCATTGTGTGTCTTATGTGTTCAGTCAAAACATCTCAGTTATTAATGTTAAAATCCTGGGTACCTGGAGAACCTGTTCCTGAATAAGCTACAAAGCTGAAGCCTGGCTGAAAATATTAAAGTAAGGTATCCCACCATCTTCAGCTGAAGGATTTTCCACACTTCTGCAGTGATTTTGGGAGGCAGAGACATGTGGCCAGAGAAAGAGAAGAGGCTCCAGCCATGCACCATGGAAGTGGGGGCTGAGAAGCAGATGTATTCTGCTAAGTGGGTTTTTCCTGTCTGCTCATTTCTCCCCTTTTACCATCCTTGTTTCCGTTCCTTCCTCAGCTTTGGCTCTGTTGATGAGCAGGGAAAATATTCTATTCCCCTTTCACAGTTGTAACACATATTCATTAAGTCTCATTCTATTATAACCCAAATAACTATTGCCATGTTTGATTTTTTTATTTGGTCCATTTAAGCTCTTAATGAAGGATTTCCCCTTCCTCTGGATCTCTTGCTTCCTTCTCTCATTGCATTCAGTTCATAATCAAGTCCCATGGACTGCTTTAGAGACATGTTGAGTGGAGGTGTGTGGATTTTTACCAGATTTTTCTCCTGCCCTGTCTCACCCCTCCAGTCGTGCTGCTCACACCAGGAGGTACCAAGTCCATCACTTCGCTACAGCCTCAAACTCCTTCTTCCAAGCCAGAAATGTGGGCAGGGTTCTTAGAGAGATTATCATCTTCCTGACCTCGGCCTGAGTGCAAACCAGCCCACAGCCCACCTCTGCCCTTAGATGAGCAGTTGTGCTTCTCTAACCACAGAAACTTCAGCAACACAGAGTCGCTGCCTTCATTTTTCCCCAAAAAGGCGACGCACGGCAGTGACAACTTAGTGGGAAGATGTTTCTCCCACAGAACAGAGCTTCAGGTGGCCACTGCCTGGAGCCCACCACCTCTGCACTGCTCAGTGTCCTAGGAGAGGATGCAGACGTAGAGTTTTTGGGCGGAGGTCTTATTTAAATTATGTATTAGGCTGAAAAATGAACACACAGGAATGAAGGATGCTCCCAGTGCCTGTGGGTGCTGCAGCAACGTGGGGCTGACAGCAGGGATGGTCTGGGCTGCCTGTCTCCTGCATCTTAAGGCAAAGACGTGGCAAAAACCATGGACTGAAAGAAGTCCCTTTTATAGGCCCCAAACCTTAAGAAAAGAAAGAGCTACAGGGCTGAAGAAACCTCTCAGGCTGGAAATGTATTTAGTGTTTCTGCAACATAGGGAGAACACAAAGCTTCACTTAGCAAAAGCAGCCAAATCTACTGGACTGTGGGGTTGGAAGACTTTTATGTCTAGCAAGTAATAACTGTCTTTAATTATCTTTATTTACATGATAGATGTCAATGTCGAGCTCTCTCAGTGAAAAGGGCAGAATGTCCTTAGTGGGAAATGTGATTTTTGAAGCCTGACAACATAAAACCAGCAGGAAGGTTTGTGCTTAGACTGCTGGGGAGAAAAATCACCTTTGGCTCAACAAAACAGGAAGGATTTCAAGCCCACAGCAGAAGTTTTTCAAGAAACTAATGAAAATGGAGGATTATAGTTTAAACTGTTTTGCAATCGCTGGCCTCAATCCTGCAGACACTTTTCACACACACTCAACTTTATATCCATGGTTGGTTTTGCTGACCCACATGGGATTATTGACACCTGGAGACAGAAGTGAAGGCCAGACTGTTTACAGAGCAGAGTTTAAACTATAGCATTTTAATCAAAAAAATGACATTATATCAAGGTCTGCATAATCGGCTCATTGGGATCCTTTATGTTTGAAAAAAAAGCTGAGAAATTCAGGAATTAAGATTCCTGAGGTGGTCTCAGATCTGCTCCCTTGTGTGAATAGGACCTTTTGTTATGCTGGATCACAGCACTGGGCCACAAAACTTATTCAGCAAATATTTTAAAAACCCCAACCTTTATAAAATTTGAATCTATGGCTCACATGAAAATACTGTATGCATTTCTTTCCTTTCTAAAATAAGTATGTTTAGCCACTACCTGAGACTGAAAGGTTTCCCCTCATCAATAGGGAGCAACTAACTGGGGGAAGAAAATGGTTTATATATATATTTTTTTTATTTTAATTTTTTTTTCTTTTGTATCTTGGGAGTATATTTTATCTGCCATGAACCAACTTTTTGAAACCCCCAAAACGGGAATAAATCCCCTCTGCAAGCTCTGGTTCCACCGTTTATCAGGCTGTTGGTGCAGGAGCCAAACTGCCATTGGGCTGACTCACATTTTGGCATTTTGTGTTTATATACATGATGATGATGTTTGCAAGCGATGGGGGAAAAGCCCTGCGTTCATCAGCACCATGATCCCAGCAAAACCTTTCCCTCCTCAGCTGCATCAGCAGAGCCCGGGGATGTGGCCAGAGCCACAGCCTGGTGTGGGCATTGTTGTCACCGCTCTTTGCCACCCAGCACCGAGTGCAGCCAGGGCATTCCCACAATCCTCTCTCTTCATCCCAGACCTCCAGCTGGCCAGGCCCTGCGGCTGCCAGAGCCCCAGCTCTGCCCAAATTTGGGCACACCTGGTGCCCCTCTGCCCTGCCCATCCATCCTGACCCTCTGTGATTCTGCCAGCGTCCTTCGCGGCTCTGGAAAGCCAGCTTTGGCACTCAGGACACCTTTCACATGATCTTTATCCCCCCAGGTCCAGAAGTTTCAGTGTAGTATTCCTGGCACTGCTATCGTCCTTGACACGGGGTTTATTTTTATCTCGCTGCCCCTTTTTATCTCCAACTCCCTTGCCCTAAGTCTTATCTTGTTTTTTTGCTTTTTCCCAGGTTCTAAGGACCTGACGGGGACTCTGGCCACGCAATGACCTGGCCAACCTGGCTGTATGTGGCTGTCACTCACACCTGCTTCTCCTGGCATTCCATAAACTTTAACCACAACTTCTGGCTGCATCACAGTCCCATCGGTCACTGGGGAGAGGCACAAGAGGTTGCCCCTTCGGGCCCAGCCACCACGGCTCCTCTCAGTGTCCTCTGGCTCAGGCTGAGCCATCACTACCTGTCCTCACACCTGACATCCTGCCTCATCCTTTTCCAGGTGAAGAACCACAGGTGGAGTAAAGCAGGGGGACACTGCCATGGGAGAACCCTGTCCTGGGATGCAATAACCCCCCAGCCCGTTCAGCTTTGCCACATGCCTGTGCTTGTTGGCACAGCTCTGCCACGGAGCTCAGGCTGTCCCGGGCCCCGCGGGGTTGGAGGGCTGGCGCTCCTGGAGCATTTGGCTGAGGTCTGTCACCGTTGACTTAAGCAGGAGCAGGTCTCGGCTGCTGAAAATCCCATCCAGATCTGCTGCAAAGTGGAAATAATTTATTAAATGCTTTGTATTGGGGCAGTAGCACCCCTTCCTCTTGCAGAAGCATTTGAATATCTGCCCACGGAGCAGAGCAAAGAGAGCATCAGGATCCAACTAGGTGAGCAGATACCCAGAGCACAGCCTTGATTTTGGCCAGTGCTGGGCTGCAGCTGCAGCTGACACGAACTTTCCACCAGTGGCAATGGGTCAGAGGCAGCTTGGGCTCCTTTCCTCCCTGCTCCAGCCCTCACCTTTGGGAGCTGTAGGCAGGATTAAGGAGAAAAAGCAATGTATGGGTCATGGGAAGAGGGAAAACAGAAGCAGCTCAGCCAGCCGAAGAGGAAACGGGGGACACAGATGTCTGTGGAAAGCTGCAGCCACTTACAGAGGATGCATTTACTTGTATTTCCTTCCACTAGAGCTTAATTGCAATGTTTTTTAATGACAGGTAGGATGGGAGCTGGGCTTCTGCCTAAGCACTTCTGCGTCCTGCATAAAAGTGCTGAATTTAATATTAACAACAATTAATCACAGCTACCGGGAAGCAGCCAGCAGCATTCCCTGCCCTGGGAGTGCTCAGTTTGCATGCTCAGCCCCACCAACTCCCATCCTCAGGCCAGTGGCACTGGAAAGTCACAAGGAAGCAAGGGCCTTCCCTGTGCTGCTGAATTTTGATCTGGAGCTGAAATGGCGGTGGCACCAACACCCCCTTCCCACTCCCTCCAGCCTTTGATAGGAATACAGGAGGTTTTGGACACCTCATGTCTCTCTTGTGGGTAGGAATTGGCCACTTGCCACCATCTCACCCACATTCCATTTTCCCTCCCTTTGCCCCAAAAGGCTACTGGGATAATTCCAGATCAGAGCAGTCCGTGTGGGTTAGGGTGGATTGCAGGTCTGCCAGGATGCTGATGGATTTCTCCTGTTACTGATACCATGACTCCCTCTCTCACTAACAGCACTAATTGTTCATTCCATGTTTTGCACAGGTACATGATTATTTTGGAACGGCTCATCTTGCATCCTGTAATTAAGTGACCACTAATGAACGCATTAGAGAAGGAGCAGCTGAATGCTCCAATCCATGCTGGTGATCCGTAGAATAACTGCTGGGAATTCACTGTAATGTGGTACCAAGTTGCTTCCTGGGCTGCAGAAGATCCTGGCCAGGGACAGCAGCGTGGGAGCTCCCTGTCATCCCTCCAGCCTCTGCTCTGCTTAGAGGTACCCCCAGGCCCTGGCCTACCACCCACCACCTCCCCATTTTTCAGGGGTAACCTTTGCTCGACACCTCATGGAGTGAAAATCCCCTTCCCAGGGCTCCAGGCTGCCCTGGCTCCTCTGATGCTTGCCGTAAATATGACCCAGGTGTACTAAAGTGAATGGTGATCCCTTGGTGCCAATATCCAGGCTTTCTCCATCTCCCTCAAGCAGAAAATCCTTGTGGACATTCCTTTTCCCAAGGCAGATGGCTCCAGAAGCAGGCTTGCTCCCCATCCTTCACCCTGTCTCCTCCAGGAAACACCAATGTCACATGCAGACCTCAGTTCTGGGTCTGAACCCCTTTGCAGTGTTTGATTCCTCCTCCCATGGAGATGTGCGGATGTGGCACTTGGGGACGTGGTTTAGTGGTGGCCTTGGCAGTTTGGGATTAACAGTTGGATTTGATGATCTTAGATGGCTTCTCCAACCTGTGATTCCATTGGTGTCATTTGAGGGAAGTGCTCCCAAAGCCCCTGCACACACTTCAGGACACGGCTTTACTTGCCTTCCTGGTTCAGTGTCCTGCAATCTTGGGCAAAATGTGTTGATTTTGGGGTTCTCCACAGACACAAACTGACCGCAGTGCTCTGGTTTGAGGTGGGAGGTGTCTGTCTGACATGTCCTGAATCCACACGCTGCACATCCACACTTAATGTCGAAACTTTCCCGACTCCAAGCCTGAGCCCAGACCCTGTCCTGGGAGGGACGCCAGAGAGCTGGGGTCTGTGCAAGCCAGGGTGCTCTTGGGGCTGCACAAAGTTCCACAGACCCAAAAAGGAGGGACTTACATGGAAGGGGTGTTTAGTTTGCTGCAGGAGCTGTAAATGGCAGCTTGAGCCAGTCAGGCATCTGCTGCCAGCAGGGAGAGTGACAGCCCCAGCTCTGCGGTGGACAAGCGGGTGGGCAGATTTTTGGGACCTCCTGGGCAGGGAGTGAGTGGCTTTGTAAACATATCACAGCCACCGGAGTCTTGCAATTGCAGCACAGGGCGTTTTGGGGGTAAGGTTTGGAAGGAGTTTGGCCCCAGGATTGGATGCATGGGAACAGCAGAAAACAGGCTGGATGGGGATCTCCACCATGCAGTAGGCAGAGCACCAGGGCACCCCCCGGCTCCCAGCAGACCTTTCCAAAGGCTTTTATTCTTTTTCTGATGGTTTGATGCAGGATATTTTCACCCCTGCAAGAGGTGCCGCCGAGGAACTGAGGTGGTGGAGGACAACCAAAGGGACTGTAAACCCCTTGGCTGGTGTTTGAGGAACTTCAGGAGACCTTCAGAAAACTTGGTGGGAGCACCCTGGGCGCTGGCAGGATCCGGCCGCCGCCAGGCTCTCGGCAGCACCGGCAGCTCTTCCCCAGCACTGTCACTATGATAAATGTTTGTCTTTTCCGTCCAAGAGATACAGCGGAGCCGCTGCCAGCACCATGTCTCAGTGGAATTGGGGTTCACGCTGCCAGGAGCGTTACCGGCTCATGATTCACATCTTTACAGCAGCTTTGGAAGGAAAATGTGCTTCTCGCCAGGCAGACCTTCACGCACATCGAGATGCCACAGTTTTTCCAGACTTTCCAAAGGAAGCCACAGCCAAGTGAGACATTCCTTCTCTTCTTCCAGCTTTCTTGGAACAATCTTCTTTGATTAGTGAGTGAGACAGATAGTTGGAAAGAAAGACAGACAGTCGGGCTGGGAATAGGGTCATAATGAGTAGTTTGCATGAGCCCCAGTCGCCAGTGGGAGGGTACCTCCATCCGCCCCTCCCTGGGTAGCTGCTGAGAGCCCCTGCTGTACGCTGTGGTCCCCCACCCCTTTGTCCTCCTCCATGATCCCCAGCCCCTGTCCTCTCTGGTCCTCCACTCCTGCCCTCTCCATGGTCCCCAAATCCTGGCCCTCCTCCACAGTCCCCAGATCCTGGCCCTCTGTAGTCCCCAAATTCCTGCCCTCCTCCATGGTCCCCAACCCCTTTGTCCTCCTTCATGGTCCCCAACCCTCTATCCTCCATAGTCCCAACCCAGTGTCCTCCCCAATGGAGGAGGTCAAACCCCCTTCTTTCCTCCTGACCCCCTGCCCTCTGCTGGGATCCCAACCCCCCTGTCCTCCTCCATGGTCCTGGATCCCCCACTCTCCTCCATGTTCCTCAAATCCCTGCCTTCCTCCATGATCCCCAACCCCCCTGCCCTCTGCTGTGATCCTCAAGCCCAGGTTCTCCTCTGTGGTCCCTAACCCCTGCCTTCTGTCATGGTCTCCAGACAGCATCTTCTGACGCAGGTGGGAGCAGGGTTCTGTCTCATCAGGGAGGATCACACCACCCTGAGGCACAAGGCAAAGGAGTTGGGGTTTGCTTTGCCTGTTGGGCCTGTGGCACAGGGAGACAGGTTGAAAAAGCAGCCAAGTGACTCAGGCATGGCTGCAGGTCCTATGCAAGGGACAGAGGCCAAAGCTGATGGGAGTTCCTGCTCTGTTCCCTGAAGCTGCACCCCTGCAGCCCCCCCAGTCCCGGTGCTCTCTCCCACACCAGGAGGAGAAACAAAACAAGCATCTCCAGGGAGTGTGTTTGGAAAATACCAGGTTTTATTAGACAGGCTGATGTTCAAGCTGACAGTTTTATCCCAATGCACATGATCACGGGCATCTACAGGGCCTGCGTCCCAGCTCCTTCCCTCCCACGAAGCTCTTGGGCAAGATGTCCACCCCCCAAATGCTGGGGGGAGGGGTTGGGGTTTCTCAGCAGAATGAAAATGTCTCCCTGCTTCCCATTTTTCCACTCCCAGATTCCCAGAGGTCTCCTAAGAAAACTCAGTGAGAACTGGGCTGGGAACTGCAATCCTCTTGGGACCGACAGCCACTTGGATCCATGGGAGAGGAGGCATCTCAGTGGCAGCATCTCCCTGAGCCAGCACAGAGCTGGGTCAGTGTGTGTCACAGGGAGCAGGGAACAGACCTCCAGTGCCATTGCTTTGGAAGGAGAACCCAAACGGACCATATCGAGGGGAAAAGGGTTTTGGCTATCATGGGGGAGCCCCATCCAGGACACAGGCACCAGAGCTTTGCACCGGGCATGCAGGTGCTGCAGGGCAGAGGAAGGGAGGAGAGGAGGTGATGAGGGCTGGAAAATAAAGCAAGATAGAAGGAAACCAGAGAAAGGATGGGGAGAACGATGGGAGTGGCCTGAGAGCAGAGTAACAGTGCCTTCAAGGTCAATACTCCTTGTGGGACAGAGGGCCTTTCCCTGGGTACCCCACGGGCTTTAGGGGGACAGAGGAACAAGGAAAGGCATGGCGCAATACAGTGCTTGCAAATAGAAATGTTTAAAGGCCTTTGCTTTCCGTGACAGTGACACACAGTGTGACAGCAGGAACAGTGACAACATCAGCCAGTTTCTGTTGTTGATTCTATTCCATTAACTCTTAAAACAACATGCAAACCAGCCCAAAAGAGGAGAGTGAATGAGAAATGGAGAGGAAAACTGATGAGCAATAGGATCATGGACAAGAAAGAAGGCACAACAGCAGAGGTGCAGCAGCACTGGGGCAGGTTTGAGACCTCACAGTACTCACAAGCACATCCCTTCTCCCCAGACTGCTCTGGCTGCTGCTCTCTCTGACACTGCTTGCCTTCCCTTGCACCTCTGCTCCCCCTGCACTGCAGGCAAAATCCCTCTTCCTGAACCACACTCTGCCCTGTGTTTGGACGTAGATTTGGGTCTCAGCTTCATTAATTCAAATGGCAAGTCCTACTCTGAAGCAGAGGCCAGCAGCATTCAAGTCCCTGCAGCAGCATCCCCCCAAACTCACCTGGACTCAAGGGGACCTCTTCTTTCCAACACCTGGGGGACGTGGAGCTCTCCCAGACCTCCTGCCATAGCTCACATCCTGTTGCACATGTGGAGACGGGGCACTGCCCTTCACACCCTCCCCATCATAACACAGCCTTCGATTCCCAGCTTTCTCTTTCCCTCTTTCATTCCTTTTGCCTTTTTCTTGCCACAGCCAGCACCTCCATGTCCTCTTGCTTCTGTTAAAGGTAAGTCCCTTTTCTCCAGAGGTTTCCTGGAGAGCAGCGCTTGCTGTGGGTGTTTGGTAGGAGGAAGGACTTTCAGCAGGTCCTTGGTGGGCTTGAAGGTTCTGGTTACCATCCAGGACAACATCTATCTCCTGGTTGGTTTGGGCTCAGCTTGGCAGACAGCCACACTGTCCATGAGGGCCAGGTTTCAAGGTCAGCTGTCCATGGAGAACCTCACCCTGCTTGGGTGCTTCCAAAGCAATACTCCTTCAGGACTGAGCACCGATGCTCAGAGATGAGCCAACAAATGGCTAAAAAGGGAGGAGTTTGGAAAGCAAGCCCCAGAAACCTGCCTGGACTGTCCTGGGAAGGACAGATCAGCAGGTGGGCAAAAGGGATGTGACCTTTTTAATTTCACAGCTGATGACCCCCCTTCCTGCCTCCCTCCACAGAGCGCAAAAACACGGAGGGCTGACTGAGAAAAGAGCAACTTGGACTTGAACAAAGGCAAACTGCCAAACCCTCAGCCTTGGAGCCCTGCTGGTCCACAGACAAGACTTGCCAGCATGGGTTTTGAGGTTAATGACACACATAGGCGTGAAGTGCCTTCTTCTGTGCTGGTCCGGGGGAAGGAAACCCTGCTCACATCTCCTTGTGGGACCATCTGATTTGAGGCCCTCCTTCTCCAGCACAGCTCAGCCAGTGCTGGCTGCACCTTTCCATCCCATGTCTTCCTCTGCCATGGACTTGCAAATCCCATCACGGCTGCCTGTCTGGAGCTACAAACGCCCCTGCAAACGCTCCTTCTTAAGTCAAACACCCACATGAAGGCTGCAGAAGATCAACTGAGCTGTTAAGTGAAAGCAGAACTCACCAGATGACCTAGACGTCTTGGAAAGAAAAACAAGATCACTATTTGCTGAGATTTGTAGCAGATTTGTGCATGAAAACAACAGCTGGGACATGGCCTCTCTTTCCTTGACCAGTGCTCCCGGTGATGCCTGGGTTAGAGTGTCACTGCTCTCCCCTGTGCTCTCACGCCGTGCCCTCGTTCTTGCTCCCTCATGGCTTTAGAGATGCAGAGGTTGAAATCCCTCTTCATGCACGCTTGGCACGAGTGGAAAAGCAGCTGCAGTCCTGCCCATGCATTGCTCATACTTACAGCTTAAACATTGCCTTCTACTCGAAAGAACAAAGATAAAATGTCAGGAATTCACAGTTTTTATTCTCTTTCTTATGCCCACCCATCTTCCCCTGCCATCGATGTCAATGACTCAAAGTCCTCATCGTACGGTAGCCTTTGCCAGTGCGGCACTCAAAGGGTTAACAAACCACGGCTTCTTGGACAGATAAGACATAAGCTCATTCACCAGTAGGAACACGTGGACAGTTGGGTTGTGGATCACCTTAGGGTTTCCTGTAGCGATTCTTTGGGGTTTCGCCACAGCCAGTGACATCGCAGGAGAGGACATTGGGCTTCTTCCCCAAGCCGATGCTTCCCAAGAGATCGGGAAGCTCACGGGTGATGGCCTTCTCGATCTTCTCTAGGAAACACCCTCCCATGTAGGAACACTGCTGAGACAGCAGCTTAAAACTGGTGATGGGGTTGATGCCAAAAAAGTCCTTGTAAGCCTCACGGTTGGGAAGGTCAAATTTGCTGACATTGGTCTTTGCCAGAATGGACTTAAAGATAAAGAACCTGTCAGGATCTTCCACAATGTCCCTGAACACCATTTCTCCATCGCTAAAGAAGGTCATTTTGTCCTTGTAGGTCTGTAGATAGCGATCGACCAGCAGGGCGTGGATGCGCACCCGGATGGCGTGCTGGCGGATGAAGGCGATCTTGTTTTCCATCCTGTTCTCAATCACCTGGTTGAGATCTTCCAGGAGCGATATCTCTTCTTTGAGGAACAGGTCTCTGTGGGTTTCCGGATGGTAGTCGTGGGGCCAGAAGGAGCTAACGTACACCCTGGGTGGCTCTGTGACGTTGATGAGAGGAGCCAGGCTCCAGAACAAGGCGCCATAGACTCTCATCAGCTCCTGGGTGGCCAGGCTGTCGGCTTTGTTCAGGATGATTCGGATCTGAGACTCGCGGCCCTTCAGCTGGCGAAACAGCATCTCCAGCTCCAAGCCCACGTCCAGCTTCGTGGGGTCAAAGACAACAAAGATGAGATCGGCTCTGTCAATGAACCACTGGCACACGTCATTGAACGGGTAACCTGAAGGAGAGGAAAGAGGGAAATCCAATGCAGGATGAGCCCCTTCATTAAGGGATTGATAAACTGTAAGCCAGATATGCCTCAATCCCCATTTGGGTTGCATGGGGTGTGAGGCACAGTGGACTTCCCCTGTAGCCTAGAACCTCTTTCTCACATGCTAAAAACACTTTGGAGCTTCTTGGCATGAAAAGCCATCCCTGGGTGTCTGGGCTTGTGACTGCCTGTCTTTCTCACCCTTATCTCCAGACCTTCCTCATCCCTGATGCTGGCCACAGGTTCCTGCTGTTCCTGTGAGCAGATAATGAATCACAGGATCAGAGGATCATTATGGTTGGAAAAGTCCCCTAAGATCTTGGAGTCCAGTCATTCCCCCAGCACTGCCACAACCACCAGTAAACCATGTCCCCAAGTGCCACATCCACACATCTTTTAAATCCCCCGAAGGGATGGTGACTCCACCACTGTCCTGGGCAGCCTGTGTTGTGTCAGGACTCTTTTCCGTTGTGCTTCAGCCACCTCTGTCACCTCAGATCATCACAACATCTTTTCTGGGGTCCCTTAGAAAAACCCAGAGAACCCCTACCTCTTTCTTGCTGCTTGCGGTTTTCAATAATGCCTGGCGTGTCCACGAAGGTGACTCGCTCCAGCAGTTTGTGGGGGACCTCAATGCCTATCAGCTTCTCCAAGAAGTTCTGCCCAAACTTCTCCAGGGGCGAGAAGGAGCGGGCACTGTCAGCAGCCATCACGATGCCCTCGATGGTCTTCAGCTTGGGGCCGTGCATGATGACAGTGAACTCGGAGGTGGTGGGTTCTGCCCCTGTGCAGCAACGAGAGGAGCAGCAGAGGCATGAAATCCATGCCAGGCTATGGACACAGAGGGGCTGGCCTGGGACTGGGAACACTGGGAGCATCGCACACTTCTCAAGAAATGCGGGGGCAAGGCAAGCAGCATGAAATTCCTGCCCAGACTTCTTGGGAAGATGTCAGTGGGGTTGTTTTCTGTGGGAACAGGTTTCTCTGGAAGTGGCCTGACTGCACAAGGTGTCATGGAGAACCATCTCCCGGGAGTCCTCATTACCACAGCGCTGATCTGGCCATGGACATCTGCCCTTAGCTGTGAGATGGCATCCGTGGGAGCAGGGAGGAAGGACGAGGAATGGCTTTTCTCCTGGGAGGGTGAATTAGCTGGCTGCATGTGAGGAGGGATGGGGAGAAGAGAAAGGGGAGTTGCCCTTTTGACATGACTGCTGCTCAGGGGGTCGGGGTTGGGAGCTGTGAGCCCTGTGCTGCAGGATGGGAATGTTGCGGGAGAGACACTCTTCTACACCCTTGGAGAGGTGGACAGGCTGCGATGGGGAACCTCTCCCTCCACATGGCACCGCAGCCAGGTGGCACAGAGCAGATCCCAACCTCCCCGCTGTAACAAGGTGTCGAAGACACACGGCCGGGAATTGCTGACTGCACGGATGTGGAAACGCAGGTGCTGACACCCCCTTGGCAAAGCAGTGAGTGTGGTACCTGTGTAGAGCTGGTAGGGAGTGTTGTCCAGCCCCAGGAGGTAGTTTATCATGGAGGATTTGCCGACGCTCCACGGTCCCAGGAATAGCACCATAGGCTTGGAAGTGATCTCCCCATCTGCGGAGAGGGGAAATAACAAGAGGAAGTGAAGGAACAATAGCCGTCGCCGCCGTGCGATTAACTCCCGGCTGTAACGAGCATCCCATCCGAGCGGCGCGGTGATGCTGCCGGGGAAGCAGCCGCCCTTCGGGGGCCACCAGCCATTCGCCAGCCAAGGCAGCGCCCGCCGGCTGCGGGAGCGGGCGGCCCCGTGCTCTGCGGCAGAGCCCACCTCGCCGCCTGACCTTCTCCGAGGTTTAGCCCTTCTTAGACTACGGAGGACTTGGAAGGTCTTTTAAACCTTGTCTCGGTTCGTTTGTGGTGTAGCCCGGGTGAGTTTGGGGCTGGCTGCGGGGTGGGGGTGTTGTTTGGAGGCAGCCGCCGCAAAGCACGGGACGTGCCGTGGAGGCCACGCCGCAGCCGGGCCGACGCCTCGAGCACAGGGAGCTGCCGTGGCTTCGGGAGCAGCGCTGCGGCGCAGGGCTTGGGAAGCGCGGTGCGAGCCTCGTGCCAGCTGCCTGCAAGCCTTTCCACCATGCCCTCGCAGGGACCTACCCCCGGGCCGTGCCTCCCAACCCTCCGGCCGAGCAGGAGGTCACTGCCTGGGTGTGAGCTTGGTGGGACGCTCCAGCTGGGTGTGGGGAGGGCAAACAGCCCCTCTTGGGCTTGGGGAAAGGCAAGAGGGGAATGAACTATAGTCCCCATCCTGCATTCTTCAAGTCTCACAGTTTTCTCCATGACAGGTGACCTGTCGCCGTGCCATGCCATCAGTCCAGGAGCACAGAGGCTCCAGACACACGCAGCCAGTGCCCCCAGGAGCAATCTCTGGTCAAACAGGACTCATGCAATCAGCTTGTGGCCATACTGCTCAACCCCCGAGCCCCCAGGACACCACATAGGCAGCTGGTGGAGCCGAAGAAGCCCAGGGCCTATGCCAGCCTTCAAGCTGTGTCTGGGACACATGGGAGCCTGTGAGTCCAAAACAGGACAAGAATGGAAGTAAAACTGGGTGAGTTCCCATTCTATGCTCCATCCTATGCTCAGGGTGGGAGAGGGTCCATCTCATTGTTGCCAGCAGGAGTTCAGCCGGGGGATGGATGACACCAGAGGAGCTGGGAGCTGCTGTCTCAGCTGGAGTGGAGCCTTCCCCCATGGCCCAAAGCAGGGAGATGCCTTGGGCAAGCTGTGCTGCCCTCAGCACCTTCTCTTCATCCCCATGCCTAAGGCAGAACTATTTTCTGTGAGCTAGCTCAGAGCCCCTGGTTCTCCATGGCTGCCACCCACACAGGAGCCAGCAGCTTTCCAGCAAGCCAGGGATCCATCTCCAAGGTGGGGGAAGCCACAAAGTCCCCATGGTGCTGAGCTCCTGCCCCGAGGGGGCTGGAGGACACTGCATGACAGCTTCACACTGAACCCAACTGGCCATGGGAGCAGGGGCTGGGGAGAAGCCTCTTCTTGCTGTATCTGCCCATCACAGGCTCACCATGTCACCTCTGGGGAAGGGAATGGGCTGGGGACATCTCTCCATGAGGCACTGCTGTATCCATGCAGCTCAGCCCTCCTTCACAAGGCAGAGCAGCACTTCTGAAGCAGAGGATGGATGGCTCTTCCTGCACCCCACTCCCTGCCTGGCAGCTTCAGGAATCCAGCCTTGTCTTCTCACATGGGACCAAAACAAGTGTTGAAACCTTGGACTCTCATTATTAATCATTCCTCTGCTGCTCTGTCGCCGCTGCTCTGCTCTCTTGCCAGCTTTAATTAGGTTACGGATGGCTGTTATTATTACTATTATCCCTGTGATGTTGTGCCAGAGGTTTGGGGTGGGTCCCTGCGTGCTCTTTCATAAGACGCCCCTGGCCAGGTGTGACTGTGTGAATGTGGGCACCTGTGAGCTCCTGTGCTGCTGCACATCCCCCTCTCTGCTCCACAGAGCCAAGGTGGGCAGCAACGTGGGCAGCCCCCCTGCCTGGTCACCCGCAGCCCCTCGAGCCCCTCTACCCTCCCTGGGCTGTGTGGGCAGTGCCAGGCACTTGCAACTCTGCAGGAAGTGCGGTAGCTGCAGGGATGTGAGGGCACATATCGATCCTCCTGCTGCTGCCCAGAGGCTGGGAGCGAGGGTGCTGGCCTGGCATCTGTCCCTGCTATGTCCCCGTGTCATGTCTGTCAGCAGCAGTTTGGGTCAGCGTGATGCTCCGAACAGTGGAAAAGAGCCGGAGCTCGCCGGCGGCCGGGCGGGGATGGCGGCAGCTCCATCACAGCGGCTCTCTCCAGCCACCCTGTGGCTGCTCGCTCCCAGCTCAAGCTCAGACGAGCCTCAAGCTCATCCCTTCATCCAGGGTCTGCCTGGGCTGCTCAGCTCTGGGCGTAAGAGCAGTTTGGATGTCCAAGCAGTTTTCTTTCCTAGAGCAATGGCTTTCTGTGAGGTTTTTCCATGTGGCAATGCCAGACTGCCCTTGGAAGCACTGCTGCTCTGGGGTGGAGATGAGACAGTTCTGGGGAGAACTTAGAGCCCCTTCCAGTGACTAAAGGAGATCCAAGAGAGCTAGAGAGGGACTTTGGATGAGGGTCTGGAGTGACAGGCCACAGGGGAATGGCCTCACACTGAGAGAGGGCAGGATTAGATGGAATTTAGGGAGATATTCTTCCCTGTGAGGGTGTGAGGTCTTGGCACAGGTTGCCCAGAGAAGCTGTGGCTGCCCCTGGATCACTTGAAGAGTCCAAGGCCAGGTTGGAGGGGCTTGGAGCAACCTGGGATAGTGGAAGGTGTCCCTAGCCATGGCAGGGGGTGGAACTGGATGGGCTTTAAGGTCCTTTCCAACCCAAATCATTCCATGATTCTATGATTAATCGTGGGTAGGGCCTTGTCTCCCCTTGTCCTCAAGCCCAGCAGATGTGCCTGGTGTGGCCTCTCCCCCAAGTGCAAGTCTGACCTGAGGATGCTGAACAAAGCAGAGGACCTAGCAAAACCTCCCTCCTCTCCTGTTTGCAACTGAGCCACAGGCACCAAGATCTTCTCTGTCCTCAAGCCACCCAGGAAGGCTGGAACACCTGGGGAGACTTCCAGCATCACCCACGCTTCTGTCCCACCCCTGTGCCACAAACACTGCCAGCCATGCGCCCGTGGCACGGATCCAGCAGCCCTCGGAGGGCCGGCTCCCTCGCTCCCAAATCCATGAGTATCCTCACGACACGTGTGCCCACAGATGGAGGGACGAGCCCACGTGGCTGCAGATGGCCTGTGCCTCCCCCACGTGCCCCGCCGTGCCTGTGCCCACCCCGGCAGCACGTGTGCGAGCGCCTGAACCTGAGATGAGATAAGACAGCTATCGGAATATGCTATAAATACCCACAGGCCTCTCCACTGCTGGCATGCTGGCACGGCAGGGAGCCAGAGGCTCTCCAGGCACTGGCAGGGCTCTGCTGTGGCCATGTCCAAAGGAGCCTGGTTTGGCAGGGTCTGGCAGCGTGGCCGTGGGGCAGGACAGGAGGGACAGAAGAAGGGATTTCCCTGCAAGAACATTGTTCCCGTGGCTGAGCACCGGGCTCAGGGGAAGGGCTGGGTGTTGGCTGGCATTTCTTGGACTGTCTCCCATCTCCTGATCCTCCGGGGGGACCTGGCAGCACACCCTGAGCAGGATAGACAGGGAGAGGAGCCAGCTCAGGCTTCTGAGGGGGCTGACGCTGCTGGGCAGGGGCCAGCCCGTGTCACTGGGACAGCTGCTGTGGGATCAAGGGTGGACATTCAGGAAAGTTTCTGCACGTAGGAGAGTGAAGGGTGGGAAGAGGTTCCCTCTATAGGATGAGCTATCAGCTGGGCTCCTCCAGTTTGTGCTGTGGGTGAGAGATCAACCGACAGGTCCAACACATGTAATCATGGAATTGTTTAGGTTGGAAAAGCCTTCTAAGATCACCAATTCTAAATGCTCCCCCAGCACTGCCAAGGCCACCACTAACCCATGTGCCCAAGTGCCATATCCATGTGGCTTTTAAATCCCTTCGGGGTGGGGGACTCCACCACTGCCTTGGGCAGCTGTGCCAGTGCCTGACAGCTCTTCCTCTGAAGAAATTTTCCCAATATCCAATCCAAGCTTCCTCAGGTGAAACTTGAGGCCATTCCTTCTTGTCCTGTCCCTTGTCCCCTGGGAGCAGGGCCTGACTTACCTGGCTTCACCCTCCTGTCAGGGATTTGAGAGTGAGAAGGTCCCCCCTGAGCCTCCTTTTCTCCAGACTGAGCCCCCCACCTCCCTCAGCTGCCCTCATAGGACTACCAGAAATGCCTGTGAACCCTGGCCAGAGGAATATGCTGCCTCTCAGTCTTAAACCAAGAGGGAAAGGTGTCAGAGCCTGGGCAAGGTGAAGATTGGAGGGAAGGATGGGCTGTCGGGATGCACAGAGTCAGGCTGGGACAAGTGTGGGCTCTAGAAGGGCTGGGGACACTCTCCTGGTGGGGATGGTGGGTACAGGCTCCCCTCGGTGCCTGGGAAGTGCGGCTGTGTCGGGACAGGAGCCCGGGAATGCCGGAGGGCAGCGCAGAGCTCAGGCAGTGCCGGCAGCATGCAGGGAGCAGGCGGCGATACCAACCTGTGGCCGAGGAGCCCAGGGTGCGTCCGGGGTAAGCTGTTAGCGAGGGACACGGGGAGAGAGAAAAGGAACCGTGAGTCCAAGGAGGGATGCGACAGCCCGGGTGTGGTCCAGGACAAGGAAGGGAACAGATGGCCACATTCCCAGCAGGAGACAAGGAGTTACAGCCCGGGAGCCACCTGCAGCTCCCAGGACAAGCACTGAACCCCTGTCTGCCCTGCAGGGCGGGGATGTGGCTCGGGGTGCCCTGCATCCCAGCCCCTGCTCTGAAGGGTTGTTGCCTTCCCTGGCATCACCCACCGAGCACACGGAGCCCAACAAGCCAGGGTTAGACAGCCACCAACCCAGCAAGTGTCCTGGCAATCCCAGTGGTAGGGTCACCTGGACCCAGCCCCTGTGGCTGGTGATGGCATCTGGGAGGTCATTCCCTACACAGGGACACTTGCTAATTAGCATATATCAGTCATTAGGGTCACCAGCATGCACCACAATCTGGTGTGACCTCACAGCAAGCTTCCCATGGCTGGACCGGGAGAATCCCTCACCCTCAGCTAGGGATAGTCCCTCCAAGCACAGAGTTGGACCCAGCCAGAGCATGTCTGCATCCACGTGGGATGGCAGAGCAGAGAGGCGGGAGGGTGGCAGGCAGGGAGAAGGAAATGGCATCTGCCAGGCTTAAGCAGAGGGTGTGTGGGAGCTTTCTGAGATGCACCCTGACAAGTCAGAATTGATGGTGACAGCCACAGCTCCCGCAGGACTCCACGGGACTTTTCACATGCTGTGGGGAGCAGAGGAACTCCTTGGATTACACTGCAGTGAACAGAGCTGATGGGAAGGGAGACAAAATGGGAGGCTGCCACGTAATGGAGGGGCCAGGGTGCTTGCCACGGCACCCCTCTATATTGGCTTACACCTCCAAAGGTCACACATATTCCATGACAGGCCTGCCCCAAAGCTCTCCCAGCTGTCCCGCTCCTCCCAGCCAGCTGAGCCGGCAGCTCTGTGCCCTCCAGCCTCCCCCCACCACGGAGAGGGGGCACAGGGGGGAGTTGGGAGCACCTCCCAGCCTGCAGGGACACCATGGATGGAATGAACCCGCTCGGGACAGGGGCACTGTGCAGGGGAAGTGCTGAGAAGACTCCCGCAGCTCAGCTGTGTCCTCACCTGCCCTCCAAGGTCAAGAGGGTTCCCTGGGCCAACCCTGTAACTAATGTGCAGGTTTCTCTGATTACACTGCTAATGAGGGACTGGGAAGAGCTGGATCTGTGGGTATGAAAGGCAAACTGCTGAGCTCTAGGTTTCCAGATGGGGTTGTGTGTGCCAGGGTATGGCTGGGCTGTCAGAGATCCTTCAAGAAGTTTGGTGTCCATAGAAATATTTTGGAGGGGAGCATGACCAGGGTGTCTCACAGCTGAGACAAGGACTGGAGGCAGTGCAGCATCCCTGTGCCCTTCCCTGAGGGCCAGGAGGGGACTGTGGGTCACCAGCTCCAGGGTCACAGCACCATGAGGGTGCCTTGTAGGACACAGCAGGGTTTGCTGGGACCTGACCTGGGGACTGTCAGCCTGAGGGGTGGCTGTTCCTCACAGTGAGGCGGAACAGACCATGGAGTGTTGAGCTGAGGCCAGGAGGAACACCAGGACCTGCTGTCTGGGGTGAGTTCTGCTCGGGCGCTGCGTTTGAGAGGGGCTGGGAAAACATGAGTGTTAATGGTTGTTTCCTCAGGATCTGAGAGGGAGGAAGCCAGCAGGAGCCTGGGAAACACCTCAACACTTGTTTCGTCCCAAGAACGGAGCAGGGAGGTGGCTGTTTGGGCGTGGGATGGATTAAGGGTAGGGTAGGATGTCCTGAGGGCTGGAAACTGAGGCTGGGGGCTGCATCCTCTGACTGTGAACAGCAAAGTGAGGGTTAGAGCCCATCAGCTGCCCCTGTAACCCCAAACATCCACCTAAACTGTCCCAAGTTGAGTTGAAAGCAAACATCACCAACACGGACCAGAGCAGCTAAGAGAGGAAGTTGGGGTATTGCCAGGGGACAGGCCAGCAGCAATGGGGTGACAGTCGGGATATGTTGTTGTTGTGACCCTCAGTTACCCTCCCACAGGGTAACTTCCTTGTGCTCCCCACTGGCTATACACTGGAGATGGCCTGGCTGGGCAGGGAGATGTCCAAGCCTGCTTACACATTGTTTGACCCAGAGTTAGGAGTTGCAGTGGGGATGCCAGGAAAGCAGGAGTTCTGCTCTAAAGGGATATGCCCCAGTAGGTTGTCCAGCTGAATGTGGGGCCTGTGTGCTGGTGGAGCAAGGCCAGCTGTAAAGGAAAGATCTGCGGGGAGGGTGTATCCCGGTCCTGCCTCACCAGGAGGGAGGGCATGGCTCCAGGAGGTGTGGGCCTGGACACCTGGGGAGGCAGGCAGAGCTGCAGGAAAAGGAGGACAACTTCAGGACCTTGGAAGGAGGCTGACATGGACATGAGGTCCTGGGGCACTGGCAGCAGGGACTCCAGCCTCCCCTGGATGCTCAGGAGACATCTGGCCCTGGCTCTTGTGTTTGAATAGGTGCTCAGAGGAGAGTTACCCCTGTGAACAGAGAACTTGGACTTGGGTTTGAGCTGTCTGTGCTTAGAAAATGAGGCAGCTTGTGTTTCCTGGGTCACAAGAACTTCCTGTAGCTTGTGAGCATATTGGGACAGGGCTGCACTTTTCTCTTCTGGAGGGACATATGTGTGGCCTGGCTCAGCCCACACCATGCTGGGGGCCACAGGGACTTGCTCACCCCATCCAACATGTCTGAGATTGCCAAGGGCTGGAAACTCCAACTTTCAGGATGAGTGAAGGCTGTGGAGCTTGAGGAATACCCTGCCCACATGGCTGTGTCCTGTACCCAGCAGGAAGGATGCCAGCTCCAGCCACCCCCAGGAAGCTCATCCCCAGCCTTGAGAGGTCCTGAGCTTCCTTGCCAAGCCTGTTTCATTGGGTCGTGATCTCTGCTTGGCAGGGGTACAGGGCATTGATGTTGAGCAGGTGGAAGACCCGAAGCAGGCAGGGCTCAATGCTCAGCCCACACAGATGGCCCTGACAGCAGATGGGCTGAGGCAGAGGCAGGAATTCCTGCTGCTGGGTTCACTAGGGCATGGCCTCTAAGCCCAGTGTGTTCATGGGCTCCTTGGGAAGCTGCAAAGGAAGACACACTATCCGAGGCTTTCCATGATCTGCTCTCTGTGCTGTTATCTGCATCCCAAGGACCTGGCGGTGCCGGAGACCCCAGTGCCCGTGGCATTACCTGTGATCTCGTGCTGCCTCAGCTCGTTGTATCTGTAGGAGTGTTCCAGGGGCTTGATGGAGGAGTGGTAGATCTTCCTCAGCCGCTGCAGTACTCCTGGGGGGCAAAGCATGTGGGCAGGTGAGAGGCAAACCCCTACACGCTGGGTGAGCCCTGCCTGGGGGCATTCCCTGCAGGAGGGACATTCCCTTCAGGTCAAGCCATGGATCAAGGGACTTGGCTTACAGCTGAAATCTTGGCCAAACTTATCCCAGTCACACATTTTGCCCAGAGGAGCTGTGGTTGCCCCATCCCTGAAGTGTCCAAGCCCAGGTTGGACAGGGCTTGGAGCAAACTAGTCTGTGGAAGGTGTCCTGCTCATGGCAGAGGGGTGGGTCTTCACCATCTCTCCCAAACCAAGCTGTTGTAGGACTTCAATGCCTCTCCCCTGCTAATGTTTCCCACTGGGCACTGTCCCCATCTGCTCCCAGCAGCTGATGGAAGGAGCACCCTTCCTAAGTGCTGTTTAGCACTCAACACCCACAATCCCAAAAAGCCCTCTACCATGGTTCCATGGCCCGCTGGCATGGCCCCTGAGCTGCTTGCTAGGAAAAAGGAGGAGCTTTTTCCACAGTATCTCTTATCACTGCCTTTCCAGCCCAAACTGCCAACAGGGCCAGTAGAAACAAACCTTAGAGTAGCAAAACCCAACATATAATTGGAATAAAAATCCCAACCCTTTATAACAATTTGCTCCAGGTTTCTTTGAGCAGGAATGTGCCTGATTCACCATCTGCATCTTCCAGCCTCTATACCCTCCTAATTCTTGTAAGCCCTCAGGCATGTCTTTAAAATACCTAAAATACATTAACCCAAGAGCAGCCAAAGGGCTCTTATTGAAGATCTGGCTTTACTAGACCTGCAAGAAGCAAGGTTAAAATCAAAACACAAGAGAAGGAAAATCCTGTCCATGGTCTTAGTTCAGGGCATGCATGGCCCCCTCACCTGAGACATCATCGGCAGGTTTTTCCTCGTTCAGCTTGAGGGTGTTCTCCAAGTGGGACCGGTCGCGCTTGGTCGGCTCGCTGGCATCTTCAACCTCTTCTGGGGGAGAAAGCAAGGAGACCTGTTACTGCTGGAGGGGAAACCCACACAGGAGCTCACACAAGCGACTGCCAGGGAGAGGGCATGGGGAGCACACACACCCCGAGCCTGCGGACACACCATGCCCGCGGCAGCCGCTGTCACCCTTGGCATGCCACGTGGTTTCCCTTTTGCACAGGCTCCTGGAGGCTGCCAGGGCTGTGGCTGCTGGGGGAAGCGTCATAGGCAACTGCTTGGCTCCGAGGAGGGGCTGGCTGTTCGTGGGGAATGCAAAGGATGTGCCTGGAAGGGGCTCCCGGGGTTGGGATGTAGCGCGAGCACACGTGGCAGCTGCTGCCCAACGGGGGCCTGGTGCTTCCCCCAGCAGCTGCAGCTCCGCAGGGCTCGGCCTCAAGTGCAGGCTTTGTGCTGCCGCCTCTCTGTCTGCCCACCCCCCAAAAACTACACGGTGAGCTGGAGATGTGGGTGCCAAGGCTGGGGCTGGCTCCAGCTCTTGGGAGACAGGTCAGCCTGGCCCATCCTGGCCGCCCTGGCTTTGCCAGTGGGGCTGTTCCCTCCCAGTTCTCCCACCTCTGCCTCCATATCCCCCTGGAGCCCTCTGCACAGCGCCCTGTCCCTCATGGCTCCGTACCAGGCGTGGGGAGCATGAGGCAGCTGCCTCCACTGGGGAAGGCACCCCGGTGTCCCCAAAACAGGGAGACAGAGGTGACCTTGCCATGGAGCTGCTGGCACACCAGGAGCCTCCAAGAGCTTTCTGATACGGGGTGCTGGGTTGGACTTTAGCAGGGGTTTGGGGACAGGTCTGGGGACACCAGGGTCAAGCAGGGCACCACTAAGCCCTGAGACTGTGTTGAGCATCTACTGAGTGTTGGGCTGAGGAAGACCTTTTGACTTGCCAAGTTTGCCTTTTGGGGAAAATGGGAGGCTTTTTGAGCTGGGACGTTACAAATGAAAACAACAGAAATACTAATCTGGGTCCGAAGGTCACTGCCCAACCTGTGGGCCAAAGTCTACAAATATTTCTAGGAAATCATGGTGGGGGGTGTCCTTTTCCCCTAGTTAGCCTTTCACTGATTGAGCGGGGCTGGTGCCTCAGCAGCTCATTGGCCTGGATTAGTTCTTCACACCTTCCCTACAAGCCAAGAACTGGTGGAGAGGAGCCCCACCATCCTGAGAGCCCCACCATCCTGGGGGCATCCTGCCCCTGCACAAGCCAAGGGCCCGGAGGACTCTGCAGGTGGTGGATAAAGAGTCTTTAAGAGATCTGTGAGTGCTGAAAGGGGCCTGGAGGTTAAAAGTTTTATCCATGTCTACATCCCTGAAGAGAAATCATGGACTTGGAGTGGAGTGAGGGGAACATCAGTCAGTTTTGGCACCACTGCGATGAGCGCCCGCATGACGGGCGTCCTGCTGCGGCCTCGCTGCCCACGGCCGAGCGCAGTTAGGGGCGGGCGGGGAAGCACAAGCGTTAGGAGAGGGCCATGCACTAGGCGAGGTTTAATGTGCCAAGCTCAGCTCCGCCGGGTTGATGGGAGGTCACTCTCGCCTCTACAGCACACCCACAAGAAAAGATTCCAACCTATCTGGCTGTGCCAGGGCTCGGTGGCAGCTGGGGGGGTGCTGGGGACCTCTGTTCCTGCCAGGGAGGTCTTGTCTGCAGGGGGGTCTGCTGCTGCTGGGGGGTTTGCTGCTGCTGGAGGGTCTTCCACTGCTGTTGGTGGGTCTTCTGTTGTTGGTGGGTCTTCTTTTGCTGGTGGATCTTCCACCACTGGTGGGTTTCCCACTGCTGCCGGTGGGTCTTCTGCTGCATCCCCACAGGGTGGGTGATGGCAGCTGGCAGGGCCATCCCTGGCTTCTCCTGTGCCAGCAGCTGCTGGTTTGCTGTGGCTCTTTTTGTTGGAAGTGCTGGCTGCTTCCTTGTCACTCTCTTCAGCTTCATTCTCTGGCCTGTCACCATCTTCGTCAGACTCTTTCTCCTCCTCAGACTCTCCCTCCTCAGACTCTTCTATGTCTCCATCTACCTCAGACTCCCCGTGTTCCCCTTCCTCAGACTCTCCCTGGTCGTCATCTTCCTCTGAGCTCTGCTCATCCCTTTCCTCCTCTCTCTCAGGAGCAGATGCTGCTCTTGGCTCCTCTCTTTGCTCTTCCCCAGGCTGCCCTTCCTCCTCAGAGCCTCCCTTCTCTGTGCCGGGCTCCTCATCCTCCTGGGCACGGATGTCATCTTGTGTGCCAGGCCCATGGTCCCCTCCATGATGAGCTGCCATGAAATCCTCCCCTGAGCTCTGTTCTTCCTGGCCCTGGGCCTCACTGGTCTCCTCTGTCCGGCTGTCCCCTGGCCCCAGGCCCCCGCTCAGGCCACCCGCCGGCTCTTTCTGCCCCTCTCCACGTCCCTCCTTGGTGACGCCGGGCAAGGAGGCGTTGGCAGTGCCACTGTCTTGCTCCTCCTCAGGGCTGCCCTCGGCTGCCTTCTCCTCCAGCCGGGGCTCTGTGGCTGGCAGGGGGCTCTGGGCAGCACCATCACCATGGCCCGTGCCGGGGGCGTGCGGCTCTAAACGATGAGAACAGCTCGGTCAGTCCCGCCCGCGCTGGCACGTGGCCACCAGGGCACCCACCAGGGCCCTGAGGGATGAGTTGTGGCTGGTACCAAGAGGGTTAAACTCTTCCCTAGGCCTTCTCCAGCTCCAGCTCAATTTTCTGTCCCTGTTGCAAGAAGTTGGGTGCAAAGATGTGTTTGTGGGGGGCAAAGCTGAGCTGGCAGGAGCTCTATGGCTCTGCCTTCCCTGGTTGCCTGGCACTGGGGCTGCTGCCCGCCCCAAAGCACTGCAGGAAGGGGGCAAAGCTGCCCTAAAAATGGGGAAAGGAGTAAAAATAGCAAATTTTAAGGGGCTATGGGCACTTGGCAGGTTAAAAAGGTCCTTCCCCAGCCCTAACTCAAGAGACCATCACTCCAGCCAAGGTGGGCAGTGAAGTGAGAGGGAGGAGGAGGAAGGGACTTCCTGGCATGAGGGGCTGCCCAGCATGGAGTCCTGCCTTCCACAGGCAGGGCCTAACCCTGGCAACGGGGCTCGGGAGCTATTTATTGTGAGTGTCCCTTCACTAGGAAGGCATGTGCCATGCCGTGCGGCTGCTGGGGACACAATGAGTGTGTTCTGTGGCCCAGGAGAATCCATCCGTATTTTCCATAGGCTCCAACTGCAATTTAACATCAGTCAGCAGGTGCCAAAAATAAAGATCACGGCTATACTGTCTCCGTTACAAACAGTTGCTGCTAGTCTAAATAATCCCCCCAAACGTCTCATGCCAGGGGACCGTTTCAGAGGAAAATAATTCCTTTGTACTCCAGCTGGCAAGCAGATGCCAAGCAGGAAAAAAGGCCACCTCCACCCAGGCTGCAGGAGGAGAGCGGGCATGGGCAGCCCTCTGCTCCAGCTCCTGCGCCGTGTCCGTGCAGGAGCCACAGGGCTGTGTCCAGCAGGACCTTGGCAAAGCTGGAGCTCGCTGGGCTTGGCCACAGGGACTGTGGTGACCGAGCACAGCAGGAGCTGGGCTGGGGCGAGCGCGGTGCCAGCCCCAGACCCCTCAACCCAGTTTGCCATGTCTGGGGATACCAGGTGGGTGGTTGTATCCCCATGGCACCGGGGCTGGTGGGGCTGAGCCGGGATCAGGTCGCCTTGGGAGGCTTGTGCTGTGCCAGCAGCAGGCACTGGGAAGGACAGGCAGCCCCCCAGCCTGCCCTCGTTCCCAGTGGCTCTCAGGCCCCTGGCACAGCAGAGCTGCAGCCGCTGCCACGGCCCCTCACCCTGCCCAAACCGGATGCACAGGTCACCCTCGCTCTGCCCTCGCTGACCTCCCTGTCCTCTGCTGGCACACAGCTCACAGGTGCCTCCAGGCTCCCAGTTCGGCTCTCAGTTCGGCTCCCAGATGGAGACAGGGAGTGGTGGGCAACTCCCACCCCCCTCCCTTCCACCCCTTCCCATGAGACCCCTGGGACCCTGCAGGAGCCGCTTGAATGGGAATAGCTACATTTGACCTGCAAAGCCCTGAGTGACTGGGGGCAACATGCCCCTGCCTGGCCCTGGTGGCCTGGGAACCAGCCTGAGTCAATGGAGGGTCCCCTCAGCTGATGGGAACAGGGATGTCCTCAGTTTGGTCCCAAAACAGCTGGTGACCTGGCGGGCTGGGAGAGGAGTGAAGGTCAAAGTGGAGGAGGAGAACAGGACCAGGCTGAGGAGACCCTGAGTCCTGCGGGCTTTGGGGTCTGTGTGTCCCCTCTGACCCAGAGGGGCCATCACCCACCATGGCCAGGCACAACAGCAATGCCAGTGCCCACCACAAGCCATCCCTTGTGGAAAAAGGGAGATAACCCCCAGGCGCTCGGATGGGGATGTCCCTGCCGGCGTGCTGGTCACGGGCTTTATTTCCTGTGACCTTCAAGGTCTTACACAGTCCCTGTTCCCTCTCCACCTCCTTCTCCCTGTTTCCCCTACATGGTCTCCCGATCCATGGTGAATTGCGCTGACCTGCACATGGCCGGCCGATGAGAGCAAAATGGGCCGAAGGTTACGGGCTTAACACCCTCCGGAGGCTAAAAATAGGGCACGGCAACTGTACGGGGATCGGGAGGAGCAGCCCCGCTGCACCCCCGCCCCCGCGGCCGCTGGCCCCAGCCCCTCGCCCCGCTGCCAGCCAAGGGTGACGTCCGCACCTGGGGGCCCCCGTGGGCCCCGGGAGGGGACAGCCACGGTGTAAAGTGACACCGGGGCTCCCCGTGTTCACACCTTGCATTGTGCCAAGCAGATGGGTGGCATCGGAGAGGAGACCTCGCCCTTTTCCCCTCGGGGACCTGACCTCCCTGTTGGTCCCTGGCTGGCGCTGCCCCTGCCATCCCTATCTCATGCTGGGACTTTTATGAGCTGCCAGGGGACACCTTCCCAGGTGGTGGCAGCGGGGATGGAGACCCCACGGCGCGGTTCTGGGTGCCACAGGATGCCGTGGCTGGTTTGCCTGTGCGAGAAGGAGGGGCATGGCTGAACATCACGGTGTCCCCTCCATCCCTGCGCAGGGACCTACAGAACAGCAACGACCTGACGGCAAAACGGGTCCTCCAGGAGGACGGTGAGAAGGGACAGATGGGCACAGGTGGCCCTGGAGGGACACTCTCCCCCTCCAGCAGAAATCGGAGCCCTGAGCGTGGGGCCGGCGATGGCAGGGCTGCGGGGATGGCTTTTCACACGCCCCCTTCCCCTGCCCAGATCCCAATCCCTGCTTCCCTGGGGGTATTATCCACTGGCTCCTGCAAGTCCTGTGCTCCCCGTGTCCTCCCAGGGGGGTCTTGGCGGGACTTTGTATCCCAAATATCCAACCCTGCCTTTATTTTGGCCAAGCCCTTTAAAACCTCATGGAAAATGACTGCGCACAAAGAAGCTGTCAGAGAATTTGTGGGATTTTCCAGCTGGACCTGCTGTAGACCCCTCCTTTCCTGTGAGACCCCATTTCATGGTGATGTCCCTGCCCTCCAGGCTCTGTGGGGCCCCCATGGCCTCTGCTCAGGGCCATCCCCCCAGTGCTCCTCCAGCTCGTGGCCCTGCCAGCCCAGGACTCAGAGCAGGTGGGGCTCCAGCTCCAGTTTGGGGTCAGCCGGGCCAACGCCTTCAGAGCGAAGCATCCCACAAGGGTTCAAGCAGCCCAGAGGACACAAGCACAAGGATGGGGCTGAGGATGGGGTTGGGTCTCCAGCCTCTTGTGCACCCCAAAACTCAGGATACCCAGACACATCATGTCCCAGAGACTTCGTGATCCCAAAACACCAGCATAAAGCAAATATATTCCTGCAGAGGGATATATCTATTTCAATATATATATCCTCAATATATTTCAATGCAGAGGGAGGAAACAGTTTTGTCAAACTAACTTGACCTCATTTACACAGAAAATTTTAGGTTTAGTTAAAAATATTATGAAGTTATTTGATTTCTATAAATGGTTGGATAGAACCATACAATATTTTTATTAATATATAGTAAAGAAACCTCACCAGGAGCTACCAAAGGGATTTAAACCAAGCGTGGAGCTTTCTAAATAGAGATGAAAATAGGAAATCACTGCTGCTGGGTGTTTCTTCCACTGTCTGCCCACACTTAAGGTCTGTAAGGAACTGTCAACCCTGACTTGCAGAAGACATGAAGATGAGGAAAGGTGGGAGATGAAGCACCTGCTACTTCCTGGCTGATGAGATCTGGGTCTGTCAGTGAGCAGATGGCCAGGAAACATCAGGTATTTTGGCACGGGCAGATGTCACACTGTACATCAAGGGACATCCACCTGCAGTGTCCCTTGCAGCTCGGGGGAATGCTGGGGGACCCAAGGGACACGTTGTGGCATGGCTGGGGCCGGAAGAGCCCCTTCTTCCAGAGGAAGGATGTCCAAGAGGTCCCACTGTTCCTGTCCCCTGGCCTCCAGCCACGGGAGGCATCACCAACCACCCCAGGGATGTCCCCTAAAGGACATCCTCTGTGCACTCAGGGCAAGACTTCCTGGCTCCCCATCCCTCCTTGGGCCATCCCAAGCATTCCTGGTCACCCAGTCACCCCTGGGACTTGCCAGCCTGGATTCTAATGCCTGATGTCCCACAAGATCCTCAAATCCATGGGAATGTCGGGGTAGACACTGCCTGGCCATGCCAAGAGGGGTACCCAGCCCTGACCTGGCAGCACTGCGGACACCAGCACACGGACAGGGCCACACAGCTCCAAGCCCGTTCCCATAGTGTACTGGGGGCTGTGTGACCCCAAGGGTCAAGCCACGTGCCCAGCTGGCATCAGGGCCATGCTGCCACTGCCAACACCCCATCCTGGCTCGGGGTACCTGTCCAGAGCCTCCCCTGCCCCTCCTGCAGCGCCCACCAGCACAGGAGCTGACAGCTCCCTCCAGCTGTCACGTAGAAGGGAGATGTCCCCATGGGCTGGAAATAGCTCCCTGGAGTCCTGCACAGCCCCGGGGCTGCTGCTATTCCTGCAGTGCTCAGGGAACAGGCAATTCCAGAAGCAATCTGGTCACCCTGACCCAATGGCCAGGCTGGGATTTCACCAGCTCGGCAAGTGGGAAACAGTGGGAACGTGGCAAGAGTGTTGTCCCTGGGCATGGCACAGCCCTCCCAGCCTGATGCCAGCCCACAGAAACCTGCTGGTACCTCTGTGCCACCAGGGCCATGCACAAGCGAGGTGTCCTGGCCTTTCTGCCCAGCTGGATGTCACCTACGCACCAGGACAAGGATGGATGATGGAGAGGGTGTCACAGCAGAGGCAACCTGCCCAGCATCTGCCTTGCTTTGGTCAGCCAACAGCTTGGGAGTAAGACAGGGCACCCACAGGGACCAGGGTCTCCTCGGGGTGAGGCACCAGGGCTGTGACAGGGATGTTGGTGGCACAAGCACCCAAGGCACCTGAGGTACCCCAAGCCCCTTGTCTCACACACACCCAATGGCAGTGGTGCCTGGGGCTGTGCTGGTGCTGGAGGGTGGAACAAGTCCAGTGAGGTGTCACTGGGACACAGGGGTCCCCACCTCTGGGGAGGCTGGTTACTGGGGGGGCCATTGGCCCGGGAGGGTCAGGGTGGGGTGTGTGTGAGCTGTGCCCGGGGCCCTGAGCCCACACAAAGTGTCACGGTCCCACTACCAAGATGTTCTGAGCCGGGAGGTGGAGCCCACCCTAAAGTGACAATTTCCAAGGTGACACATCCTGGGTGATGGGGAACACCCCAAGATGCCATGAGAGCATGGTGATGGAGCTCATCCTGAGGTGACACCTTCCAGGATGAGGCAGGACGAGGACTCCCAGGAGCTGAGGCTGTGCCAGCCCTGCAGTGCCTTGCAGGAGGACACCACTGTGCCAGGGCTTTCCCCAAGTCCTCTCTCAGCTCAGAGGTGGTGATGGCATGGCCTGGAACTGCCCTCCCACTCAAATCCACGATGGCTGCAGGGCCAAGGGATCCCCAGGGCAAAGCTGCTGAGCACAGTGGCTGGGCATTGCCCTGCCAGCATCCCCTTGGCTCATTCCTGGTGGCCACAGGCACCACCCAGCCTGGAAGGGATGGCTGGGCTCTGCCTGAGGTGTGAGTGTGTTCCCCTGGGCAGGAGCAGATGGAGTATCGGGCGAGTGCCCTCGGCATGAGGCACTGCCCAGCCCCATGGTGGGTGCTGGTCCCTGCCAGGCTCCCGGCAACCCCAGGGAGCTTTGCCAGCCCCGGCCACGTGTGCAGTGAGCTGCTTTGGCAGGGGCTGTAAGAGCGCAGGCGCAGGGCAATTCCCACCCCCAGCCTCTGGGAATGGTGGCAGGGTCCTGGCGGCCCCAGGTGCCACTAAACCCGAAGGACCACACCTTGCCATGATGTTCCAATGAAGCCACTGTTCCTCCGCTGGACTCTCACCACCCATGCAGCCCCACAGCCCCATGGGATCCCCACAGGCACCAACAGGGGTTGAGTGGGAAGACATGTCCCAAAAATGGAAAAAACACACCCTCCAAGCTGCTCCCTGCACTCCAAAGGAGCCGGGTCTGAGAGATCAGCTTGGAACCAAAGGAAAAGCAAAACTCATCCTGAAAATCCCACTGGTCCCCGAGGAGCAGAAGCATGGGCAGGAGACATGCCACTGCTTAGAGCTTTTTTGGAACCTACAGTACTGGGGTGAAATACATGAACCCCAATAAACAGGTGGGGACTTGGGGGGCCCCTCAGAGCTGGTCCTGGGGCTGCAGGACCCCCATGTGCCTCCTGGCCCCAGGGCCTCCTCTGAGCTGGGCGATCCCGGTGCTGTGCCGTGCCAGCCTCAGCCACACCAAGACATGGGCTGGTGGTCACCCACCATGGTGACAAACTTCTGATGTCCCACAAGGCCACCAGCCCCGCTTGGAGTGGCACCAACCACCAGCCATGCTCGCAGAACACCTTTCCAACCCCGTTCCGCAGACTGTACCCGCAGCCCCATGGAGGCCACCACACCTCTGTCGGGGTGTGTCGCCGGCCCCCAAACCCATTCATTCCCGAGAATGGCCCAAGATGCCCTTAAAAGGCCAAAACTCGGCGGGGCGGGGGGTGCCGGGTGCTGGCAGGCGGCAGCTGCGGGTGCCCGCGCGGGGCCGCGGCGGCGCGGG
>VZRO01000098.1:523503-537094 GCA_013397915.1 Daphoenositta chrysoptera | reverse complement strand
GGAGGGCAGGGTGCTGCCGCGGCGCTCCCAGCCCCCGGCGTGCCGGCTGCGGCGCAGGGCCATGTTTTCTGCATTAGTTCCATCCCGGCTGAGCTGTACGTATGGCAGCAAGTATGCGGGAGGCTGGGCTGCTCCGTGCTCAGCCTGTGCAGATGTTGCCAGNCCAAGTTTGTCTTGCCAGCACAAACACGGCTCACTTGGAAGAGGCAGCGCTGGCCAAGCCGAGCCCGGCGCTCCCAGCCGCAGGGCAGGATGTGGGGCAGGAGGGGCCTGGCCCCCTCCACCAGCACGCTGGCAGCGGACCCAGCGCCCGGCAGGGAAAGGACCTGGAGAAGGGAACGTGTCCCAGGATCGGTGCCAAGAGGGATGGAAACTCCAGGAGCCGGGGCCAGCCCGCGCGTCAGCCAGGAGAGCACTTCTGCACCTGAGCCGTGCGGCTGCGGCAGCCAGAGCTCAACATCTGCGGATCCCATAAGCGACGGCGCCGGCTCCACGGCCCTGGGTCCCGCGGGTGCCCCGGACCCCCTGGCGGCGGTGGCAGCCCCGGGNAGGGTCTTGGCAGGGACGGGGCGGTGTGGCCCGGCACTGAGGGTGGACACTGGTGTGGTTCAGCCCTGGGACAGCCGTGGGGCTGCTGTGGACCCCTGGGGCTGGCAGAGCTGGGCAGAGACCCTGGCACCCTTCCCGGAGTGATGCAGGAACGCCCCGTGTCCCTGGAGCAGGGAACCAGCCACAACGCAAGGGACGGGCGACCCTCCTGAGCCGCTTGTCCCCCCGGCAGGCTGCCAGGAGCCCACCAGCTCTGGGCCAGCACGCGGGGATCCAAGGAAGCCTCCCAGCTCCCTGCCAGTGCCCAGGCAGCCCAGACTCCTCCCGCCCATTGCACGGATCTAGCCCAGCCGGTTTTGGGCAGCTCGGGCTGGGGGGAGCCTGTGCCCCCTCCTCGGAGCCAGATCGGCTGCATGGGGAGAGTTTCCAGCTCCGTCCCTCTCCCAGTCCCCTCCCAGGCAGGCTGGGGTAAGGTGCTGGTAGCCGTGGGGTCCCCAGCCCTTCTCCCCGTGCAGCCCCGGGGGCTGCGGGGGCCCAGGGCCGGCGCGTCGGGCGCAGCTGTTGGCAGCGATGCGGCGGGGTCGGGGAGCTGGGAACAGCTGCCCGCAGGGAGCGGCCGCGTCGGCTCCGCGGCTGCCTGGGAGAGCCCCACACAAAGCCAAGGCTGCTCCGGCTCCCAGGCGATCCCTGTCTCCCCGGCAGCCGTCACCCTGAGCCGGATGCAGGGCAGGGAGAGCCGGAGGTGGGAGCCCAGGGCAGAGCCCTGGGGCTGGACGGGCGGGAGNGGGGGGGGGGGTGTCAAAGTTCTGCTCTTGGCAGAGCCCCCGTGGCTGGCAGGGCTGGGACAGCTCAGCCCTGCCTGTGGCTAACAGCCCATGAGCATGGCTAACAGCCCACGGACATCTGATCCCCGTGGGAAGCTACCCCAGCAGCGGGATCTGCGTGGGCACAGGAGGCACCAGTGCCAGGCTAAGCTGTCCCTTTGCCAGGGGGTGCCAGGGCAGGAGGGGTTTCCTCTGGCCAGGGCACTGTGGGGGACTCCGGGGACAGACACCCACCCCAGGTCCATGCACGTGGAGAAGCTGTTGCTCCTTCCACACCCCACGAGGCTGTGGGCAGCAGGAGGAACGGCTTCCCAGGAGCAGAGAGGGTTAACCACGCACAGAATCCTCCTCTCCGAACAAGAATGTGAGTGATCTCCTTCCCTTGCCAAATCCCAGTTACTCCAGAGGTAACCAGGAGAACAGAGCAGCCTCTCCCAGGCCAGCCCCGCTCCTGGTCTCTGCCCGGAGCTCGAGGAGACCAGGAGCTGTCACCTGCCCCAGGAGAGTGCAGGGATCCCACAGAGCAGCAGGGTTGCTCCAGTAGCCATCACACTGCCAGCGCTGGCCCTGCCCTCTGCCAGGTGTGTCGTGTCTGTGTCACGGCGGGCAGAGACCAGGACACGTCCCCTGCTGCCCACGCCATCTCCCTGATCCCACTGGCCAGGGCAGCACTGCTGTGAGGCCCCTGTGCCCTGGGGAACTGGGCACCACCAGGCTCTGCCTCTGTCCCCACTGCCAGCACAGCCCCCCTGCTCCATCCAACCCCTCCTGCCCTTGTTGAGGCCAAGGCCATGTCCCAGAGGATGTCCCATGGGCCCAGCAAGGGCAGGAAGGTGGGTGGGCTCCCCCTGGGCAGAGATGCCCAGACACAAGGCTGGGATGGGAGCAGGACCTCCCTCCCTGTGTGGGAGAGGGGGACTCGCTGGCCATGGGGGTGGGCAGCACCCAGCACCCATCACACCCACCCCTCCTCTGCTGCCCCTCCTCTCTTCCTGCAGCCACCAGCCCTGCAAGCCCTGCTATGACGCTATCAAATCCCAAAACACCTCTGCCCTCGGGAGTAGGAGCCTGCCAGGAGTCCCAGGTCAGGCACAGGCTGGGGCTCCTGCAATTACCCCAGTAATGGAGGTGCCAACCTGAGCTGGTGAGGCCATTCCCAGCAGAGGGATGGGTACCCAGGCGAGGGCGAGCTGGTGCCACCACACACCCACACCCCTTGAGATGCCTCTGGCTCATTCCAAATCCTCCTCGACTTCCCCATGTCTGCCATACCAAGCGGCATTCCTGGGAAGGACGGCCGAGGGGGAAGCGGAGCAGAGGAAATATAAACAGTCCCGTGCAGCTACGCTGGGGAACAGAAGCATGAGAGCGCCGAGCGTGCGGTGCTATAAATAGGCTGCCCAGAGTCAGGCCAACTTTTTCATAGCTTCCCACGGTCTCCTTGGGAATGTGGGATGCTGTGGACCTTCCCCCAGCCCGGAGGAAGCCGCTGCCGAGGCTGGGAGTCAGGTACCCCCGGGGTGACCCCAGCGTGGGATACCGTGATGATGGGGCAGTGGGAGGAAGGCTGAAGTCTCCCTACGTCCTGATGCGCCTTCCCCTGATGATGACAAGTGGTCCCCAGCCGGCCCTGGGCTCACAGCTGGATCCTGGGCAGAGGTGACATGTCAGAGTCCATAGAGCTCTGGCTCTGGGCACAGCCAGATCACCCCAAACCTGGATCTCCACCCCGCCACAGCATCACCCCACCACCATGGCCCCACTGTCCCCGGGGACCCTCTCCATGACCTATCCCCCACTGTGGCAGGGCTAATGTGGCCCATGGGATGGTGGCCATGGTTTGGGACAGGAGCTGGAGTCCCTCCTCCCCCCGGGACCTTGAGCAGGGCTGGGACAGCACCGGCTGTGCTTGGGCTGTGAGCCCCGGCTGCTCGCCATCACTGAACTCTGCCCCCGATACAGCCCACGAGCTGGGGGGACAAACCCACGGCAGGGACAAACCCCCAGGGACACTCTCCCAGCTGTCCCCAGGCGCCCTCAGCCCCGGCCCCGCTCATTAGCACAGCTCATTACGACGTGAGCAGGGCGTGCGCTGGCCCTCGCCCCCGGCCCTGCCCAAAGGCCGGCGGAGGAAGTTTCTCGTGAGAACGGAGCCGGCCCCTCTCCAGCCCACACTGGCCGCGCTCAGCGGCAGCCCCGCAGCTCCACACGGACGGCGCCCGTCCCGGGGCTGTCCCGGGAGCCAGGTGCTGGCCAGATGCACACACAGCCCCTCGCACCAGCCTGTGGGCAGCAGGATGCGGCCCAGGGGCTCTGTACCCAGGGGAAGGTGGCCGGGGCAGTGCACAAGCAGAGAAGCCACCTCAGTAGCCCACGGCACACCCGAATCACTGCCCTACGCTGTGCTGGTGACACACCTGAGGCAGGAGCTGGGTATGGGCTCCTTCCCGGTGCTCCAGCTCCCTGCTCAGCCCTGTGTCCCCTGTCCCACCGAGGACGGGGCCCGGGGGGACACGGGAAGGACCTTTGGTGGGGTTTGCACAGGGACTGCAGGAGGGTGAGGGCGGGAACAGCGACACTGAGCCCCGGCAGAGCCAAAGCCTCAAGAGGACACGACTCGCTTCCAGGGGGAGGGTCAAGGTGAGGAGGGCGACCACCACCCTGTGGGAGGGGAGGACAGGCGGCCGGGGCAGCACGGCCTTGGGAGGGGATAAGGCAGAGCACAGGACTCACAGAATTCTTTGGAAAGACAGTGGTGCTTGGAGCTGGACCCAGCCAGGCAGCGGCAGAGGCTGTGTGGGGTGGCACGGCAGGACGCAGGGCAGCCCTGGCATCTCCAGTGCCAGTTTAGGGCACAGAGAGCAGCAATAGGGCGTGAGCACAGCCCTGATGCTCACAAAGGGGCTGCAACAAAGCAATGGGGATCCAGCAGAATGAGGCCACTGCTCTCCCAAGGGAAATCATGGCCCCGGGTACATAACAGGCACCCCACGGGGTCAGCCAGACCCCGGGCACGCTGCGTCACACACGTCTGCCCGCTGCTGGGATATGCTCAAAATAGCTGCCACGGGCGTAGCCGGGAATGGGGGGTCAGGCCCTGGTGGGGACATGGCCACAGGGTGTGGGCAGCCTGCCAGTCACCCTCCTCATCACCCACCCTTGGTCCCCAACCCCATGAGTGCCACATCCATGGTACCTGAGTGCAGCACTAGGTATTAGGAGGAGCGACCCCTCCTCCCTGAGCTTATTTTAGCTCCCTCTCATTCTTTTTCCCTGCTCTAAAAAAAGGAATGTTTAATGAGGCAGGCTTGGCAAATTAAGAAATCAAGCCAGAGGAGCAGCCTGGGGCTGGCTCTGTGCTCCACAGAGGGAGCGGGGTGAGCCGGCAGTGGGACCCCGTGCTGGCTGCCAGGAAACCCAGCCCGCGGTGCTGCGGGGGCCAGCGCAGCTGGAAAACCCATCCTGCAGCTCACCTCTGCAAAAAAACAGGCAACTTCAAAGCCAGGAGCCTGCGAGGTGCTGGCACTGCACGGCGGCCCCGGCATCACCCGGTTCTGTAATCGCGCTGGCCCGGGGGGAGAAGGAGCCTTTCCAACTAACCCAGCCCTCCAGCAATGGGGAAAAAAGAAAAGAACAAAGCCCAGGAGCGTTATTCCTCTTGGCTAAGCAAGCCCTGCGCAAACTTCCAGAGGATTTATGGCATTTTAAAGTTTTCCCCTTCAGCAGAGCACTTCTCCAAGACTAAACATCTCCATCCATTGCGAGCCGGCCGGGGCAGGGCCGCGGCAGTGGAGGTGCATATTTCTCTTGGCAAACGCGGAGCGCCGGCCCCGGGCTGGATCAGACGGCAGTGGAGGGAAGTGAACTGCCTGCTTTGAACAGCCACCATCATTCACACGTTATTTTTAATAGCTCAGCGAGACAGAGTCCACCCTCCCCAGGAGACTTGGCTCGAGCCCATCACACTCACAGCTCCGCCATCAGACAAGCCGACAGGTCTGGCAGGGGGAGAAGGGGGGCCAGGAGGGGAGGGGAGCACTGGGGCTGGCAGTGGATAAATTTTGGAGTAGAGAGTGAGATCTTCCAGCCATGCAGAGTGGCAACTGGAGTGGGACGGCATTGTGGCAGCCGCTGGAGTGCTGGGTGCACTTTGCCCTGGCTCGTCTGCACGTGTCACCACTGGGTTTGTGTTTATTTTTTGTGCTGAGGTGTTTATAAGGCTGCCTGAAGGGTCAGGGCATCATTTGTACTGCAGGAAGCACCCAGGGGCCTTAGGGGAGCTCAGCACCTGGGTTATGTGCAGGAGCAGGTGGAAAGTCCTGGTGCAGCACTGGAGCTCCGGCTCCCTTCCGTCAGTGTCTGGGGTCACCACTGTGCCTGAGCACTGTCACCAGAGGCCATCAGCTTCCCGAGCCCACAGGCAGCAGGAGACGCCCCAGGAATGACCGAGCCCACTGCAGCCATCTCACCCTGCTCTCCACTGCATCCCTCCCTTCCCAAAGGCTTCTAGTCCCTTCTGCAGCCAGAGCCCCCAAGCCACAGGAAACCTCTAATAAGAGGCTGTTTGAACTTGACGTCAAGGCTTAAATTCCCTACTTATTTCCTAATCACTGTTATTTGCTGAGTAGTGCGGATCCAGCCGCCCAGCCCTTGCCCTCGGCGGGTCCTCGTCCCCAAGAGCCTTTGGTCCAGCTCCTGCAGGGCAGGGCAGAGCCCAGGAACCTGCAGAGCCCTCATACCCACAGGGCTTGCCTGGCACGTGCCGCTGCACTGGGGGTGCTCCCTGGCCTGGTGGGAGGGCAGGGCCCCCCTGCCGAACCCCACCAGGGTTCAGGGGACAGCCCTGCTCCCTCTGCCCTCAGGCCCTGCCTCCATGCTGTCTCTCCCAAGCCCAGCCAGGGCTGGGATGCTTTGGGGGACCAAAGCCCACCCCCCTGCAGGCAACGGGTCGGGCAGGGCTGCCTGCAGCACATCCAGAGGGGACAGTACCTGGGAGGCAGCTGGGCCGGCTCGGGGGTCAAAGATCCGCAGTTTCTTGTCCTGGTGAGATAAAAGAAAACAGAGGAGGGTTAAGGACCTCGGGGCCAGCAAGATGTCAGGATGCATTAGGCAGAAGGCTGGAGTGAGCAGCTCCCCCTTCCTGCCCATCCCTCTCCTGTCTACCGTGCCTATTCCTATGCAAGGCTTGCACTGTATCCTCCCACATCATGGGTAGGGGTGGACCCCCAGCACCCCCAGAGCCTCACCAGGACCTGACACCCTCAAAACTGCTCCCAGAAAAGGAGGGAGCCTTCAAAGTAGGGCCAGGACTGGAGCCTGACCCTCAGATGCCATCCTGACAGTGCTGCAGCGGAACGAGCCCTTTCCTGCCTGGCACCCCTCTGCCAAATGGGGCGTGGGACCCCCTTCGGCAAGGCTGGCAGGGCACAGAGGCAGCAAGGGGGTGCCCGGGTGCCACCCTGCTGCCAGGGTGCTGTTTGGGCAGCACGCATTGTGTCAGCCAGAGCCACACGCCACGGGGGCTGATCTGCACCCCAGCTTGGGCTCGTACCCCCTGAGCCCAGGGGCACGCTCGGCACGGGGCTCCAGCCACGAGCTGGGACTCCGACTCATCCAGCAGCCGGGCTCCGCACGCCGGGCCGGGCTCCGGGCTGCCCCCGGGGCGCACCGCGGGGCTCCCCCCGCACACCCTTCGCTCTCCCTCGGCACGGCACGGGCAGCGCTCCCAGCCTGGGGCTGGGGCTGCGTGCTCAGACCTGCTTGCCGAGCCCCCGGGCACTGCCTGGGGGGCACCGCGAGCGCACACTCCCCTTGCACACTCCCCTTACACACTCCCCTTGCACGCTCATTTGCGCGCTCTCCCCGCCCGCCGGGCGCGGCCCCCGCGCGTTCCCGGCGCTCCCGCAGCGAGCGGCCGGCGCCATCTAGTGCTGCTCCCTGCCCGCCTCCCCACGGGCTCGCTGACCCTGCTCCTGCCCTTTTCCACCCCAAAACTTCCCGTCCCTCCACGCACCCCATGCCTGGAGGTGTTCCAGGCCAGGCTGGATGGAGCTCTGAGCACCCCGGGCTAGGGGACGGTGTCCCTGCCCATGGCAGGGGGTGGAACCAGACGAGCTTTAAGACTCCTTCCAACCCAAACCATTCTGGGGTTCTGTGAAATGGGTGCCCCCCCAGGATCAGGGTGCATCCAGCAGCTGGCAGACAGCCCATCCATGCCGTGCCAGGGCGAGGTCACCCCTGGGCACTGCTCACCTTGCAGGAGGTGCCGAGGAGGCGGCCGTCCCGCTTCCAGGTCAGGCTCTGCAGCTGGTCCCCGTGGGAATTCAGGACTGCAGGGAGAAAGCAGGGTCAGAGCCAGGATCAAGCAGGGTCCCTCCTGCAGACAGGGCAGGAGCCATCGCTCTCCCACCCGGAATATTTCCCAGGATAAATGATCTGGCCTTTCCAAAGGGCAGGTGGCAGCCAGGACCCAGTGGGACACTGCAAGGAGTGCAGGGAGCATTCCTGCACTGCTGGCAGCTGGATACAAAGTGCAGGAGCCCTGGAAAAGCCACAGGAGCCCTGTGCTGCCACCCACCTCCTCTCCCCCTCAGGGTGGCTGAGGTCTGGCAAGGCTGGTCAGCAACACCCACATCCACCCATGCCCTGGGACACACGGAGAGGGACCTGTCACCCAGGGGATCCCCAGCAGAGCTCCTACAGACACCTTGGGCAGTACTGGAGCATTCCACACCACTGCATCAGAGTGCAGGGGAGCACAGGCATGAGGGCTGTGGGACCCTGCCCAAAAAGCCACCTGAGCTGCCTGTTTGGTGACACCGAGGTCAGACCTCGAGTCCAGGCACTGGCATGGGGCAGACACACAGGGTGGACACATGGGGAGGACACACAGGGTGGACACACAGGGTGGACAGATGTCCCGGGCAGTCACAGCCCTGCCTACCTGTCAGGGGCTGCTGCTGCCCCAGGTCCCAGAGCGTGACTCTCCTCCCCGCAGCGCTGGCCAGGACAGCGTCGGCCGTGGGGTGGAACTGCAGCGTGTCCACCGGGGCTCCCCCGGGCCCCAGGGCCAGCCCCGCGCCACTGGGAACGTCCTGGCCGCGCTCGGGCAGGCGCCACACCTTCACCTGCAGGAGAGCAGGGTGGTCGGTGCCCCCAGCTGGGTGCTGGCAGTGCTCCACCTGGGCTCGCTGCTTTCCCAGGCCTTGGTCCCTGAGGACACCAGGGGATCCCTCATTGCAGCTCAGTGGGATCAGGTCCCAGATGGGAAAAGGCTGATCCTTGTCCATCCGCTCTGTCCCCCTGGGGATGTCCCACTCTGCTCTGCCCAAGCTGGCACCCTCCACCCCGTGCTCCTCTTGCTCCCATCACTCCAGCTCTGCAGTGAATCCCAGTGACACGCTGGGGGGCATGAGGTGTCCCCTTGGGACCCCTGTCACCGAGCACTCACCGTCTCATCAGCAGAGCCTGTGGCCAGCAGGAGCTGATCGAAGGGTGAGAAGTCAAAGTCTGTGACCACATCTGGAAGGAGAAGGGCAGAAGTTTGTCCCCACCTTCCCCTGCAGACACTGTGGCTGCCCCTCTGCCCTTCCCAGCCTGATTCCTTCCCTACACACAGACATGAGCAGCAGCAGGGGACAGATCCAGCCCCATCGAGGTGTTTTGGAGCAGCTCAGCTTTGCTGTGAGTGCCTGAGCTCCTCTACTCTGTCCCTCAGGGTCTTGCACCCCTTTGGCAGGGATGGGAACCGTGGAGGGGGCATCCCCCTGCCTGATCCATGGACCGACACCCCCAGAGGGCGCAGGGAGCAGCACGGACAGCACAAGGGTGTCTGTGCCACGTCCTGCCGGAGCCGTGCTGGTGACAAGGCTCCCTTTGTAACACCCCGGCCCGGCATGCCAGTGGCAGGAATGCTCCCGGCGGCAGGGCCCGGCAGGAGGAAGGCTGGCACCAGCAGCAGCAGCCCCTCGGATGCATTTGGCACGCTCAGGAAAGTAGGTCACTGTGTACTTTTCTGCTTCCAGGAGACAGGCCCTGGAGGCTTGAAGAGCAGGCAGCTCGCTCGGCTGCATCCACCCGGGAGGAGCGAAAATCCATTCCCTGCCACGGAGGCGTTGCTCTGGCACAGCCGGCTTCAAAGGACTCGTGCTGATCCCATCAGGAAGCCGTGGATGTGGCGCTGCCTCCCGGGCACCCCTCTGGCGCTCCCCAGGGAGCAGAAGAACTCACTGCCTGCTTTTCCAAGGCAAGGAAGCTCCTGGTGCCAGGGGCTGAGGTGGCACAGGCTGGGCACTCTGCGCAGCCCCGCAGCCATGCCAGGGCGCGCAGGCAGGAAGGCGGTGCTGGAACCAGCTCCCACCTTGCTGCTCTGGGGTAATTTTTGGGAAAGGGGCGGTCAGTGCTCCCCAGGCTGGCACTGCTGCTCCAACACCAGGAGAGGGGCACCCTGAGGTGGGCACCACCCCTCCCTGTGCCTGGGCAGGGCACAGCCGTGATCCTCTGCCAGCAGCGATGCTGCCACTGCCTCTTCCCTGCCACACTCACTCTGCCCACATCAGAGCTGCTGGTCCAGCCTGTTCCTCCTGCCACTGGAGCCGGGTACAGCCGCGGCAATGCCAACTCCAGCTTGGCACTGGGCGTACTGGGAATTTCAGGGCGTGCTATGAGTAACGTGGAAAGGCTGTGCTAGAAGAGGAAGAGCTACATGTCCACGCCTCACTGCAGCCTGAGACATGAAGGAACACAGATTGATTCCAGCCTGGCAGAGCCCCTCCTGGTGTCACCCTGCCCACGGGTGATGGTCCCTGGCAGGTCCCCACATCCCTTCCCTGGCAGACAGCCCACCACGGCCTCCCGGGCTTGGACTGAGCACCTGAGCCTCCCACACAGCCCACGCGGGGCCAAACACGTCCTGTGGAGGTGGGAGGTGGCACCTGACACCCACCTGAGTGGCAGCAGAGCTGAGATATGGTCCTCTTGCCCCCATCCTCGCACTCCAGAGGCACAATGCCCAGCACACCTGCAAGGAAAGGGCACAGGAACAGGTCACCAGCTGCCCATCAGCCTGTCCATCACCCACAGGATGCTCCCAGGAATCCCCCCCGCCTCAGACACACGAGGGGCACCCAGCTTTGCAATGCAAGCCAAGAGGTGTGGGCCTGTCAGTACTTTTGGGGTATCTCAGGGAAAGCCTCCTCCACGCACCCTGGTGCCTCTGGGGTCTGGGGGACTGACCCACCACCCAGCCCACAGGGACAAATCCAGCCCACTCCCCGAGCAGTGCTGGGGACCCCGGTGCCTCACCGGCCGCCTCGGCGTTGAAGGCGATCCAGCGGCAGCTGGCCTTCACGTGGTTCCCACAGGATGTGACGGAGCCTGCTCGGATACCCCCGATCCAGGCCTGGGATGGAGAAGGAAAAACCTTGTCAGGGGCTGCCTTGTTATGGCAGGGCCTGGAGCACGGCTGGAGGACCATTGGCACAGCAGGGCAGAGACCCTCAGCCCCAGAGCAGCTCCCATGCTGATGGAGACTGCCAATGCCAAGGGGATTATCCCACCCTCCAGGGTGTCCCAGGACAATGTGGCTGCTCACGCTCCGGTCACAAGGCACAGCCCCTCACTGGGGCTGAAGGGTGGGACACAGGAGCATCCCAGCTCCCGGTGCTGCCTCTCCTCCAGACTGCCCCATCCCTGGGCTGTCCCACTGCAGGAAGTGCTCAGAGGTCTTTGCAATAAAACTGGTGCCAGGGAAGCTGCAGGGGACAAAAGCTCTTGGGCTGTGAAGCACCACAGGGTCAGGCAGTGTCTGACTGAGGCCCATAAACACCTCCAGCAGCACACTTCCCACAAGGACACACAGCCACGGAGCTGCATTACAGCTCTGAAACCAAAATCCCACTCTGCAGGGTTTCCCAGGGCTGAGCACTGCCCTCGTGGGGCCCTGGGACACCCTCCATCAGCCAGACCTACTCCGGGCGACACAGACACCCCACCTCAAGTGGCCACCAGGGCCACGAGCTCCCTGGCACACCCAGGGCCAAGTCCAACCCTTGACAGTGGCAACGGCAGGTGTTTAATGGCTGGCACCAGGCCTGTGTGCCCGCAGCAGCCCCCGGAGCTGCAGCAGGTGTCCAGAGCAGTGGATACCCCACAAACCGGGGTAGGGAAGGGAAACCCCGAGCCCCAGGTTTCCTCTCCTTGCACAACTTCCGTTTGAAGCTTGACAGGGAGCAGTGGTTCCTGCAGCACTTCCTTCCCTGACAGCTCGGTGCAGACCTGTTAACCCTTCCCCTGCCAAAGGCAGGTTCCTGTCCCCGCACCCAGCAGGTGAGCAGGGGGCTGCAGTGGGGATGGGGAACACGTCTGGAGCATGAGCAGGACCCTAGAATAAGGGTCCCAATATCTGCATCCCATCACCCTGCACTGGGCCCTCAGTGACATCTGGCCCCCAGCACCTGGGGGTACCACGCAGGACCCCTGCAGTGAGGTTTCACAGAGCTGGGCCCTCCTGACCCCACAATTTCCCCACTCACAGGCAGGAGCCCTCAAGGAAGTGATCCTTCCTGCAATGTGCCAGCACCGCCAGGAAAGCACATGAAACCATCCTGGCTCCATCCCTGGAACAAACTGTGAGTTCTCCAGGGGCATCTGCCAGCAGAGCCCTGCAGATGCTGCCTGAAGAGAAGAGTCAGGTGTGATCCCTGGTGTTTACACTGTGTTTCCTGATCCGGCCAGGTCGGGTGTCTGCTTGTGCCTCCATAAACAGGCGCTCAGCTGGGGACAGAACAGAGCTTCCCGCTGTGACACCTGAGATGGGTTTGGTGACAAGACTTCCTTCTCCACCTCCTGCCCTACTGGGAGTGTGTGGCCTCACTTCCAAGGATACGTTTCATGCCTGAATGGGAAAAGCTTTTTGGAAAGGCCACCTTGCACAGCAGATCCCTCCCTGCCCGCCAGGGTGAGAGGACGCTGTCCCTCGGAGCTCCCCCACCATGGAACCAACACCAGGGCAGCAGTGACAGGGATGTCCCTGCCTGGAGGATGCCATGTCCTGCACAGCCAGGTGTCCCAGCACCCACACCCCACAGGAACGCACACTCCCCGCTGCCAGTGACTCATCTGAACCCTGGGATTCACAGCCAAACCTTCATCCAGCTGATATTTTGGTGACTTGACACCTGCTCTGCAGGCACGCCGAGGCTGGCACACCATGGGGATGGGGGCACCATGTCCCCTCCTGCAGCTGAAGCTCAGAGGATGTTTTGGGTGCTTGCTGGATTTGCAGAGGCGTGTGAGCACAGGCCAGGCCAGCCTGGTGCAAGGACAACTTGGCTGAGAAGTTACAGGGAAGGAGAGTGTGCACCCCCAAGGGCTGGGAGCAGCAGCAGCCTCGCTCACGGCCACGGTGCTGAGGAGGCGCTGGGTGAAGGGTGCCCAGCTCGGGGAGCCCCCACAAGGGCTGTGTGTCCTGGGTACGCTCCCCAATGTGACTCACCCAGCCCTGACCCTGCATCTCTGCCCCTGCCCTGCCAAACCTGTAGGGACAGAGCCCTGGAGACTGCCCTGGCCCAGCTCTGTGGTTTGGGGGACAGCAGGGTAGGGCTACCCACTGCCAACACCGCGCCAGGATGGATCGTGATGCCTGGCATGATTGTGGCTGGTTATTCATGGAGCAGAGGCCAGAGCTGGGCACCACATGGCTCCGTGCTGCCCAGCGAGACCCCCAAAGCTGCCTGGCCTCAGCGGTGCCGAGCTCCACAGCTCATGGCCGGGGTGAGGGAGCTCAGCACCGTCCCGTGGGGCCCAGCACTTCCTCCGTGCCTGCGGAAGCGGGGTGGCAGGAGCACAGCGGCAGGAGCGAGGCCCAGCATTCCACACTCGGTGCATGGTTCCCCGGCTGGCACAGACCAGCCTGGGAGGGCTGAGCACGGGTGAGACACCGAACGACAGCGGGCAGCAAGAACCGGGGATGCACCGCCTGTGCCACCCGTGCCCAGCGGCAGGAGGGGAGCAGCCACCACGGGACGGGCACCCCATGCCAGCCGCTCCCGGCCGGGGGGGCTGCACCGGCCCAGGGGAGGGCTGGGGTTCCCACCAGCCCCACCTGCGGAGCGCCCCGGGGCCGGGATCCTCCGCGGACCCCGGGATGGGAAGCAGCGGCTGCCAAGGAGGGGCCGCCCGGGCGACGCACCCGCAGCGCGGCCGAGGAGCCCGGGCAC
>VZRO01000098.1:428066-522191 GCA_013397915.1 Daphoenositta chrysoptera | reverse complement strand
GGGCCGGGCGGAGGAAGGGGCACGGCCGGGGGAAGAGACCCGCGCTCCGCCGGCCCGGCCCTCACGGCGGCCCCTCTCCCCCCTCTCCCGCAGGGACGAAACGCGCTGCCGCCGCCGCCGCCGCCGCCTTCCACAGCAGCGCGGCCCGCGCCAAGGAGGACTATTACCAGGTGCTGGGGGTGCCCCGCACCGCCACGCAGAAGGAGATCAAGAAGGCCTATTACCAGGTGCGTCCGGAGCCGGGGAGGGGGGCCAGGGCTGCCCGCTGCCCCTTCGGGGTGGCAGGGAACAAATCCATCCTTGAGATCCGCGTGTTTGGAGCCGCTGGAGACGAGGGGAGGTGGCACCGGGAGAGCTCAGCACATGGCCTTGGGGATCTCTTCCAAAGTGTGGTTTGCCTGTGCTGTCATCGCGTGTCTCCGTCCAGAAGGATCGGGGATTGCCGAGAAGATCAGCAGCAGCTCCTGTAGTTCCTTGTTTTGGGTTGATAAAGGAAAATGAAGGGTTTTATTTCCTGGGAGTGCATCTAGTGAATGCCAGGCTCTGCCTGATGTGCTTCTCCTGGCATGTGAGTTATGCTAAAGTAAATAGCTCCTGCCTGTCCCTAATAGTTGGTTTTGTTTTTTAGTTGGCAAAGAAATACCACCCTGACACAAACAAGGACGACCCCAAAGCGAAGGAGAAGTTCTCTCAGCTGGCAGAAGCCTACGAGGTAATAGCAGGATTTTATTGTGATGAGAAGGAGGAAAGATTGGAAGGTAGATGAGTGGAAACACTTCCTGTAAAACCATGGCTGGTTTTTGATGCACTTCAGTCTGGAGCACCTCTGCCCCAAGAAATTACTTGGCCCAAGTATCTGATTTAGCTGCTTTGGGCTCTTTCAGTTTTGCCTGTCCTTAGCAGTGGCTGGCATGGATATCACTGCCATAGAATTATTGTCAGTTTAAATAATCAACAAAAAACCTGTCAGCAGGTGTCTGAGACAGAGGGACTTTCACTGTGCTCCTCCAGCCCTGTTTTTTGATTCTAGGACTCTTCAGCCAATAAAATAATAATCAGCTGCTTAATGTAAGTTATTCCTGCTTTTTATAAATTAATAAGATAATTGTCACTTTTCTGGTGGGGAGCCAAGAGACACCGTGGAAGCAGCAGCTTGTCCCTGACTCCCACGGTTCGAGAGCTGGGCGAGCCCTCTTGGTGGCAGGAAGGTGTGAGAGCAGAGCCAGGGGTTCTCCTGGGCCCCGCGAGGCCCTGATGTCCCCGCTGCTTGCCGCAGGTGCTGAGTGACGAGGTGAAGAGGAAGCAGTACGACGCCTACGGGACAGCGAGCTTCGAGGCCGGCGCGGCCGGGGCCGGGGCCGGGGCCGGGGCAGGACGGCAGTACTGGAGCAGCGGCCCCTCCATCGATCCCGAGGAGCTCTTCAGGAAGATCTTTGGGGAGTTCTCGGGATCCCCTTTCGGCGATTTTCAGAGTGTCTTTGACCAGCCACAGGAGGTAGGAGGTGCCTTTATTTAACTCAAACCAGTGTCTCTCCCCAGCTTCTGTCACAGAGCGCTCTGGGAGCGAGAGTTTCAGCAAGGAGTTATTTCTGGGAATGTCAGTGTGTGAGTGTCCCATGGCATGGGGGGAGAGTCTCACAGTTGTGCTAAGCTGTGCAGAAACACACCCCACACCTCCAGACAGGATATTTTTTCTGGGCTTGAGCTACTTCTCTGGTGTTTACTGACACCACTCAGTGCTGCTGAGCAGTTCCATCGCTCTAGAGGCATCTTTTCTGCTGCAGGTTGATTTACATACGCCTGCTTTGATCTGTAATGCTAAAAACCCACAAAATACCTCGTAACTATAAACCAGGCCTTCCAGCAATATGTTTGGCTGCTTAATTGGCTTAATTTTGCAACTTAATTAGCTTCACCTTGCAGTAAGGCCCATAATAAAATGAAGTCTGTCTTGTTCTTGGTGCTGCAGCTAAATGCTCCCTTAACTGTTGATGGTTCATGTGTTGTCTTCAGAAGTGTTTGGTACTCCGGGTTTTACTAAAAATGAGCTTTTTCTTATAAGGAGAATTTCCTCTTTTGATCAATCATCTTTACTGATGACTTCTGTTTTAAGCATTGTTTGGTATTTAGCCTAAACTCTTCTCAGTCTCCTTAAGACCCCATCACACCTCAGTCCTGGATCCATATCCATGTTTCCTGTGCAGTATATCATGGAACTGACATTCACCCAAGCTGCAAAAGGTGTTAACAAGGAGATCGTGGTGAACATCCAGGACTCCTGCGAGCGCTGCGATGGCAAAGGACATGAACCAGGCACCAAAGCTCAGCGCTGTCACTACTGCAATGGCACAGGCATGGTAAGTGCAGGACACCAGTTCTGCTGTGCTTTCCCTTCTTGGGGAGAGTCACTTCATTCCATGGTGAAAAATTCTCACCACACTCATCAGCTTACCTTGGGTAAAGCCGAGTTAATGTCAGCTTGATGCTAATAGGCACTAGGAAGATTTTCTTTGTGTTAAACTGCTGTGGCAAGCTGAAAGCACGAGCCTTCAGGCTGGATCCTCTGCTACTGCACATTGCACAAACCATATGAATATCATGTAACAACTATGAAATTCCTTGGGCAATAAAGATACCCAACTCCTTGGGTATCTTGTGTCTTAGGGGGTGGAGGAAGGTGGTGAAAACCCAAGGGTAATCATAAAATAAGAAGATGCAGGTAATGATAGAGCTGCACGCTTTGGGTTTCCATGCATCTGATTCCTTGTGTGCTTCAGTCTGGAGGGTGGCTCTCACAGTTCAGTCCAGAGCTTAGTCACCATAAGGTTTTCCTGGACACTGGCAGTAATTCACGTAAGTGGATTGTCCTTGGATTCATCAGAACACAGACATTTGTAGCACTGTAAGGAGCTTTGTTCCTTCTTGTACATTAAAGCCTAGACATGGAGGGTGGTGCATTTCCCTTCCCCTCACCACGTGACACTTGCTCTCAATAGTGGTGATGTTCAGTGGAAATCAGAATGTGATGGTGACTGATTTCAGGGGCAACTTTCTGCTCCAGCCCTTGCCGAAGGCTATCTCTGTCCTGACAGGGAAGGGAGTGTGTGTGATTAGAGCTCGATGAGCTGTGTGAGAAGTCCCATCCCAGTACTCTTTATTTGTCCAATATGTGTTGTGTTTGTGTTTGTTCCTGCCCAGGAGACGATCAACACGGGCCCGTTTGTGATGCGCTCCACGTGCCGGCGCTGCGGCGGCCGCGGCTCCATCATCACCACGCCCTGCGTCGTGTGCCGGGGCACGGGGCAGACCAAGCAGAAGAAGACAGTGATGGTTCCTGTGCCAGCTGGTCAGTGTTGTACTTGTCTGCTGCTCTCTCTTAAAGAACTGTAGTTACTTACTGCCACTGCCAGGTGCAAATGGAGGAGCAGCGTAAGACGTTTTGCTGCAGAGAAATGGTCTTTAAAGCAAAGCAGGTTGAGAGCTGGGCAATGGAACAGGCTAGAGATGAGATGGACCTTCTGGCCATGGATATAAATGTTTGCTTTGCCCTTCCTGAGCTTTGGTTCTTGTCTGGGTCCTCCTAGGCAGGTTTGGAAGAGTGAATCTCCAAAGGTTTTGTTGCTGTGGGTCTTTTCATTTGTCCTCGATGAAGCCTGGGGAGAGGGTGGGAATCCTGAAAGCCTTGGCTTGGCTCAGAGGGGTGTGCTGATGGCCTTCCTCACAGGAGAGGAGAATTCAGTGGTGGGACTAAGACTTGCTTCTTTGACACTACCCTGGGTGAGCAGCCTGTAATTTTCCTGCAGCTTTTGGAGGCTGCTGTGTTCCTTAATCCAGTGCATTTCTGTAAAACGTTCTGTAGATATCGAAGTAACGATCCTGTTTGGGGCATAGGAATCACCTCAGAGGTGTAAACATAGGCTGACCCCTCCTCCTTTGGGCTGTGGTGGCCAGCTCTTGGGATTGGCAATCCGTGTCACACGTGGGTTATAACCCAAGGTCACATTCCCTCCTGTTTGATTGCAGGTGTTGAGGACGGGCAGACAGTTCGGATGCCTGTGGGGAAGAAAGAAATTTTCATTACGTTCAGGGTATGTATCCCACACTGGTTTATTATTTAAGTTGGTTGTTCCCTTCTCAGCTGCCTGGGAAAGGGCTGCAGAATGGGCAGAGGAGGAAGAGCCAGTGATCTTTTGGAACAGCTGAGGTAACATGATCCCTGTGAACTTTCAGAGACAGCAGGAGACCTGCATTGTAGCAAGGGGACTAACTTTGAATCAGTTCCTGAAGAATTGCTGCTTGTTCCAGGACCAGGCCCTTAGGGTAGTGTGAATCAAAATGCAGAGTAGGTTCTTCATGCCTCGCGTTTTTGACTTGGAAATGCGAGGGAGCTGCCTGCGGGCAGGGGCGGGAGAGCTGAGGAGAGCTGTGGGAGTTGCCTCAGGAGGCTGCCTGGTGAAGTGTCCTTCTGCAGATCCACCTTCGGGGCTGCTTTGTACCTGTGCTGTAGCTGGGCCTCTTCTCCTGTCAGAATCCTGCCACACACATCTCTCTTGAGGAGAAAATTTTTTTCAGCACCTCTTTTGTGGTGCAGGAGGGTTTAATTCTCTTCCAGTTTGTGAGGCCACTGCAAAGGTGCTTCATTTCCTCCTCACTTCTGGCTTTCCCCTGTTCAGGGTGCTGGACAAGGCAGTGTCTGTCTGTGCAGAACCATAGTGACACAGATAAACTAACAGCAGGATTAGAGGAGGGAGCTCCTGAGGTAGGAAGCCAGGATCCTTCCAATCCTTTGGCTAATTAGGTTATGTCAAGATCTGTGTCTGACTAGAAGACCAAATGTTAACTCACAGTTCTTAGCCATGCAGTTTGGGGATGGTATATTTTTTTCCTGAGACCCTTGGGAGCAGTTTACCAGGAGAACGCAGTGTGCTCACTGCTCTTTGGAATTTTCCTGCCTTCCAGGTTCAGAAGAGCTCTGTGTTCCGACGAAATGGAGCCGATATCCACTCGGATCTCCTGATCTCAGTAGCTCAGGCTGTGCTGGGAGGCACAGCCCGGTGTCAAGGCTTGTATGAGACAATCAACATCACGGTGAGCACCAATGCGCTGGGCATGAGTCAGTGGGGCAGAGCAGAGGCTTCTCCTTTGCTGCAAAGGTGGGGAAATCTCCTAAGCCTGCCAGTATTGCATTTCAGACTCCTTCAGGATTGAGCCTTGGGTAGTTTGTGACCTGCCCGGTCACAGCTCCTTTCCCATCGCTGTGTAGGGACAGGGAAAGAAAGGGATTGCTGGACAAATCCCATCCGAGGGCTACAGGCTGTGTCAGGTTCTTTACTTATTCCTTCAAAAGCTGTTCCATCGTTACTGGTTTAGCTTTGGAATGTGTCCCAATGCATGAGCATACCAGACCTCTATCTGTAATGCTAAAAGCTTGTTGGAGAAGCAGATAATTTTATAGATGTGTAATTATTATTTGCACGTTTAATTAGAGTAATAAATGTGACACCTGTGTGTTTATAGATACCCCCTGGTATTCAACCAGACCAGAGAATTCGAATGAGTGGGAAAGGCATTCCCAAGGTCAACAGCTATGGCTATGGAGACCACTACATCCACATAAAGATAAAAGTTCCTCAGTAAGTAGAGCTAAAACAAGTTCCTGTGAAATCTTAAAAACCGTTTGCAACAAATGTTGTTTAGAAGTTGTGAAAATTCCATGAGGTGAAAGGCAGTGGGTCCTGTCTCTCCTCTTCCCCTGACAATTCTTTATAGATCATTCCTTATAGATGGCTCATTTAAAGAGTACCATCGGGATTCCTGGTGTATTCCTACACACTGTACTCCAGTCCCTGCCTCTCGTGGGTGCTGCTGGGGGAGGTTTGGGAGGGCTGTGGGACCCCTGTCCCCAGGCCATCCCTAACCCCATGTCCTGGTGCCACAGGAGGCTGACGGATCGCCAGCGAGCCTTAATGATGAGCTACGCCGAGGACGAGGCCGACGTGGACGGCACCGTGAACGGGGTCACCAACACAGCGTCAGGTGAGCAGGGGAGCTCCTGCCCCTTCCCTGGGAGCTGCTGTGGCAGTGCAGGGGCTTCCTGAGCCTTCCTGGGGAGCGAGGTGAGCCAGGGTCACCGAGAGGCCGTGGCACAGCCTGCTGTTACGGAAATGGTTCTAGTGTGATGTTAACAGGCTGTAGCACAAAGCAGGGAGGCAGCCTCTTCCCAGGAAGCTCTATTCCAGTACTTACTGGGCAAGGCCAGGAGTGAACAGAGAGCAGGCACTGAGTACTGCAGGGTGCAGACAAGCTGTGCTGATGAATGCCTCCTGCTCCCTGCTTCCCCTGTGCCAGGACTTGCCTTGGTAGCAGAGGCAGGGAAAGCAAACGTGCTTCAGGCCAATTTCTGTGTGATCCCAATGTAGTGTGCCTCTGAGCACAGCAGGGCTGTTTCTCCTGGAATGCTGATGGGGGTTTCTGCTGTTGGGCTGAGCTCTGTGCATGTGGGGAAACCTGGGGCGGGAGTGTCACTGACAGACGGTGCCAGTGTCAGCTCTGGCCCCTGGACAGTGTCCAGCGTGATGGAGGAGTGAAGGCAGCTGGGAGCTTTGTGAAGCTGCTCTCCAGCTCCAGATGGAAAATTGAGATTCAGCAATTGTCTTTTAAGTTTAAGGGGTGAGGGGCTTGGAAGAGGCAGCAGCTGAAGGCACAACACATGGTAAAATAGTAAGGAAGGAGTTTTGTCTCTTGCTACTGGAAAACAGCTTTTTCTCTGCTTAATTGGAACAATGAACTCCTTAAAGCCTGTTGGATTTTGGTTTTGGTTTGAAACCAAACAGGGCATTTATGACTAGGCAAAGGTGAGAGCCTTTTGGAGCTGTTGAATGATCCCAGGAACTCGAGTTTGCTCTACTACATGCCAAAGTGTGAGGAATATAGGCTTAAGTGCAGGATATTAGAAGGCCGCATCTGCCAAATACTTCCAATGTCCTGTTTTGTAGTGTTTTCCTAACACAGAAGTTATGTCTTTCCCATATTACAGTCAGCCTTGGGGAAGGGCAGAGACCTCTGAGCACTGAATTTCCATTCCAGCTTTTTAAAGGCATTTATGTGCCAAAGAGAAAAATAACACTCTTCAAACTAATTTTTTAAAAAGCAAACCTCCCGGTTTTTACCATGGTGAAGCAGCAAGGTGGGTTAAAACAACGCCAGTAGGTTGCAGTGTAGAGACAGGCTGTGCTGAGGGAGGCGTGTCCTGCCTCGGGATTTCATTCCATTGCATCAGTCCCAGCCCGGCACTCAGCCCTGGGAGGATGGGGAGCGCCAGACTCCGTGTTCTCTGTGCACAAAGAAAGCTTGAGGGGGCGTTTGGGATCTTGTTATTGATGGTTTTAATGTAGAAAAAATCAGATTAGGAAAGAGGTCTCCTTTGTTCTCATTATAGCCACTTCTGGAGGGACAAACAAGTTCTCAGGACCTGTTCATACAGGACAGTTCTAACATTCCTTATCTGGACAGTTGGTCTGAAATACTTGTAGCCTTTTTCATTCTACACAAATTGTTTTCTGCTTGATACTGTCTGAGCATTGCTTGCAATGACACAAATCAGGCTCCTGGTGTGGTTTTGCACTGCTTTGCAAGGACACAACCTTGAAACAGGAAGAACTTGTTTCAGGGACCACCAGTATAGCTTTTTTAACCCTGTAAAGTCCTGGCTGGCTGTGATCAAGTTCACTACTTGTTTTTAGTGGCAGACTCTCAATTCCAAGTACTTGTTTCCAAAGCCTGTGGGGGATCCCTGACTCAACTGTGCAGCACAAGAATTCCCTCGCCACTTGGAGGGCTGGGGAGAGGGGAAGGGAACAGCTCAGTACCTGAGCTCATGGTTGGCTTTTCCACTTCTGGGATCCAGGCTCTCCAGTGCTTCCACTGCAAAGGGCTCCAGTCCTGTGGCTCGCTGCCAGGTGCAGCCCTGGACATGAGGGTGCAGCACAACCAGCTGCCTTCTCTTGGCCATTCCCTGTCTAAAACACCCCTCTGGTCCTGCTGGGAAATGTCTCTGACTGCAGCCCTCTGCTGTTTGTGTCCAGGTGGCAGGGCCACGGCTAGCGCTGACGCAGGCGGGGATAGGCCTGAGGCTGAGGAGAACAAGGAGGGATTCCTTTCCAAACTTAAGAAAATGTTTACCTCCTGACACCCCATCCGAGGTAGGAGGCCTCTTGTGTTTCACTGTCGTCTTTCCCCCACACTGAGCACTTCTTGGGAGGTGGAAGCACAATAGCACAGCGTTGCTTCTCACTTAGCCTCAGGCCTTCCAGCCGTGGGTGTGCACAGCCCTAGTTGTCCCCTGGGACCTGGAGCAACTAGCCAGGGATTAAACTGCATTGTTGCTTCAGCAAGCAGCAGCACAGATGCTGGGTGCACCCTTGGGGAGGTGGCTGGCCTCCCCTGCAGCTCTGCTGCTGTAGCTGTGCCCAGTTCCAAGCACTGAGTGTGTTCCATGAACTGGTCCTGCTGGGACTGGGTTCTGCCACACAAATCCTGGGCTGCAGAGCCACTGGTGCTGGCACACTCAGGCTGGATTCACCCCTGCCACGGGCTTACAGCACCAGGGAGCAGCCAGCCTTTGTCACAGAGCACAGCAAACCCCACCATGCATCACTGCAGCGTGACTCAGGTGCCTTCAGTTGGTGCTGACCTGTTGTGAGGGAGCACCAAGACTTGGAATCATCTACAGCAGACACAGAGTCTTGGATTCCAGGGGCTCAGCTTTGCATCTTTGTAGGTTTCAAACCAGGCTGTGCTGTAAGGCTGACAGTGTGACAGCAGGTCAGGAGGGGAGGTGCTCCCACAGTGGGCTGTGTGCTGGTACACCCAGGAAATCTTAACCTTCCTCTCACTTGAACTGCAGGAAAGCGTTCTACTGGGAACTAGGAGCCAGCAGCAGCAGGTCATCCATGCAGTTGGGGGTGAATCTTTCTGGCAGCCAGGCTCTGGAGAACACAGGATCTCAGTCAGCAGCACAGCAACAATCCCAGCTGGAGAGGCCATGGACCACCGAGGCACCAACACTCGTCGTGATACAAACCCCACCCACTGTCCCAGGAACTGGCAGTGAAGGAAACCACCAGCTTTGCAGAAATGTGGCTCTCTGGAGGCTGCTCCACAACCCTACTGCTGCTGGAAGCTTACTTGGTAAAAGTTAAAAGTTGAAGTATTATTTAGAATTCAAACCAGAGGAAATGTGAAATAAATATTCCAGCACAGAGCAGCAGTTTGCTGTGTGGAGCCCAAGCCCACCAGCTGCTCACTCAGGCGCCCTTTGGAATGCCAGGTGTGCTTGGTGAACTCCCGAGGAGACTTGGTGGGTCAGGGAGGTCTAACCTTGTCTTCATGACAGCCCTGCTGCCCTGCACAGCTCCAAGTGGAATCTCCCTGTGGCTGGGCATTGTCTGAGCCCAGCTGGCCTGGCTCCCTTGCAGCCCTGGGCTTTCTCTATCCTGCTGATTGCCTGCACAGAGCAGTGATGGAATCTGCACTTTGCCTCAGGTTTATCCCCCAAGTAACTAAAGTTACCACACAACTGCTGTCGCTTCTGAACTGGTACAAGTCGATCACTGAGCCCTTTGCCAGCTGGGGACAAAAATCTTTTATTACCTTAGTGCAACACCCGTAGCATAAAGGATTGGTGAAAGCATCGTTGTTTTACGTGTGTGAGAGTGCAAGTGAGGTGGATCACTCCTTCCAGATGCAGCTGAGCTCTTGCAGTGAGTATTCCATGGTTACTGTAGCCTGCTGTGTTTGTGATACCGTGCAGGTACCATCAGCCCACACTAATCAGTTAAACACCAGTTAAACAGGGACATGCTGTAGTCTTGCCCTTCTTAATTTGCTGAAATAAAGCACGCGTTGCCTCCTGATTAAACTTCTGTAAAGTGATTCTGTACCCATGTAAATAAGATGGACTTCATAAAGATATTTAACATGTGCTGTGCCTTGCTGCCTTGTCTACTCTTCCACCTGGTCTGTCACCCCCTTTCCCTCTCCTAGTAACAGGAATGAAGGTCTCTGGGACAAGGAGGGGACAGGTTTAAATGGCTGGAGCAGTGCTGGGGGCTGGGATTGACTTTAAACATAAAGCTGCCCAACCTGAGCAGTACTTCAGGCACTGGGGGGCAAGGTGCTTTTCCACTGAACCTTGGACAGTCTTGAAAAAGTCGAGTTTTATCTCAGTTCATTGGGACAGTGACTGAAATTAGCTCCAGGAGCCTGTAGTGATTGAAATTAGCTCTAGGAGCCCAAGGAGCAGGCCAGAGCTGTATGACTTGAGGAATCAAGCTCAGGTTTTGGGTTACAGGAAGCCACTGCAGTCCCCGTTTGCTGGGGTGACACTAGGCCTCCATCTCTCCAGTGGCTCACCTGTAATGCCCACACCAGATCCATGGAGAGATCCCCATCTTCTGTTTGCTTAGGAGCCTGCAGCAGTCCTGGCCATGGACACCTGCCATGAAGGCACTGCCTTTGGGGCCCTGGGTACACACCTTAAGCGCCCCCCATGTGGTGGTGTATGCTCAGAGCTGCCTTGGAAAGGCAGTGATCCTGGGAAAACAAGCCCCACCACCCTAAAACACCCAGAATGATTAAAGCAACACCTTGAGGACAGAGTGCAAAGGCAGCACTTCTGCCACCCCTCTGCCTGTGCTGTACAGCCCTTGTTCTAGCTGCCTAAATAGTCTCAGGCACGCTGCAGGAGCACACACGTGGACCAGCACCTGGGCCAAGCTCTCCCCAGCGTGGGCAGGATCAGCCTCTCCCTGGGGCACTACTGGGAAGGCTCAGGGCACCTCACCTCCTCGGCCAGGTCCCCCTGCCTGCTGCAGAAACCAGGGAGGAAGAGGAGGGAGGGGAGGCTCAGAAGGCATCCTTGTTGTCCCCCACCCACTGCTGGAAGGTGCGGGCCTTGGGGTTGAGCTTCATGGTCAGGGCCACGTTGCGGTCTGGCTTTAGGGCATAGAAACGGAACATGGCAGCCATCTCCTTGGCCCCAGGGAAGTCCTGCTTCTCGTACTCCTCAGGGGAGATCTGCCAAGAGAATTGGGGAAAAATCTGTTTCAGAGGCTGTTGGGGCTTCCCCTCAGCCTGTGAGGGGATGTGATGAGGGCTCTGTTAGAGCAGCCTGTCACAGCATTGCCACTGGTGAGGTGGGCTCTGCAAGGCACTTCTGCTGGGGCTGGGCAAAGGAGGCAGCCTTGCCTGGCAGAACAGCCCAGCCAGCACCCAGCTCTGGCACACAGCTGGCCAGGGCTGGGAGCAGCTATGAGGGAGTCCCTTCTCACACCAGAGCTATGGCTGAGGGGTTCTAGAAACTGCATGGTCCAGGAGGCAATGCAGGTTGCCACCTGGCACCCCAAAACCTTCCATCCCTGCCTGAATCAAAGGGTGTTTGGTTCACTGTGCTTCTGGGAGGGCAGAACCTGCAGAGAGCATCAGAGGGGCTTAGTTTCTACTGGAATGCACTATGTTCTCAAAACAGGGAACCACCATACCCCTCATCCATTGTACTGGCTGCCTGAGGCACAACTGAAATGCAAATAAAGATTAAAAATAAGTCACAAAGGGGCAGGGAGTGGCCAGGGGTGTTGTTAATGGAGACATAGCACAGAGGTCAGGTCTGTTGTAATGGTGATACAGCAAAGCCCTGGGGGAAGCCCTGCTGAAGGGAAGGGCACCCAGCAGAGACCTGTTGTGTAGGTGCCCATCCCTGGCTCCTGTGGAGACCTCCCAGCTCAGTTATCCCTCGGAGCCAGGCACAGACCTGCCCGGGCACATGTCTGTGCTCCGTGAGCATGAGCTCAGTGCCAGTGCCAACAGGGCAGTTGCGGTGCCGAGCTGTGCTCCAGCCACACCCAGGGGCAGCAGGACTAACCCTGGACACCAGTGCTGGGCTGTACCAAAAGGAGCTGTGAGTCCCTCAGGAACATGACCTACACCAAGGGACACTTCCTACCTTGCTGGCTGTCACGGTCTTGCCCGTCTGCTGGGAGAGGATGGCAGCGTACTCTGCCTCGGTGAGCTTGCCCGTGCTCAGTCCTATCACTTGGCCGATGTACTCCCCCGGGGTCTTCAGCAGGCAAAGCACAACAGGCCCAAGGTCCTCCACAGCCATCCCATCCATTGGGGTGTCCCCCATGGGCAGCTCTGTATGGAGAGATTGATCCCAGCTGGAGAGCAGCCCAGCTCTGAGGAGGTACAGTGTACAGGGACAGCTTCAGCACCCAGTCCCTGAACGTGAGGTGAGGGAGGGGTGAGAGCACCCATCAGCACGGCAAGGCAGGGGAGCAGGGCTGAGCTCAGAGACCGTGGCACCAGAGCAGCACTGTGACTCGCCTGGATCTGCAGCCCCACCACCTCCACCATCCCAAATGCACTTGGGGTGTCCAGAGCCACTCGGGGATCTGCAGAACAGCCCTCAGCACCACAAACAGGCCCAGAATCTCGCTGATTACTTGCAGGCCACTGAACGGGTCTGAAGACCATAATTCAGCTTGCTGTGGTCAAGCTGGTAGAGGCCTCCACCCTACCAGTCCACAGCCCTGGCAGTCCCTCTACCCTTCAGCCCCTGCACAGTGGGAGCAGATGAGGACAGTCAGAGGACAGCAACCCACAGAGCAAGAGCTCCTGCTTACCCAGGACAAAGGTGTCTCCCTGCGGGGCCTTCTGCGGCTTGAAGATGGAGAGGAAGTTCTCGAAGTAGAACGGCAGCCGGACGATGGTGGTGGGAACCCCAGTTTTCTGGAAGTACTCCTCCACCTCGCCTTTGCCATCGAAGTGCAGCACCTCCAGGCGGCCCCCTGTCAGCTGGTGCACGTTCTCCAGGCCGCTGAACACGACGTGGCGCAGACCCTGGCGCTTGGACAGGTCAGCGAGACGCCGTCCCTGGGCGAAGGGAGAAACTGGCCATGAACAGGGGAACAGACATTCCCATCCTTCCCTCACCCCACCTTCCCTTTGGGGAGGATCCAACTCCCACCAGCCCTCAGCTGGGACCAGGGCTGAGCACAGTGAGTTGTCCAGGTGGAGCCAAATCCTCTCCTTACCCAGTCCTACTTCAGAAAGACCACACACCCTCCAGCTTTGGAGCTCGCTGCTCCACCAAAGACGTGAACACCAGCATCAAGAATCTGCCTGGCCAACATACCTGCCCTAACCTATCTTATCTTTTGTTTGTTGCCATCCAGGTGTGGCAACTCCGCTACCTTGCAGAATCTGTCCTGGGGTGAGCACCACCCTTGGGATCTCTGATACTGCAAGATTTTGGCCCCAAAGCTGCAAGCACAGAGAGCTACAGGTCTGCAGGCAGTGACAACCCCAGCTCTGCCCCAGGAAGACTCTTAGGAGCCAAGTGTTCCCACTCCTGCTACTGCAATTCCTGGGAAGTGCTCTCTGTAACAAATTTAACAACTCCCTGAAGGCACCAGACCCTGGAGCCACGAAACCGCGAGGGAACAGGGTACAAGTCTTGGCTTTGCTTGAGAACTGGGACCTGGTGTTTGTGACGCCTTGGGGTCTTCTGGACTGGCCACACAAGCCATCAGGGCTGCCATAGCTGCTCCAAGAGCTGTCCCATGTTCCCCACTTTAATACTACTCATGATCCACTCTGCCAGATAATTCCGCTTGTGGTCCCAGTTAATGTCAGGACAGGTACCTGCTCGATTTCCTTCTCCTTGCTGCAGTGTTCCCAGAAGTTGGTGACAATAAAGGCTCCGTAGGCACCCGCCAAGGCCCGCTCCAGCGATGCCTCATCGTCCTGATCCGCCTTCACCACCTCGGCTCCCCTCCGCCTCAGCTCCTCCGCCTCCTTCTTCTTGGGGCTCCGTGTCACCGCGCGCACCTTGAAGGTGCCGTCGTCCAGCAGCGCCCGGGCCACGCCGCCCCCCTGGGCCCCTGCAGGAGCAGCCGCTCAGGGCCCCGCGTCCCCGGGGTGCGCTGGGGCCGCGGGACGGAGCCCCCGACTGCCGCAAGGACCGAGCCCCCGCTCGCTCCCCGCACTCCGCACCCTCCCGGGCGCTCGGCATCACCCTCGCCCTCCCCGCCGGCCCCCGGGCACAGCCCGGGCTCCCCCCGAGCACTCACCGGTGGCCCCGAACACCACGATCAGCTTCTTCCCGGCCATGCGGCAGCGCGGGCGCTCCCGGGGCTCTGACAGGGCGAGAAGCAGCGAGGTCGCACGGCCGCGGCTCAGCCCCCGGCCGGCCCCGGGAGGGAGGAGGGGAGGGAGCGGGGCGGCTGCGGGGCCATGGCCGGTGCCGGGGGACAGCGGGCAGGGAGAGCGCGGGGCGGCTGCGGGGCCATCGCCGGTGCCGGGGGACAGCGGGCAGGGACAGAGCGGGGCGGCTGCGGGGCCATCGCCGGTGCCGGGGGACAGCGGGCAGGGACAGAGCGGGGCGGCTGCGGGGCCATCGCCGGTGCCGGGGGACAGCGGGCAGGGACAGAGCGGGGCGGCTGCGGGGCCATCGCCGGTGCCGGGGGACAGCGGGCAGGGACAGAGCGGGGCGGCTGCGGGGCCATCGCCGGTGCCGGGGGACAGCGGGCAGGGACAGAGCGGGGCGGCTGCGGGGCCATCGCCGGTGCCGGGGGACAGCGGGCAGGGACAGAGCGGGGCGGCTGCGGGGCCATCGCCGGTGCCGGGGGACAGCGGGCAGGGACAGAGCGGGGCGGCTGCGGGGCCATCGCCGGTGCCGGGGGACAGCGGGCAGGGACAGAGCGGGGCGGCTGCGGGGCCATCGCCGGTGCCGGGGGACAGCGGGCAGGGACAGAGCGGGGCGGCTGCGGGGCCATCGCCGGTGCCGGGGGACAGCGGGCAGGGACAGAGCGGGGCGGCTGCGGGGCCATCGCCGGTGCCGGGGGACAGCGGGCAGGGACAGAGCGGGGCGGCTGCGGGGCCATCGCCGGTGCCGGGGGACAGCGGGCAGGGACAGAGCGGGGCGGCTGCGGGGCCATCGCCGGTGCCGGGGGACAGCGGGCAGGGACAGAGCGGGGCGGCTGCGGGGCCATCGCCGGTGCCGGGGGACAGCGGGCAGGGACAGAGCGGGGCGGCTGCGGGGCCATCGCCGGTGCCGGGGGACAGCGGGCAGGGACAGAGCGGGGCGGCTGCGGGGCCATCGCCGGTGCCGGGGGACAGCGGGCAGGGACAGAGCGGGGCGGCTGCGGGGCCATCGCCGGTGCCGGGGGACAGCGGGCAGGGACAGAGCGGGGCGGCTGCGGGGCCATCGCCGGTGCCGGGGGACAGCGGGCAGGGACAGAGCGGGGCGGCTGCGGGGCCATCGCCGGTGCCGGGGGACAGCGGGCAGGGACAGAGCGGGGCGGCTGCGGGGCCATCGCCGGTGCCGGGGGACAGCGGGCAGGGNGCCATCCCATCCCATCCCATCCCATCCCATCCCATCCCATCCCATCCCATCCCATCCCATCCCATCCCATCCCATCCCTCAGCCCAGCCGCCTACTCCTTCCTCATGAAACCCGCTTAAAACCCGAGAGCCACCGCGTAACCCTCTGGGAGGTGGCTGGGGTTGTGTCCCTTCCTCCCCGGGGACCCCCCAAACCTCCCAGACTAGTGAGGTCTTTCCACCTTTCCTTGTTGTGGAAACGCGGCTGTTCCCCAGGAGCGTCCTGCTGCTCCCTCTGGAGCTGGGACCGTTCACGATCCCCAGGTTCGCTGTCCCCAGGCAGGTGACTCTGTGCAGGTCTGAGCTGGGGATCCATCCCCGAGCACCCTCTTGCCAAGCAACCGCACGAGTCAACAAACAGAGCCAGCCCTGGACTCTTCTCACCTCCCCTGCGAGCTCCGGAGGGGCCGCGGTCAAACCCACCCCGCCGGGAGCTCCATAGTTTAGTAAATAAATACAGTGAGAAATTTGGGGGTGGATCCAGTAAACCGGCCAGAAAATGCGTGAGGGATGTGTTACACAAAGTGGCAAAGAAATATTTCAGATGTGTTAATTAAGATAAATGATTAATTGTGAAAGCAGGAGGTACAGCCCTGACTGGGGTTTCTGCACAGTCATTTTGGATGTGAGGGATTTTAGCTACAAATTGGCTGCCGGGACTTACCAGGTGCCAGCTCCTCTTGAAATCACCCTCCAGACCGGGAAATTACCAACAGACTGAAAACTCGCCAGAGGAGAGGTTTTAACCCCTTACTGGGCACAGCCTGGGACGGGCAGGGTGCGAGGCTGTGGGAGACTCACAGCCCAAAGTGGTGGCTGGAGGTCCAAATCCCTGCTTGCCCCCACCTCTCCTCCCCAAACAGTTCAGAGCCCACCCTGACCCCCCCAGCTCTCCACCACGAGAGCTCCATCAGCCACCGCTTGCCTGAATGCCAGTGAAATTTTTACACGATTTACAAATTGAGGGTTTTGTAGAACAAAAATGGAAATTAATGACTGACCCCACCTGCCTGTGTGGAGCTGGGGAGGGGAGATCCCGCCGGTCCTGCTGCTCTGGTGGCTCTGGCTCCTTGGTGGGATAGGATCCAGCTCTTTGGAAACAAATCCTATTTCCAGGAAGCATTTATCAACGGCAGGAGAAGGGTTTTGGAGGAAAGGGAGGCTATCCCTACACTTTTATTCTACTCATTCAAGACACGACTTGAATTTACTGATGGAAATATTTCTTTGCACAACCCAATGAAGGGCAGGGCTGCTGCGACTCCAGCCTCTTCCATGGGATATTCCCGGCGTTCCTGGCCAGTGAGGGGGTTATGTAGCAAAACCCCTCGGCTCTCCCAGGCCGGGGTGAGCTCCTAGTTTTGCTTCAAGGGAATTCACAGCAGTCTGGATGTTGCTGAGGCCGGTTTTGTGGCTTTTGGGAGAAAGCACCGGCAGCGGGGGAAGTGTCCGCGCACGGAGCATCCCACCAGGACAGCCCCGGCTGCCGCTCCGGGGTCAGGCGCTGCTGGGTTTTGGCGGATCCCGCACCTCGATTTGCATAGTCACCAGCCCCGCGCTGACAGGAAGGAAGATCAGCGAGACCCAGGGCAGGAAGGGGCGAGGAGCGAACGGAAAGAGAGAAAAGCCACCGGGCTGGAACGGGCGGGGGGCGGCGGGGGAACCCGGACCCACCTCCCCCAGGTGCTGCCCCGAGCATCGCCCCGGCCCCGGTGCCATCACCTGCAGGGGACACCAACGGGAAGGGTGGCTGCTACCTTGACCTTGAGCATCCTCCGAGGAGGGAGCAAAGCCCTGGGGATAAAGAGCTGAGCGGGGCACGGAGGGGCTGCATCCTCTCGCCCACCACGAGGATGCCCTGTCCACTCCCCTGCTCGCACACCGACCTGGGGAAGGCAGCACGAGGCCAAGGTAGGGCTTGGTGGGGCTTTGGAGGGGTGTGGGGAGAAGGGGAGGTGTCCCTTGGCTCTCCCGTGTGGGGACAAGCTGCTCGTGCTGTGATGGCCCCGTGCAGTGGAGTCGCTGGGCCGGTGTGGGGGGGCCGGGAGCTCTCGGGCAGAGGTCCCTGGGAGGGCATGGCATGGCACTGCCACCATGCTAGCAGGGGTGGATGGAGCCCCGAGTGATGGACACGAGCATGGGACCTCACAGGGGGCCTGGCAGATGTCACAAATTCTGTCCCCTTGCCTGCTCTGCCTGCCTGGGCATGAAGGCAGCCACAGCCAGGCTGTCCTGCCTGCCCAAAGCCTTGTGCAGCAGCTTTCCCCCCCCTTATTGTCATTTACTCAACTAATTATCTTCCAGACCGTCCAAAATAAGCTCCAAGATGTACCACCCATAGAGAAGGATGAGATTAGTGACACACTGGCCTGTGGCAGGGTGCAAAATTGCACCAAAGAGTGGGGCAGGGCCCTGGGGTGCCACAGGTCAGGGAGCTGCAGCTCAGCCCTGCACCCAGGTGGGCACAGAGCCCAGGGCATCAGACTTAATCCTGCTGTTATTTAGGACACTGTGTATCCCATAAATATGGGGCTGCTGGGGACAGTGCCTGCTGGAGCACGGGCTGGCTGCTGTCACCCTCTGGGATATCACTGTCACTCAGGTTTGGCCACCACGTGGGACAATTATCCAAAGCCAGGCAGGCATCGTGGGGAGCCAGGGGACACCTCCCACTCAGGATGTCCGTGATGCACAAAAATTTCTTTCTGGAGAGCGTGCAGCTGCTCTTTGGGGTGCTCTGCAAGCCCAGGAAGATTGTTCTGAGCAAACCCCGGAGGTCGCTGGGGCGGTACCACATCCGTCAGCATCCCTGCAGCCCGGGCTGGCAGCAGCTCCTGCCCAATTTTCGTGCTGATATCCTGAGATCCCATGGGTGGGAAGGGCAGAAGCTGTGTGCTAGGAGGATCTGCTTTTCAATCAGCTGTTTGCAGATCTGTGGTAAAGCATCCCGGGGGCACAGCCAGCTCAGGAAATGCATCAGCCTTCTTTCTGCAGCTTGTGAGGTGCAGCAGTGCCCTGCAAGGCACCTCCTCTCCAAAATTAACTTCATTTCTAGCTGTTTGGAGTCAACCATAGATTGATTTTTGTTATTTTTTTTCTGGTGAGATTTGGGGTTGGCACTGCTTGGCATCCAGCCCAGGGGCCCTTCATGGCCCCTCACCTCTTATTTAACCCCTGCTGTGTCTGGGCCCTGTTATTGGGGTTGGGCTTTAAGGAAACAAAAAACCAAAACCCAAACCTGGAAGAGATTAGATTTGACATAAAATAGATTTGGCATTAAGTCCAGACCAAAAAATGTAAGTCAGATGTAAACTTAGATAACTGAGTTACTTGCCAGTCCGCAAGCGTCATAATTGAGTAATAATGCAGAAGATGTTTTATTGCATCGTTTAATTAACAGAAATTAACGATGTGAAATCTCTTCCACTCTGCCAAAAGGTGGCAGCCTGCATCCTGGCTTCGGGATTCGCTCAGCTGCCGGGAAACAGCTGGAGCTGTTGCCTTGGGAAATGTTTTCATGCAGCTCGCTGACCTCCGAGGTGGGATCAGTTCAAGGCAGGAGAAATAACTAAAAAAGCGCCGAAGGTGTGCGGGCAAAGGAGGCCGAGAGCTGCAGCACGCCGGGAAGTGGTGGGAGGGTCCGGCGGGGCCGGGGGAGGGAGGGCAGCGCCGGGCCGGGGCTGAGCCCCCGGGGCTCCCCCGAGCGCAGAGCTTTGGGGGAGCGGCTGCACCGAGAAACCCCGCGGTGGTGGCACACGGACCTGGAGATGGCCAGGCTGAGGTTTCCTGCGTGCTTGGGGCATGGAGCTGAGCTGGAGGGGGCACCTCCCACCTGCGGCAGGTGCTGTGTGATGATGCAGTTTTTAGCTCATATAAAAAGCTTTTAACCTTATCTAAACACTGCAGATCAGTCCGTTTCTGGGTGTTTTCCATCTGTGGGTGCCTGCAGCCACGCAGGAGCTCTTGCCCAGCACTTTGGTGCCTGTCTAACCTTGGCACCCTCAGCCCACCCCCAGCCCACCACAGCAGGTCGGGTCCCCAGGGCTCTGCGAGCTGGGAAATCCCACTCGAGGTACCAACCACCCCCCCAGTGCTGCTGGTGAATCTGCCCATGAGCCCCTGCAGGGGACAAACACAGATTTCCAGCTGCTGGGTGTCACCTCTGCAGTCCTGGTGCTGCCGGCAGCTGCTGGGACAGCTCCTGGCCTGGCACGGTCCCAGGTCCTCAGCAGATTCCCAAGGCATGGGGTGATGGATCTGTCTGGGGCAGGAGGAAGTTCTGGGAGGCAGTAAATGGCTGCTTTCTCCAGACAGCTTCATGCTGTGGTCACCTCAGGACTGTCCCTTCATCCTGGATTCCCTGGATGCTGCTCTGGTCACGTTGGACTTCCAGGAGTGAAGCTGCACCTACAGAATGAGAGCCAGAGATGAGCAGGAGCAGCTACCCAGGCCCGTGTTCTCTGGTGTTGGTGCCAGGAGTTTGAATCTTGGAACAGGATGGACACAGCAAAACCCACAGCAGCTGTTTGGGAGAGGATTGGCTGTGCACGTGGTCAGGAACCTTCCAGGCACCCAGGCACTGATGGGTTTTGGGCAGGGATACTCAGGTGGGATGTAGGGATGCTGGTTCATAGGGATGGTGGGATTGGAGCTTCTGGAGGAACACATCAGTGTTGACTAAACATCCTTAGAAGAGAGAATTTTCTCCTGGGCTGGACCTTTGGACCACACTGAGCCAAAAAAGGTGTTAATTCCAAGTTCTTGCCAAGAAAATCCCCATTTCCCTCCCTGGGCCTTGCAGGTGCCACCCATCAGTTTGGCTGGGCAGCCCCCACCCTCCAGCCTCTAATCCCAGTTTCCCTGGGGATGCAGGCAAGGCAGGGCAGCCTCAAACCTGCATCACTGCTCCTCTGGCTGCCGGTGGGACATTGTCCCTGCTGGATCTGGCCAGGCAACAGCTGCACACCCGGGATGTGCAGGATTGACACCTCGGGCAGAGGGGAGTGTGGCTCTCCCAGAAGAGGACTTGTGGCCAGCAGCCTTGGAATGAGCTGGGTCCCATCCTGGGCACACCTGGATCTCTGTAGGAGTTATGGAGCTTGGCTTTGGCTGGCCCCTACCCTTCAGACAGCTCTTGTGAGAGCTGGCAACTCCCTCCACCCCCTCAGGATGGAGCCTCCAGCAGCCCCGTGTGGTCCTAGAGCTGCACCTGAAACTACTAGAACCAGAAAAAAACTGCAGCTCCTGCATTATTTCTTCTGCTGCTTTTCTCCCAGTGAGATGCCTCGGCACGAGCTGGCCCACGGCTGCTGGTTTTTGAAGGAGCACCAGAGGACACCATCAAAGGTTCTCTGGTGTTGGAGCAGGTTTTCCCCATCAAAGGGCCACGTTTCAGAGGAAGGGCTGAAGGGAGCATCGCTGCAAGCAGCAAAACCCCCTTTGGTTCTGGCTGTGCTCTGGCTTGCACAGCAAAGATGAGAGACAGACCTGGGGACTGCAAAGGCTTAATTGAACCTTCCAGGCCAGGTAGAGACAAGAACACATCAAAGGGTGAACATTTTGCTGTGAGTTGCTCACTGAGCTCCTTTAATTGATGGGATCTTCATTGACTGGGTCACTGCCTGGGGGGTGATGGGTGAGAGCTGCTGCTGGGGCCCTGCTGCTCCCGGTGAGGAGAAAAGGCCTTTGCTGTGGGATCACCACTGCTGACACCAGGGGGTCAGAGCTGGGCAGCCAGGGCAGAGCCCAGGCTTCCAGCCTGAAGGGAGAGGTGGTGGGCTCAGAGCCTGCTCCAAGAGCACCTCCCAGCCCTACAAGGGCTTGTCAGGAACCACCTGGGCAGGTGGGGCTGGGCTGGTGCTTTGTCACCCAGCACCTTCTGTCCCTTACCCCCTCTGTAGGAGGTGCCACATGTCTCTGTGGGAGATCCAGCCACGGTCTGTGAGGGACTCAGCCCTGGGGATGCTGTCAGGTCCCTCCTGCAGCCTGGCCACCTTCTGCAGTCTTGGACTTATGGTGGGAGAAATGAACCCCAGCATGGATCCCTGGGAGGGAGGATGAACAGAAGGAGAAGTTCAGAGCACCTTGACCTGGCACCATGGACCAGAAACTCTGCCAGGTTTTCCTGGTCCAGCTACATCTGTGCCTTCTCCCTAGAAGAGGTTTGACCAAAGAGAGGAGTTACCTGTACCTGTTGGTGAGGCTGCACCAAAGCCCCCACAGTGCCTTTGTCCCCCTCGGGGTGGGTTTGACAAAGGCAAGACTGTCTGTGGGCAGGGACCCCCTTGCAGAGCCCCTGACCAGCATGGAGGTGTTCACATGGATCCAGAGCATCCTGTAGGCCAGGTGGAAGGGAGGAAAGATGCCAGGACACAGGCCCTGGGACACTGTGTGTGCATTGCAGCTGTGATCCCACATCCCCTGGGGCTCAGAAGTTCCCACCCAGACATGGCCAGTGCCTGGAGATGACTTTGGGGCTGGTGGAGAGGCCACAGCACAGTGCCACCTGAACTGGGAGCACTCTCAGGCACGGAGACATTTCCTTCTCCACCTCTGCTCGAAGAACAACAGGACTCTGAGCAGATACGCTTCTTAAAAACAAACACCAAACCCTCAGCGTGGTTTGGCAGCAGCTGAGGGGGAGGGAGCAGGTAGATGCTCCTTCTCTGGGTGATGATTCAGAGCATCTTCAGAGCTCTGCAACAGGATGTGGTGCTGGCCCTGCTCAGCAAGCCCCAACGGAGGCTCTGGATGGGGGCAAGGTGGGTTTGAAACCAAACCAGGCCTTTCATCACTCTGCCTGCTGCCCCATGACTTCCTTCACAACACAGAGAAGAAGAATATAGAAGCAGTTCCCAGCCTTGGTGACAGTGGTGACACTTGGGTGCTCCCCGGGTGGCACAGGGGCACTGTCAAGGGCAATTAATGCACCACTGTGCTTGGGAAAGGTTGTGGCATCAGTGGTGGTGGTGAAGGCACCAAGTGTGTGGCACTCGAGGTCTGGGCCAAGCTGCTGGAGCGTGGTGGTCCCAGCTGTGGCCCTGCCAGGCCTGCAGTGAAGGGGACTCTGTCGTAGCCAAAAGCTGATGAAGGACCCTTGGCTGAACCCCACCCAGCACCCCCATAGCTCCCAGCTGGCTCCCTCCCCCATTGCTCCTGATGCTTTGTCCCTCCTTCCCCCAGGGCCACGGGCAGGGGCTGAGGAGCCCCGGGTGGTGCTGTGAGCTGGCCGGGGGGACACGGGTGGTCCATGGGACGCTGCTGCCACCGCAGCGCTCCTCGCCCAGGGACCGCCCATGCCACGGGAGGCCTCTGATGGAAGGTGAGTGGTGGCTGGGCAGATCCATCACCTCGGGGGAGGTCTGGATTCAGAAATGGGATGAGGTGGGGCACCAAGGTGCGAGCAGTCCCCAGTCCAAGCGAGCGCTGTGCTGGCACGGGGGCAATGGCTGTCTCTGGAGAGAAATGATCTTGCTCAGACGTTTTTCTCTGCAAGGGCTTGGATTCCAGGAGAAAACACCATTTCATGATTGTGTTCTTCAGCCTCTTTGACTCCAATTTCAGTAGCTGCTGCCCTGACCTAGCAGCTAACAAAGCCTCCTGCCAGGGCTTTGGGATGGCATCATCGCAAGGAGGGCTCGGGCAGGGCACTCAGGAGAGCTCCAGTTTCTGGCTGCCACCTTCAGAGTCAGAGGGAATTCTCCACTGCTGCCTTTCCCTGTCACCCCTCACCCACAATCCCAGGGCTGGCCAGGACCCACCTGTCCCGCTGTCCTGTCCCACAGGGACCTGGATCAACCGGTACCGCAGGCAGCTGGCGAGGTCCATCTCTCCGCAGTTCCTGGAGGAGATCATCTCCCACCTGCGCAGGCTGGAGCTCCTGACGGCCGAGGAGGCTGCCCAGGTGCAGGCAGAGAGCCCCCTGCCCGAGCAGGTGAGGGCCGTGGTGGACGTCCTGGTCGCCAAGGGCAGCCAGGCCTCCCAGTCCCTGCAGAGCTTCATCGAGACCTCCAACTGGCAGCTCTACCTCCACATCACTGTCTATGGTAGGCAGCCCAGCCTGGAGCCAGCGAGGGGGGCTGCACACGTGGCCTGGTGCTTGCTGGAGCACCCTGAGGTGTGCACAGAGCTGGGGGGAGTGGCAGCTCTGGTGGGAGCATCTGTGCGAGTGGTGGTGCCATCTCAGGGACTCTGCTGGGGAAGGACACGGCCAGGGGTAGCTCCAGTTTCTGGCTGCCATGGAGGGACCTTTCTCTAGGCCCCTCGCTGCTCTCTGCACACCTCTCTGGGCAGCCTGAGGAGTCTTTGATGTCCTCAATGTCCAGATCACACCAGTCAGTCCCAGTGCCGGGCTGGGAACAGGAAAAGGATGGCTGACCCTGACCCCATCCACCGGTGGCTGCCCCAACTCCAGGCTCTCTTGGCAACCCTCTTGCCAGGAGAGGTTTCCCTGGTGTCCCTCCTGGTTGGAAGGCTCCAGCCTCAGTTGATGTCTGCTTTGAATCTCTCGCAGCCCCATCCCCTGCTTGTCCAGCCTTTGCTGGAGGGTTTAATTTCACTGTGATGCCTGAGCCAGGTGAGCAGGACAGGTCCAGAGATGGCCACCAGGTCCAACCAACAGTCCAGTTCATCAGAGAGTCCAGTTCATCAGACAAGTCCCTGGCAATGAGCCAGGAATGAAGTCAAGTTGGGAAGTCAGTTGAGAGGCCAGGATCAGGCCCAGCAAGGGCAACCACGTTCAGACAAGGTCCAGTGGCCACCAGGCAAGGGCAGAGCGATGAGGTCCAAGACCAAGGACTAGCTCCTACAACATAGCTTAAGCTGAGGCTGAAGGCCCAGGGCTGAGCTTAAATGGGCTCCTGGACTGATTGTGAGGCTGGTCAGGGCCCTTTAGGCCTATTGGTGCCCTCTGAGCCCTGCCATGTACCTTCCCACCAGGATGTGAGGGCTCCATGAGGTTTCCCTCTGCATGGGCATGGCAGAAAAGTGAAGCAGCTTCTGTCGTTTGCCTTTGTGGTTCCTCCTCTTCCTCCTCACCCCTGTTTCATTTCTCTGTGCAGAACCCATGGTTCAGAAGCACCTGGAGAGCCTCCAGAGCTCCTATGGGAATGGCCTGGAGCCAGGAGCCCTGCAGCGCCTCACCAACCTGCTGCTGGTGGAAGGCCTGACCGACATCCAGCAGAAGGAGCACGACATCCTGCAGGTTGAAACCACCAAAGGCCTGCCAAGCGTATCCAAGAGCATCCCCCTGGAGAAGCTCTTCCTGCCTCTCTCCAAAGTCAGCATCCCCCCTCGGATCTCTGTCACCGTCGGCGTGGCCGGGATTGGCAAGAGCACTCTGGTGAAGCTGTTTGTCTGCACCTGGGCAAAGGGGGACATCAACAGGGACATCATGTTCGTGCTGCCCCTCACCTTCCGGGAGCTCAACACCTACGAGAAGCTCTCTGCTGAGCGCCTCATCTGCTTGGCCTTCCCTCACATCACTGAGCCCGGCTGCATCTCGGCCGGAGCCGCCCGCACCCTGCTCATCCTCGATGGCCTGGATGAGTTCAAGACCCCCTTGGATTTTTCCAACGCGGTGGTTTGCACCGATCCCAAAAAGGAGATCCAAGTGGACAACCTGATCACCAACATTATAAGGGGAAACCTGCTGCAGGAGGTCTCTGTGTGGGTCACGTCACGGCCGGCGGCAGCCAGGCAGATTCCCGGTGGGCTGGTTGATAGGATGACAGAGATCCGAGGGTTTGGGGCTGCAGAGATGAAGGACTTCTTGGACCAGATGTTCCTCAACAACAGAGACTTGTCCAGCCAAGTCCTGAAGCACATCAGGGCTAACAGGTCGCTACAGGTCCTGTGCACCATTCCTGGTTTCTGCTGGATTTCTGGGTCCTCAATCGCTTATTTCCTGAAACATTGCAGCGACCAATCCCAAGAATTGGTCCCCAGGACCCTGTCAGAAATCTACTCCTATTATTTTAAAATGGCTCTGAGCGGCGACTGGCTGGAAAAGCCGAGAGAAACCCTCAGGATCGAGCAGGCTGTGAACACCAGCAAGAAGCTGGTGGGCAGCCTGGGCAGGCTGGCCTTCTACGGGCTGCTGCGGAAGAAACACGTGTTCTACGAGCTGGACATGAAGGCCTACGGCATCGACCTCTCCCTGCTGCACAGCAGCCTCTCCACCCGCCTCCTGCTCAAGGAGGACATGCAGACCTCCACAGCCTACTACTTCCCCCACCTGACCATCCAGGAGTTCCTGGCAGCTCTTTATTACTACACAGCGGCCAAGCGGGCCATCTTCGACCTCTTCATGGAGAGCGGCATGTCCTGGCCCAAGCTGGGCTTCCTCAACCACTTCAGGAGCGCCGTTCAGAGGGCGCTGCAGGCCGAGGACAGGCAGCTGGACGTCTTTGTGCGCTTCCTCTCGGGGCTGCTGTCCCCGCAGGTGAACAAGCTGCTGTCCGGGTGGCTGCTGGCCAAGGACGAGCACAGCGGCTTCAGGAGCCAGGCCATCAGCGTCCTGCAGGGCTGCCTGAGCAGCGACCACGCCGTCTCCTCGCGCGCCGTCAACACCATGCGCTGCCTGCAGGAGATCCAGCACACGGACATCGCCAAGGCCGTGGAGGAGGCGATGAGGAGCGAGAGCCTGGCCGGGATGCTCACCCCCGTGAACTGCTCTGCCCTGGCTTATCTCCTGCAGGTCTCTGATGTCTGCCTGGAGGAGACAAACCTCTCCAACTGCCTCACCTACAACGTGTGTAAGAGCCTGCTCTCCCAGCTCCTCTTCTGCCACAGCCTCAGGTGAGTCCTGGTGGGATTGCACCGGGAGAAGTGAGCAGAGATGCCAGGCTGTGACTTGTGGAATCACAGATTGGTTTGGGTTGGAAGGGAACTTAAAGCCCATCTTATTCCAACCCCCTGCCATGGCAGGGACACCTTCCACTGTCCCAGGTTGCTCCAAGCTCCGTCCAGCCTGGTCTTGGGCACTTCCAGGGATCCAGGGGCAGCCACAGCTTCTCTGGGCACCCTGTGCCTGGGCCTCCCCACCGTCACAGGGAACAATTCCTTCCTAACTTCTAATCTAAATCTCTCCTCTTTCAGTTTAAACCTGCTCCCTGTTTTAAGTCCCCTCTAAGTCCTGGAGGGCCGTGATGAGTTCTCTCTCCCCTGTGACTCACAATCCCAGGTGTCAATGGAGACATGGGCCCACCAATGTTGTCCACCCGCAAAGAGCTGCCCTGGGGGTGGCACTGGGTCAGCTCTGCCTCTGTCCTTCAGTTTCTCCGCCTGGGACAGGCAGATGTCATGGTGATGCCTGAGGTGGCCACCTAAAAAACAGAGACTAGACAGGGATAAGGGAATAAAGGCAGGTATTTATTTGTAGGACCTTCAAAGGTACACCCTGGGCAGGCCAAAGGCGACACCCAAGATGGACCCTGAGTCATGGGTTCTTCACACTTTTATAAGTTTGGTCCATTTGCATATCCGGGTTAATTCTCCAATTAAAGCTTCAGTTAATGATGTAATTTCCCCAAGTTCACCCCCTTCTAAGATGTTGGTTTACACATTTTGGGCCTAGGACAGTCTGGGTGTCCTTGGAGAGCAGGCTTGGAGAGGCTTTGTTATGTCTAGCTGGCATGAGAGAACAGAAGTGAGCAGGCTACAAGAAACTTCAGAGTTACACACTGGGCAGTACAGGATTTGAAAAATATGGAAGTTAAAACCTAAGGCATCAATGAGAGGATCATCCTTTCTCCACTTTGTTCTCCAAACCCTTGCTCTTGCTCTTTCCTCGTGTCTTCTGCAGGCTGGACAATAACCAGTTTAAGGACGACGCGATGGAGCTGCTGGGCAGTGTGCTGAGCGTGAAGGACTGCCAGATCCAGAGGCTCAGGTAGGACCTGGCCCAGGGCACACAGGATGTCCTGGGGATGCAATGTGGAGCTGGGGCACCTCAAAACCAGGGTGGGGGTCCCCCAGGAATGTCTCTCCCACTGGCTCCCCAGGGTACCCAATGACAAGGACAGCCCCACACGGTCCCCTGCACCCAGGCACAGTGACCTTATCCCAAGGTTGTCTTGCCCAATCTTCCTGGAACTGCTGCCTCCTCACTGTTCCTAAGGAAATGTCTATAAATCCATGGGTTATCCCAACAAACCACTCCCCAAGGTCATAGCAGGTCCCTGGACACTCAAGGCTCTGCATGGAGGGGACAGTCTCCTGAACCCCACGCAGGGAGATGCCTCATCCCAGACAGATGGGTTCCCACTTTCCCCACCTCCTGCTCTTTCTCAAGGCTGCACAGAGCTCCCCATGCTGCCATCTGAGCTCCCTTTTTATGGCACAAACGAATTTTATGTCCAGAGACGGTGTCCTTGCAGTCCCTGCCTGGTGTCCACCCCAGGAGAACATCCAGCACTTTGGTTGTACCACGAACCAAATGCTCCCCATGGCTGCTCTCTGCTCACCCATCCCAGCTGTGTCCTGGCACACGCCAGGGTCTGTGAAAGTCTCTTTCTCTTCTGGAAAAACACCCATTTTCCTTTTTCTGGGCAGCTTGGCAGAAAATCAGATCAGCAACAAGGGAGCCAAAGCTCTGGCCAGGTCGCTGCTGGTGAACAGGAGCCTGATGGTGCTGGAGTAAGTGTTCCCCCTCCCCAGCTCCTGTCATGCACACATTCCCACTGGGAGCCATTCCCCGGCCATGGATCCCACCCAGCCTGACTGAGCTGGGGAGGGTCTCCAGCCCCTAAAGCCACCACCACGAGCTGCTGGCCTGATGTCCCACCTCAGCATCTGGCTTACACTGGGCCTGTGCCGCTCTGGCTTTGCTAACCTTGGCTTTTCTGCCTGTCCCGCCCAGCCTGCGGAGCAACTCCATCGGCCCCACCGGAGCCAAAGCCCTGGCTGATGCCCTGAAAAAAAACCAAATCCTGCTCTCCCTGAAGTAAGTCTCAACTTATGTAGCACCTCCTGGAGCAGATCCCCAGGCAAGCCCCCTTCCATCCCTTTTCTGTCCCACTGAGGTTTTCCCAAGCTCCAAGGGCCAGCACATTTGGAGACCCCGGGCACAACCTGGGCCAGTCGTGCTGGGCAGTGAACACGAGGGCAGCTGGCACAGACCCAGGGACAGGGGCAGCCCTGGGCCAGAAAGCTGGGATTCTTCTGCCTCTTGGCTTCAGTGGGTCTGGGTTGGGGTTGAGGTCCAGGTCGAGGTCCTTTCCTTGCATGGGAGCTCACAGGGTGCTGTTCCATGGAAGAAGGAATATCCTGTGGGAGAGGAGGGAAGGAGACTCTTGGTCAGGGATGCTTGGGGACCAGACCTCTTTCTCAACCAGGGATGAGGGCAAGCAAACCCCAGGGCAAGTGGTCACTGCCCTGCAGCCCTGCAGAGCCCCTGGCCCTGCTGTGGAAGCATCCATGGCTGGCTTCACTCTGTCTCCCACAGCCTCCAGCACAACTCCATCAAGGAGGACGGGGCCGCCTTCCTGGCCGAGGCCCTGCTGACCAACCACAAGCTGGTGACCCTGCAGTGAGTGACCAGGACCTGCTGTCCCCCCCTCCAGCCACCCAGCAGAGCGAGGTGGCACCGATGGGGATGTGGCACCTGGCATTCACAGGTGCCTTCCTCACTTTTGCAGCCTGCAGAAGAACGCCATCGGAGCCCAGGGCGCCCGGAAAATCGCGGAGGCGCTGAAGCAGAACCGCAGCCTGAGGGAGCTGATGTGAGCACGGCGTGAGGAGGAGGGATGGCAGTGCCAGCGCCACATCCCCCGGGACCCGTGGGCGGGAAGGGCAGGAAAGGGGCAGGCCCATGTGACAGGCAGGAGGGACACTGCTGGCTCTGCCAAGGGGGTTGGTGCGGATAGAGGGAGCAGGGACTGCAGCGCTGCTGTCAGAGCAGCCCTGGGGAGGTGCTCTCTGTACCTCCAGGGATGCAGGGAGCCACATAAAGGAGGGAGAAGCCAAGCCTCCCCTCTGGCAGAGGGAAGTAGCAGGGCTCCAGGCCCTGGGGGAACATTAAGAGCTATTCTGGCTCCAAGCAGCCAGGAGAACAGAGGTGTACGTAGGTGGGAAATGAGATGGCAGCGAGTTCGTGCTCGTTGCTGCAGCAGGAACAGCCTGGGGGAGGTGAATCCCTCGCTGGCAGTTCCAAGCTTCCTCTTCTGTCTTAGACTCTCGAGCAACTCGGTGGGAGACAACGGCTCCATTGCCTTGGCCGAAGCTCTGAGGGTGAACCACAGCCTGCAAAGCCTTGAGTAAGTTCCCCCTCTGTGCCTGGACTCCTTGACAACAGAGCCCAGCCTCCTCCCTCCAGCAAAATCTGCCACCCCTCCAGCCCTCAGCCCCTCGCCATGTCTGTCCCACTGCCCACTCCCTGGATGTGCAGGCTGGAACACCGTGTGGCAGCTCCAGCAGCAGCCAGGCTGGCCCTGCCTTCTCCAAGGGGCACTAACAGAATTAACCCTAAAACCCAGGGATGGCTTTTTATTCTGGTTTGGAGGAAATTAGTAGCTTTGGGTTTTCTCTCTCTCAAAAGTGATGGGAATTAGCAAAGGAGGGAGGTAATGGGGTGGGGCCTGGCAGAGTCAGGGTGGAATTGTGCAACCTTCATTCCCCGTGGGAGCAGCACCTGGAGAGGAGGGCTGATGGCTCCTGGCCATGAGTGGCCATGCCCTGGTACTGTCCCTGTGACCAGGATCCCAAACCCACAGGAACCACGTGCCCAGTTGTGCCAGCAGCCACGGTGACGGCCAGGTGGGGACAAGGCTGCCCCAAAGTGCTGGCAAACCCTGTCCCCTCTGCTTGCTGGGGCTGGTGCTGCCCTGGTCAGCAGGAATTGCTGATCCTGCCCTGGCTGCTCCCAGGATTGGTCCTTCTGCCTCGGCTCCCCATTTCCTGTGCTTGGGAGATGCCCTTTCCTCAGTGAAATGGGCATTTTCCACCCCAAACGTGACCCTGCAGCCCAGCTGTGATGCCAAGACTGGCCCATCCCCACACCTTCCCTGTTTGTCTCAGTCTCCAGAGCAACTCCATCAGCAGCACAGGGGTCACAGCACTGACAGCGGCTCTCTGCTCCAACAAGGGACTCCTCAGCCTCAAGTAAGTGACAATCCCTGCAGCCACCCTGGCCAAAAGCTGCTGAGCCTTTCAGCAGCCTGGGCTTGGGCCTGGTTGTTGCCACAAGTGCTCTGAGGTGCTAAAAGAAGCTTTGGTCCCTCCTCCAGCTGTGAGAATCTTCTCTCCATCTTTAGTGTTCTCCCTTTGGGACAATATTCATTCAGCCATGTCTTGGAATGGAAGGATGGCAGCAGGGATGGGAGGCTGGCAAAAAGCCCTGGTGGGCCACCAGTGCCCACAAGAAACACAGGGAATGGAGCTGCAGAAGCTTTTGGGGGTGGTGATGCCATGATGATTTTTTGCCTTTTCTTTTATACCCCTTTTATGTACTTTTTCTATATTCTCAGTGCTTCTAGCCCACATTCTTAGACCTAATATTTTGTGAAGCCCAGAGCCCGCAGCCCTTGGCAGGCTGGCAGTGAGGGGTCAGAGAGCCCCAGACACCAAGGGCCTCTCCAGAACACATCCTGTACCCTGAGCTGGGCCCAGCCAGGGGAAGGGTCCTGGGGCGGGGGTTCCCTGGAGCCTCTCCCTGGGGAATCTTTGCTGGATGTGCTCATTTGTGAGGCCCAGGATGTGATCCCGAGTGCCCGTGGGTGTGCATTCCGTGTGCTCTGGGGCATTGCCCCTGCCTGTGCTGCACCTGAGGGGCCTGCAATAAATACCCAGGGAAAAAACCCTTTGTCCCCTCTAACCGTGTTTGGCTCTTCATTTGAAGACCAGGGAAAGGCATCGGTGGTCTCAGACAAACTGCTCTCCTCAGCTGATGGCCTCAGCCCCAGAGCAGGGGGCAAAGGGGGCACTGGGGGAGCAGCTGATCCAGCCCTGCCTGGCTGCTCCTCCCCAGCCCCGCGTCTTTCCCCAGCCTCCGGGAGAACTCCATCAGCAAGGAGGGGGGCCCCGCCATCGCCCGTGCCCTGCGGAGCAACAGCACCCTCAGGAAGCTGGAGTAAGTCCCATGGGGCCCAGGAGGGCACCCAGACCACCCCGTGGTGTCCCTGGCGCTGTCCTCAACTTCCCCTGTGTGAGTTGAGTCCTCTGTCCCTCCAGCCTGGCGGCCAACCTGCTGCACGATGAGGGGGGCAAGGCCCTCGCTGTGGCCATCGAAGAGAACCGGGCACTCACGTCCCTCCAGTGAGTTTCCCCCTGGGCCTGGCTGGCTCTGAAGCCCCTCCAGGCTGTGACAGGGGCACCCCTGGGTCACCCTCCCCGGGGGTGTGCTGTGACACCCTGGATGGACCCATGGGTGTGGACATCCCTGTGCACATCCCTGGATGGGTGCAGATGGGTGTGGAGCCAGGGTGGATCAGGGCACGCTCACAGCCCAAGGCTTCACTTGCCGTTTTCTCCTGTTTGCAGCTTGCAGTGGAACTTCATCCAGGCCAAAGCAGCCACGGCCCTGGCACGAGCACTGCAGTCCAACAGCAGTCTGGCCAGCCTCGAGTAAGTGGGGACATGGGTGGATGGGTCCTGGGCCCGACTGGAAGGGCCCTTAAAGCCCATCTAGTTCCACCCCCTGCCATGGGCAGGGACACCTTCCACTGTCCCAGGCTGCTCCAAGGCCCATCCAACCTGGCCTTGGACACTGCCAGGGATCCAGGGGCAGCCACAGCTGCTCTGGGCACCCTGTGCCAGGGCCTCCCCACCCTCCCAGGGAACAATTCCTTCCCAATATCCCATCCATCCCTGCCCTCTGGCAGTGGGAAGCCATTCCCAGTGTCCCTGCAGACCCTTGTCCAAAGTCCCTCTCCAGCCCTCCTGGAGTCCCTTTAGCACTGGAAATCTGCTGTGTCCCCATTGCGTGTCCCTGGCTGGGGATGCTCTAAGTGCCTTGTGGCCCAGGAGCTCTCCCAAGCCATCTGGGAGTGCTGGGCCCTGTGCTGGCTGCCCTGTCCCTGCTCCTGGTTCCCAGCCACGGGCACACACAGCACTTTTGTCCCAGCCTGCAGGAGAACGCCATCGGAGACGAGGGAATGGCCGCCCTCTCTGCCGCCCTGAAGGTCAACACCACCCTGGCAGATCTCCAGTGAGTATCCAGGCTGCAGCAGGGCCCTGGTGTCACAGCCTAATTACCCTAATTAGCACACCATGGCCACCTCACGACAAGTGCTGAAGGGCCCCATTCCCTTGCAGCCTGCAAGCGGCTTCAGTTGGCGCAGCCGGTGCCCAAGCCCTGGCAGAAGCCTTGATGGTCAACAAGAGCCTGCAGATCCTGGAGTGAGTGCTCTGCACAGCCACCAAGTGCCCACAGCCGTGCCACTGACCCCTGGGGTGTCTGAGCCTGGCCCTTGGCTCAGCACTGCTCCTACCCTGGCATGGTGATCTCCCAGGCCTGGCTTGCCTGGCCCTTGGCTCGCCATGTGCGGTCACCGCTCCCCTCCTGCCGCGTGGGGCCACCCCGGGCTGTCCTCCCTCACTCCCGCCTTTGCTTGCAGCCTGCGGGGGAACTCCATCGGCCTGGCCGGGGCCCAGGCCATGGCCAGCGCGCTGAGGGTGAACCGCAGCCTGCGCCGCCTCAAGTGAGTATCCCACTGCCAGGGGGAGCCCGAGCAGCCTTTCCAGACACTCCCTTAGGGAAGAGCGATGGCATGGCCAAGCCAGTGGTTCTCAGTAGGGCAAACCCCGAGCGGATGGCTTTTCCCGATGCCCAGTCCCTGCTGGTGGCCACGTGTCCCTGGCTGGTGCTGTCTGACCCTCCTGCCCCCGCAGCCTGCAGGAAAACTCCCTGGGCATGGACGGAGCCATCTGCATCGCCACGGCCCTCAAGGGCAACCACGGCCTCTCCTATGTCAAGTAAGTGGCTGCTGCAGTGGGTGGGAAAGGCAGGGATGGGGGAGACCATGGGAACCGTCCAGGGACCTGCCCCACCACCAGCACTGCCCCTTCCTGGCTGCCCCACAGGGCAGGGGCATCCCGCGCCCCTCCCGGCGTGACAGCCCCACACCCACACAGCTCCACACCCCTCAGCTCCTCTCCAGGGATGCCTCTGGGCCAAAGAACCACCTCAAAAGACAAATACTGTCCAAAACATTCCAGGGGAGAAGTGGCTCAGTCCCTCCAGCTCTCCAGGGCTTTCTCCAGCTCCTCACTTGGCTGCCTCAGGGCTCTCAAACACAGAGTGCCCTTGAGCAGGGTTCTGCATGGAGCTGGGTGGGCACAGGTGATGCTGGTGCAGCATCTCCCGTCCCCACCAAGGCTCCTGCTCTGCCTCGTGCCCCAGCCTGAGCTCCTCTCTTTGCTCCCAGCCTGCAGGGGAATCGCATTGGGCAGTCGGGAGCCAAGATGATCTCGGACGCCATCCGGACAAACTCGCCCGACTGCGTCGTGGACGTGTGAGGGGGCCTGGCTGCAGCGAGGAGGGGCCCGGGGTCCCTCTGGCCAGGGAGCTCCTTGGTGCCCATCTCAGGGGCAAGGAATGCTCCTGAGCTCCTGGCACGGCCCAGGAGGACCGAGGGTATCGGATCAGGAGTGCAGGAGGGTCAAGACTTGTGTTGGAAGCTGAGGGATGCGTATGCCCATGTCCCTGTTCATCCAGGCCCAGGGGGAGCATCAAGAAATGAGGGGAACACAAAAAGGAGGGAGAAGGGGCAGATCCCACATGCCAGACCTTGTTTTTGTGGGTGATGTATCTGCTGGTGGCAGCAACTCCTCCTGTGATCTCCCTGGTGCTCTGTCACCCCTGGCTAAAACCAGCCCAGTCCTGCAGGCTCCCCTTGAAATCCCAGATGGACACGAGATATTTGCTGCTGCCTTGCTCAGATGGGAGAGGTGCTGTGGACCTGGGCACTTCCAGCAGGTCCTGGCTGTTGCTGTGCCCTCAGTAGGGGGTTGGTGCTGGCCAGACACACCTGAAGTGTTTGGTAGAGCTGTTCTCTATCGAAGAGAGAGGTAACACAAGGTGTAAGAATGGAACCATCTAGAAAGACCTTGGAAAATAAAGAGTCCTCAGGAAAATGGAGGAGTATGAGGGTGAATGTAAGAGGAACTGCACTGCCCGAGGGTGGGCTGTCTCCAGCACATCTTGGTGCTACACCAGGACTGCCTTTGCTCCAACTTCTGCCTCTCAGATTCAGGCTGGCGCTCTTGCATCTCCTGCTGCTGTCACTGGCGTTCTGTGACCTTGGGATACGTCCTCCCAATGTCCCAGCTGCAGGGTCTGTCCCTAGCAGGTCACCTTTTGACCAGGTGGCTGCTGAGAGCAAAGGTGGTGCCTTTGTGTGTGTGGCAGAGAGCCAGAGACTCTGCAGAGGTGCCAGGTTTGCAGGTGACCCAGCAGCCAAACTGGGAACCCCCTGAGCCCCCCTGAAGCCACTGTCCCCTGTCCCCAGCCCAGCCAGGACATGCTGCCACACTCAGGGCAGCCAGTGGCTGCTGCAGGGACCTGGGGGCTGATCCCAGAAATAGTGGGCTGAGCCCTGGAGATGTAAATACTTGGGAATAAATGACTTCCTGGGTGAGAAGATGCCTCGTGCAGCCTTGCTCTTGCACTGCGGGACATTTGGGATGGGCAGTGCTCCACTGCCCTGGGCTGAAAGCTCAGTTCACTGGCACAGGGGAGCTGCTGCTGTTCCTGCCTGGCACAAGCAGCTGCAGCACCAGCAGTGGCTTTCCCAAATTCCTGCTGGCTGTGCTGGAGGCTAGGTGGCAGTGCTGCCTGGAGAGAGAGGCTCTGGCTCTGTGCACACCACGGACCGAGTCATTTTTCCATGGGGGCCTCCGGTGCAGGAAACAGAAAACTCTAACTCAAACTGCAGCCTGGGCTGGGAGACTGGGCCTGGTCTCATGGGTCAGATCACACAGAATGGTTTGGGTTCGAAGGGACCCTAAAGCCCATCCTATCCCACCCCCTGCCACGGGCAGGGACACCTTCCACTGTCCCACGTTGCTCCAAGCCCTGTCCAGCCTGGCCTTGGACACTGCCAGGGATCCAGGGGCAGCCACAGCTGCTCTGGGCACCCTGTGCCAGGGCCTCCCCACCCTCACAGGGAACAATTCCTTCCCAATATCCCATCTATCCCTGCCCTCTGGCAGTGGGAAGCCATTCCCTGTGTCCTGTCCCTCCATGCCTTGTCCCCAGTCCCTCTCCCGCTCTCCTGGAGCCCCTTGAGGCCCTGAGGTCTCCCTGGAGCCTTCTCCTCTCCAGTTTTAACTCCACTCCTTCAGACTACCTGGTGCTGCTTTTTGTGCAGACAAGCCCTTGATTAAGTAAAGGATATGTTTAGGATAAATAGATTTAAGCCAGATTTAAAACCAATTGAAATGCATTCCCAGAGCAGCTTTCCATCCAGTTTTATTAAGCCAAAGAAATCTATTTGGACATAATAAAATGCAGGGAAATCAGGCACATGATGCTCACTGGAGTGAGACTTCTGGCACTGCAGTGCACAAGAGCCAGTTTAGTGCAATTATGGAAATAAGTACACATTACTGTGATTCTCATTATGGATAAACTGCTCATGCTTTGAGATTCACAAACCTGGCAATCCAAGTTTAATTTTCAGGTTTAATAAACATTATTTACCAACTCCTGAATTCACATTGACACACACTTTTCAGGCAGCAGGATATTAGCTCCTGACCTCTCCAGAGTTTGTGCTTCAAGAGGCCTCCTGCTGCTGAAGGGTCAGAAGTCATTATCACTTTGCTCCAGTGGTTCTGGCTTCCTTGCTCGGAGACTGGATTTGCCTGGGGAGATTTCCATGCTGTCATCTTCCAGATCATCCTCCTCCTCCTCCTCATCTTCATCTTCATCCAGGTCAATCTCACTATCCCCTGAATCTTCCTGCAGGAAAGGAAAGAAGAGTCCATGACCAGCTCAGCTCTGCCAGGACAAGGCCTCTTTGCCAGCCCAAAGTAAGGGATGGCAGCACTGGCTTCCCCCTGCGCTCCCAATGGATTGCAAACCTTCTTTCCCCACCCCACGGGGCTGATGAACACAAATTCCCTGACTTCTGCTGGGTGTGGACTATTAAAAACCTGGCAGGGTGTTTAACATTCAGGTGAGAGCTACTGTGAGACCACAGAACCAAGGGGAAGTGGAAGAAGAAGAAGAAGCATAGGAGAGGAACCCACCTGTGCCTTGTGCCGGCCTGGCCGTGCCGGGGCTGGGGTCCCCTTGGAGAGCCAGAGTGGAGGAACAGGAGAGGCAGAGCAGGAAAAAAAAGTACAAGAATGTAAACAGAAAGTACCTGGACTGGGAGCAAGGGAGAAGGCAGCAAGGGCAGACACAGCTCGGGTATCACGTGCCACACCAGCAAGTGACACAGGCCGCCCACACACCGCTGGCTCTTCCTAACTCCATCAATTCCTTGAGGGGTTCAAAGCAGCCTCACTGGTTTCATTCCCTGAGCTGGGACATTCAGAGGTCTGCAAAGGTCCCTGAGCTCTGAGAGGCTCAAGTCAGAGGGCAGAGCCATGAGACAACTGAAGGGGCTGCAGCTGAGGGCAGTCGCAGGCTGAAGGCCTTGGCTTTCCATGCCTGCATGTGCTGGGGCTGTGCCAGCAGGGACAGAGCTGGGAAGGCTAAAGGGGACAGAAATGGCAGAGGGTGCCTGTCCAAATCCGTCACTAACGTGGCCAAGGACAATCAGACAACACTGGGACTAAACTGACAACATCTTCACCTACAGCACCACGCTCTGGCCTTCCCAGAGATGGGCCTGGATGCCCAGGAGGCAACAACAGCCTTCACCACACCCATTGTGGCAGGAGCAAAGAGCAGAGCATGGGCTGCAAGTTCCTCTCCAGACACAAGGTGAGGATGCCCAAAAAGCTGTGGCTGCCCCATCCCTAGAAATGTTTAAAGCCAGGCTGGATGGAGCTTGGAGCAACCTAGTCTGGTGGGACGTGTCTCTGGGTGGAACAGGATGGGCTTTAATGTCCCTTCCAGCTCACACCATTCTGGGATTCCCAGAGATGTCTGAACCACACTCCTTGAGACAGGCAGCACTGGGGGGTGTCTGCTGGACTGGGACAGAAAGGTTCCATCTGCACTGGGAATTACCAGCAGCACAGGCTCAAACACAAACCCACAGTTCCACAGTTGTACTGTTTTCTACCCCTCTCCAAACCAGTGTTCCAGCATCACTGGAGAGCAGAACAGCCCCACTGCTCCTGGGATAGCAGCAGCTTTTTGGGATGGTGGGGAGAGCTAACTGCAAATGCCAACCATATCCCAACAGCTGGCTGGGATATGCAGCTACAGATGCAGCCACTCAGGTGTGCCCACAGGCACACAAAGGTTGCCCACGGATGCCAAAGGCTGGGCACAGACACAGAGTAAGTGCCTCCTGTGCCAACCTGTGTGTGCCTTTTACACTGTCCACTCACGTGTAAACCACAAGCAAGTGCAAGGCCAGGAGCCCTGGGGCAGCAGGATTCCCAAGGGAACAGCTCACAGTCCTGCTCTCATCCCTGTCCCATCCTCCAGAGGACTGAGGCTGCCAGTAGAGGCCATGGACAGGGCTCCAAGGGGTGGGTTTTTAGAGGAATGAAGGGGATTTAGGTCCATGTATTTAACTGCTGCTGCACTGCACTGGTCCCTCTTCCCAGAAATCTGCCCCACAGCTCACCACAACAGCATTCCTGCAGCCTGTGTGCCACCAGGGCTGCACTGCAGGATGGGGTGAAAGCACATGGAGCACACAGACTCCAAGAACAAAGGAAAAATAAGGAAATACATGTCTATGCCGAGAAGGGGTGTCAGCCATTGGAAAGAGGGGAAAAGCAGGCCTGGGGTGTGAGCATTCAGCAGGTAAAAAGGTGTCTCTCCAGCTGAGGAGAGGGAAGCTCTCCTCAGAGAAGCTCTGCAGACACATGAGATGGTTACTCACATCTTCCTCCGTGTCTCCACCTTGCATTGATCCTACGATCCGTGCGCCAGCTCTTCCTGCAGGAGCAAAGAGAATCACCATCAAACCTGGCTCGTGGTCACAAGAAAAAAGAGAATCACCATCAAACCTGGCTCGTGGTCACAAGAAAAAAGAGAATCACCATCAAACCTGGCTCGTGGTCACATGAACAAAGAGAATCACCATCAAACCTGGCTTGTGGTCACAAGAACAAAGAGAATCACCATCAAACCTGGCTCATGGTCACAGGGAGGGAGGAGGAGGGATAAAGCTTAGAGTGTATCCCTCAGTGAGATGATGAGATCCCAATTCATGCAGTCACCCCCTTGTTAAGCCTCATTGCTCAGGAGAAGGTAGGAGGGGGTAAGGCTAATTAACACTGGACTCAATGACCTCGGAGTTTTTCTCCAACATTAATGATTCTATGATTCTAATTCCAGTCAGGGTGCTATTTCCAGGGCTACCTAATTCCAGCGTGATGGTTCTGACAGAACAAGAGGAAATGGCCACATTAAGAAACAGGAAATTCTATCTGAACATAAGAAAGCTTTTTTTTAATCTGAAGGCAGCCAAACACTGGAACAAGGTTGCCAAGAGAAGTTGTGGAGTCTCCATCCATGGCGATACTCAAAACCAAACTGGATGTGGTCCTGAACAAGCAGCTCAAACCTCCTGTTTGAGCAGAGAGGTTGCTCTAGATGATCTTGAGAGGTCCCTTCCAACCCAAAGAATCCATGAACTGACACATTCCTTCCTCTGCTTTGAGAGAACAAAAGCCTGGTTTTCCCATGTGGTGAACCCTTTGTCCTGTAGAGAGCTCAGACCCCTTCTGATATTCCAGGAGGGACTGAATCTCACAAGAACCCCTGGCAGTGCCCAGGCAAACCCCAAGAATTTCCTGTTGGGAGTTTGATGTGTAAGGCTGAAGAGGGAGGTGGGGATCTGCAGGGAGTTCACTGAAAGGGGAGAATACCCTTGTGCCTGCTTGGCTGTTTCTGGCTACAGAGGCCACGGGAAGATGTGAGCAGGTGTCCTTTGCTGGGGAGGGAGCCTGGAAGTGTTGGGAATGGGGACAGCAGAGCTGAGAGCAGGGAGAAGCTGCCTGTGGGCTGCCTGGGTGACTCAGCCCTGCTGCTGCACCCACAGAACCCCCTCATCACTCACCAGATCCTATTTCCAGCCCCGCTGTGTCCATCCCATCTCACCATCTGTTCATCTCCTGCCATCACCAGCTTCCTCCATGCCAAATATGGATTGTTCCAACCTAGACAATCCACACTGTGCTGTTTTTAGCATGAAAACAAAGCAGCTTTAAAATATATCCTGGCAAACCTCTTTTTTTCTACTTCCCAAAGCACAAAAGATGACAGGTCCCTTTTGTCCCACGCAGTTTGAGCTGAGTTAGTGGTAGGAAAAAGCTGCCTAACTCATCCCCAGCTCACCAAAAACCCTTGTTGCATCAAGGCAGATAATTAAAAGGATTTTACGGCTTTATAGAAAAAGCAGTGGCCTCTATCCAGCAGTTGCTGGTAGCACAGGAAGTGGAGATGGAATGATAAGATTTCTGGATAGGTCTGTCTTCAGGCTTTGAAGACTTTTGCTCTAATTTATGCCACACTAAATGATGTAAATTTGGAGATGGTTACAACTGGCATCCTTAGATGACAACAGAACCCCATTTTTGTCCAGCCTACAAATTACTCTTGAGTTTAATTTCAATTTTACTCTGTAAAAGGCTCAGCGTAAAGTGTAGAATTGGGAACTACTACCTCAAAAGGAGAAAGCTGAAGGGAGCTCTTAAAATAAGACAAAACTGAGAGAGATCCTGAATATAAAAGAGAATCAAGGTATCAGATAAGGAGATCTGATGGAATAAGACAGTTCAAAATGCCATGGGAAGAGCTTAGAGAATGCTCACACAAGGTCTGCAGGATGCTGCTCCTCCACCAGTGGGCACAGTGCAGACATCCTATGGACATGTAACTGCTCACACCTGGAGGAACTCGAGGATCTGGGACTGCCTGGACTTGGATCCCTACATTGTCTAAGCCAGGGGCATCTCTCTAACTAGCAACTGTGGGATCAGCAGGGTTAGGTCCTGCAGCAAACCCTGGGACACTGCCAGGAGTGACCCCAGGATGCAGAGGGGCTGGAGAACAACCCTGGGACACTGCCAGGAGTGACCCCAGGATGCAGAGGGGCTGGGACTTCACCTGAGCACTAAGCTGTAAAGAGGAGAGAAATCAGATTTTCCATGGAGCATTATTTTCACTTCCAGACCACAAACCCCGAAGTTTCCCTGCGTGGGAGCACGGAGGGCAGATGGCCATGGTGTGTTTCTGTGTGTACTGGGGGCAGGCAGGAAACAGAGGAGTCACCTGCAGGGGACAGGGAGAGCTGGGGACCTTGTCACTTGGTTTCCTGGGTTCAGTTCAGCTGGAATCACACAGCTGTCAAGAGGAGAGAGCCTGTGGTGTTCCCACAGATAATGTGAATCCAGCTGGGACACGCTGTACAGAGCAGTAATTAGGAAAGATGCTGGTAATGAACAGCCTGTAATTCACTGCACCTTTGGAGCTAAATTTTCTCCCCATGCATGGCCATGGTTTGTAGGCACTGAGCCCTCAGGGAGCAGAAGGGAACGTGCATCCCTGATTTGGAGCCTGTGAGCTGTTGCCATTTTCCTTCTGTGTGATGCTCCCCATGGTACCAACCTATGCATCTGCCCAGGATGGAGCCACAGGGCTGGGATGATTTCCAGCTCCTCACCCAGCAGTGGGTACAAGTTAACCTTGCACCTCACAGCAAGGAGTGACACACAACCCGAGAGTCTGGACAGCCTGGGAGGGGGGAGGTGGATTTGGAGCTGACCCATTTTGCTCCCAGTCTGGAGATCTGCAGTCAGGCTCCAGTGTTTAATGTTGAATTCACAGCATGAGCTCGCAGGAGACACCTCTCTTCCCTTTGCATCACATTCCCTTCCACACACAGAAGAATGGAATGAACCTTTTGCCTGATTTTTCTGAACTGTTGTCCTTTGGGCACTGTGGTCTTAATCAGAATGACAGAATATCCTGAGCTGGAAGGGACCCACAGGGATCATCCAGCCCAGCTCCTGGCCCTGCACAGACACCCCAACAACCCCACCCTGTCCATCCCTGGCAGCGCTGCCCAAACACACCTGGAGCTCTGGCAGCCTCGGGGCCGTGCCCATTCCCTGGGGAGCCTGGGCAGTGCCCAGCACCCTCTGGGGGAAGAACCTTTCCTGATCTCCAGCCTGAGCCTGCCCTGGCCCAGCTCCAGCTGTTCCCTGGGTCCTGTCCCTGGCACAGGGAGCATAGATTGGAGCTGCCCCTCAGGAGGAGCTGCAGCCCCCACTGTGCTCTGCTCTCAGTCTCCTTCTCCAGCTGAACAATCCCAGTGCCCTCAGCTGCTCCTCAGACCCTTCCCCATGCTCGTGTCCCTCCTTTGGACGCTCTCCAACAGCTTTAGAACCTTCTGATATTGTGGCACCCACAGCTGCCCCAGAGCGGAGGTGAGGCCACACCAGGGCACAGCAGAGCAATCCCCTCTCTTAGCACAAGACCCTGATCCCAGCAGCATTTTCCAGGCATTGCCAAAATCCAGGGGTTCATTAAGCACAGCACAGCTGCTGTATGGGGGAGCACACTTCAGCTTAATTCTTACACCTCCATGACAAGGAAATCTGCTTGGAAGTGAGGGAGCTGTTCCCACCATTTCAGACCTACAGCCTCTCCTCCTTCTTCACTAGGTCTGATGTTGGGATGGCCCAAAACCTCCTCCCTCCAGGGAGCATCTCCCTTCCAGACACAAAACCTCCAGCCAACAACAGCTCTGCTGGGAGCAGATGCTGACATGGAGGGAAAAGCCCCATTTCAGTTTTAGACAAATTGATTTCTGTAAATCCCATCTGCAGCCTCTTTTCAATGTTCCCAAACACGTCTGACTGCCCACCTTTCCAGTTACAGGTAATACTGTCCAGCAGCTGCTGTATCAGGGAACTCAGGTCTGGAAAGACTTATCTGAGGGACAGGAATCTGCAGAGATCCACACAGAAATACAGGCAAATGGGAAGAGCAGCTGTAGCAGCTTCCTCCCTCCCCGGGTAACTTTGCTCACAGTACTGACAGTCAGATCCAGCGTTTCAAACACTGTTTTTCCCTCCCAGTTTTCCCTCCTGTTCGACATGAGGAGGCAAGGAATGAGAGACTAATCTGACTCCCCAAAATGCTTTTACAAGGTTACAGTTAGGACTTGATTTGGTTTGCTTGCAAAGCATATTCCCTGCAGGAGCACAGCCACAAGGACCCACATTTCCCATGTGTACAAAGCCCCAGTTAGAGTCAAACTGCCCTTGGGGAAGCTCCCCCGGAAGGAATTTATTTTTAAAAATTCATGCAGAGCAGGATCAATTTGGTGGAGCCCTCTGAGGTGCTCTGGGAACAGGTGGACTTGTGAAATTTTTCCCCTTGATTCCATACATTACCCAACAGCTGGGGAACCTGAACCCTGCACAGACAAATCCCTCCATGCCAGACCCATTCCTTGTGCCTCAGCTTTGTCCCTCAGTCCATGGAAGGTGTGAAACCCACTTATCTCCTTGTTTTGAATCCAGGCAAACACATGCCAGGAGATGCCTGCAAACACCAGGGCTCCTCAGAGCCATCGGGAAGAGAGCAGCTGCCCAGGGCAGAGCAGATTTTGGTTTGTTGCTCTGTACTTCTTGATAACTGCCAAGAAATCAGGCAGGGATATTCAGGAGGGCTCTTGGGTTACAAAACACATTCCCAAGCCCCAGATGGACTGGAAAGTTAAGAATTCTGTGCCCAGCAGAGCCTGTGTCACAGCTGCTGCTGTGTCTGACTCACTTCTGCCCACCTGACACCACATCAGGCGTCCTTTCTGTGCAGACACCCAAATTTAATTTGGCCTCACGAAGAGCACCTGGAAGCCCCTCTGAGTGTGGGAACTGCAGGTTCCTGGTGTTTCTGAGACTCAGGCCTGGCCGTGCTGGCACTGCTGGGCACCAGGAGGATGCTGACAGTTTCTGGAGTCTGTGGCAGAAGTTTACATATGCAACAGCCCTGACAAATCCTCCCTGAGGGCACTTCAGTGTTGCCTGACTCTGAACAAGGCATTTTCTTCTGTTTTTTTCTCAAAACCACAACCTCCAGGCACCCTGCAGCAGTGGGGAGACCCTGACCCCTGTTTTTTAAGCATTTCTAAACAGACTGACTGGGGGAATGACTTGGGAAGGGTAAGGAAGGAAACCATATCCTGTGTGCTGGTAAGAGGCAGCTGTCCCCGTGGATGAGGCAGAGGGATCAGGGATGGGATCACACAGCACCTTGAGGGATGCCCAGACAGCTGCAGAGGGTTTCAGCACATTTTTCTTATCAAGACTCATTTCCACAACAGAGGAGAATGAAACATTTTGAGAAATCCAGATTTGTTACCATCTTGTGTTTGTAAAGACAAATGCACTTGCACACATTTCCTCATCCTGGACTCAGAGATGCAATTTCCTTGAGGAATCAGAGGGAAGGGAAAATCAGAGCAATTATTTAACGTGTGGTTTTAGAAATGAGGCAGGTGACAGCCACAGGAGCTCAGTGTGAACAAGACATCCAGCGAGGAGAAGGCAGCTGTTGCATATTCCCAACTGAATCCCTCCACTTTCCTGCCAACCAATTTCACACCTGTGGTTTCTACACACCTGGGGGAGGTTAAGAGGGAAGGAAAACATTCTAGAAATTCCACAGCAGAAATCTGAACACAGCCACAAGCTGGAGAGAGAAATTCAACAAGCAGAGTGACAATTCCCACTGAGAACAGAACTTCCCTGCTTTTCAGCCTGCCTGCTGTATGGAAAGATTGGAAACAGGGCTATGGAGGCTCACCTGAGAAGATTTGTATGTCAAAACTTCCCTTTTCCCTACAGGACTGACAAAAATGAGGGATAATTCAGGCTCTGCAGCCTTCCCCCAGCATGCATGGCTCCACAGCCACTGAGCAAGTGCCTCTCTGCCAGCACATCATTAATACCCTGATCCTCTGGGCCAGCTCTGGCAAGGAGAGGGGCTCCAGGAGAGCTGCTCCCTTACTCTGTGACTTCAGACTGATTGTCTGCTAAAAAAGAACAAAACTGCAACAAAAGAAGTTCCTGTCTCAGTAGTGAAATGGTCTCTGTGGTCAGGTCAGGGCAAAACCAGCCCATAACACCAATGGTATAAAAGGAAAAGAGCTACAGCACTGGGAGAAATGGTTCCCAACAGCTGAAACACCCTGGCAGTGTGGAACAGAAGGTGATTTACAGGCACAGTTCCACAAGGATGGACTACTTCAGTCAGCAGCACTGCCTTGTCACCAGCACAGTGTGACCCAGTCTGCGTGGCCTCCCCTGCCACCTCTGGAAGGGGACAGATCCTCGTGATGCCACAATGCATTTCAGGACTCTGGTCAAAGTGACTGAAAAGATGGAACTGCACACAGAATCACAACATCACTTCAAAATCTGCCACTTCTGATAGTGTGGGTGACAAAAACCTATTTTGTTCAAGGGGAGACTGGACAGGTTCTTCAGAGAAAATAAATGTACTGAGGGTTAGATTAAATCTGTGGAAGCCACAACTGATGGGGTTGAAACAGCCTGAGAGCAGTAGGGAACCTGAGGGAAGTTCTCATGTGCTACCCCAGACATTTTCTTTCAGCCAGTGCTGGGGAGGGACCAGGCTGGATGGATGCTATGGCTGATCCAGTGCAGCAGCTTCTGCATTCCCAGGACAAGGCTTTGCATCCTTTACCCCATCCTTTACCCCAGGTGCACATGAACAACCATCCTGCTGCAAGCAACTCATCTATGGACTGTTTCAGGCAAGAAGCGTCTCTGCACTGCAAATGGTTAAGACTTTCAATGCTGAAAGAATTTCTTTTCCTTTGGCTCTCTGACAAAACAAGAATCTTACTGCAAGTGCCATCCCAAATTCAGGGAAGGCCATTGTATTTGTCACAGCCTCCAACAGCTATTGCCACACAGAATTAAAGGTGATGTGAAATTTTACTCACATTGGCAATGTTCAAATTAAAATGTAGAGACTGTATTGCCTCCAGCTCTGCCATCCCCAACACAGGAAGGACGTGGAGCTGCTGGAGAGAGTCCAGAGGAGGCCACAGGGATGCTCCAAGGGCTGGAGCCCCTCTGCTCTGGAGCCAGGCTGGGAGAGCTGGGGGTGCTCACCTGGAGAGGAGAAGGCTCCAGGGAGAGCTCAGAGCCCCTTGCAGGGCCTGAAGGGGCTCCAGGAGAGCTGGAGAGGGACTGGGGACAAGGGATGGAGGGACAGGACACAGGGAATGGCTTCCCACTGCCAGAGGGCAGGGTTGGATGGGATATTGGGAAGGAATTGTTCCCTGTGAGGGTGGGGAGGCCCTGGCACAGGGTGCCCAGAGCAGCTGTGGCTGCCCCTGGATCCCTGGCAGTGTCCAAGGCCAGGCTGGATGGGGCTTGGAGCAACCTGGGACAGTGGAAGGTGTCCCTGCCATGGCAGGGGGTGGGATGAGATGGGCTTTAAGGTCCCTCCCAACCCAAAGCAGTCTGGGATTCTATGATAAATCAATTCATTCTCTAATTTACACAAGTAAATGATCAGTGGCACAGTGGGTTATTACAATGAGCCCCCCTAAGGAGGGGACTGGCCTGTAACTGTGATATTGTGACAATAAAGCAGCTGTGGTTTCCCAGCCCCACAGGCAGCACCTGCAGCTTGGCCACTGCTCTCCCAGCCATGGGCTCCCACCTCGCTGCTCCCTCCTGGATCAGAGCCCTTCCTGCCTCCCTAAGGCTGCTCTTGCCACGTTTGCTGACCCAGCAGCACTGAAGTCAAAGCTCCAGAGCCCATTCCAGCTTCCTTCTTCAGCTGCCCCTGCCTGCTCCTCTGCACGTGGGGAAGGGGTCCATTTTCTCTCTGTACCACACAAGTCTCCTCCAGCTCCCTCTTTGCTGCTCCATGGGAAACGAAATCCTGTAACTTCAAGTCCTTTAATTGGCTGAAAGAATAAAACCAGGAGCAATGTTGTCAAACCTGCATTTAGTTTGAATTTTGCTGCATCTAGCCAGAGCTGATGAAAGGGCTCTTGGGAGGGTGCTGATTTTTCTCAATTATACCAAGTGGCCGAAAAAGAGGGATTATCTCTCCCTGAGAATCTTGCCTCTATAATGGCAAGACACACTGGAATATCTGCCTCCCACCGAGAGAGGGAGGAAGCCTTATCTCCCAGCACTGATAACCTGGGAATTAGAGATGTAGAAGTGCACCACAGCAGCCACAGGGACTGAGCACAGTGGGCCCTTTTTCCTCAGTTTGAGAGCAAATGTGGCTCAGCAGCAACACCACGTAAGAAATCACAAAGCCTCAAAGGAAAGTGATTGAAATATCTTAAATTGAATCAAGGAAAAAAGCAGTAATTAATAGAAATAATGTTCTTGTTATGCTGCCTTGATCATTAAGTGTATTTTAAATGCAAATTGCTGAAGAACACCAGCAGATCTGGGGTGTGTTCAATAGCAAACAGCCAGAGAATATTCAGCCCTGGTTTTCTGAAGAAGCTGCTGCTTCTGACATTAATCTCAGGTCTTAAACTCTGATGAACTGAGTTTCCATTAAGGGTAATCAATAACAAAGCTCTTCCTAGAAAAAATTCTACTTGCAACAAAATCTACGACTTTTAGAGTAAAAATAAAACTGCTATTAAGAGCAGCAGGTACTCAGGTTATGGTGTTCTCTGAAATGAAACATCACAGCTACAGGATCACTTCCAAAGCCCTAAAACCTGTGTACAAACCTTTCCTCGAGAAATGCCAATGTAAAATATTACTCAGGGAGTATCAGCGTTTCTAGCACTTAACAAGAATTTTCAATTTTCAAGAAAAACAGAGGAATGTAGGATAAAAGTGGCTGAATTACACTGACTGAGAACATCAGCTTCTTTCCCTGGCCTCAGTTAGAGAGGGGAAAGCAGAATTCCACTCAAAAACCCCCACATATTTGCAGGTTATCTAAGGAACAGGTTCCAGAAGGAGCAGTGGCACATGAAATCCCCCACACAGGCAGCTCCTCCACACCCCAGAGAGGCTTGTGCTGACAGACCAGAATCCCTCACCGCTGACAGAAGAACTCCCCTGATTTCCTGGCCGTGCTTTGCTCCACTCCAGACTAAACAGAACATTTCTGAGTGAAACACAGAGCCTCACACAGCAATTCCTCTGAGCTGCTTGTGAGCAGTGGGATCAGCAGGCAGAGGCTGCAGTTCCACTGCCCATGAAGCAGGACAGAGGGCTCACATCCCTCCCTGGGAGCAGCAGCTCAGGGTGCTCCACCTGTGCCCAGTCAGGGCAGGTGACTTTACTGACTCACTGAAGCTTTCCTTTGGAAGACTCAGCTAAAACAGCCAACAGCTAAAGGGAAATAAATGCTTTGCAATGAGAAATGGTATTGCTTTCCCAAGGCTTTGTATAAAACTGCTTCACGAATGTGTTAGGCAATACCAAGGCAGGATTTCCCCCACACAGTAATATTTTTTTTCACAGTAAATAATCCTTCATTTGTTCCCCTGGAAGCACTGTTTTCTCCACAGGGCTTTATCCTCCTACAGCTCCTGAGAGCTGAGCAGTGCCAATATCCTGAAGGGTGGCAGAGGCTTCTTCCATTTGCAGCTACTCAGGTAATTCCAGCGTATCCCTGTGAATCAAGGCACTTCAGGAAGGGTTAGGATACCTTGCAGGAGAGCTTCCGTGCTGATGCGGTGCCTCACGATCTGCAAATCCCCCTCACTGTCGGATCCTTCATCCTCCTGGATGTCTATGTCAGAATCATCATTACCTGGTAAAAAACAAACCCAGTTAATACCACCCAAACCAGCCCACAGCCCAGAACAGCAGCTGCACACAGGAGATACCAGCAGTTCCACCTTTGTTCAAGCCCAAGAGGAATTGAAAATGCAGCTGCAGAGAGCATTGGCTCTACACAAGAGCACAGGAAAGTGGCCAATATCCACATCCCAGGGAGAAATCCTTTGGCATGTGAGTGCCAAAGCAGCATTCACTGTACACAAGAGTCTTGGACACTCCCAGACTGTGCCATAAAGGTGCTGTTTAAACATCCCCTCTGGATATGAAGGGAGGGTGCTACCTCAACAAGTGATCTAAAGATAAAACCCTTTGGAAAGCATTGGGAAGTGTGTGTTTATTAACACATCTCCTGGTTTTACTCTGACACCAGCAATGTCAAAACCCATCCCCTGCACTATTTGCCTTCCATTTAGTCCTAGATAAGCCCAGTTCCACGTCCCCAGACAAAGGAATGCAGCTACAGCCAAACCCAAGATGCTGGAGAGAGGGGGAAGCTTCTAAAGATGCAGGAACTTCTTCAGATATTTTCATCATCTGCCTTTGTCTCCTTCTCTCTATCCAAAGTAAAGCTCCCTGTCCAGTGCCAGGACAAACCCAACAGGACCCCACGGGAGACCCAGAAAAGCAACATTTGCTGCTGATTATTTAGAGAAAACAGGCAATTCTTTCCCAGGTACATTTAATTACACACATGTCTGAGCTCAAAATGGAAAGAACTACTTTAATTAGGATTAGTAATGAGCTGACACATCTTTGCAATATTTAATTATCGGACAATACACAAATATTAGACATTTTCCCATCCTCTTTTTCACTGCAATATTAAGTTAATGAGAAAATAATACTGGCAAGGAAAGTTATTTGCTAGCCTGGTAAGATGACAAGGCTCCAGCAGAGTTAGCTGTAATTTCTATTTGCACTTTCCTCTTTGGCAAGTGAGGGAATCACTCACTGCTGTGTGACCTGGATGCTGCTTCTGTTTGCCTGGCATTTAGGAAACTTAGGTTTTGTTCAGCCTTGCATGGGCAAACTCTTTGGGAAGAGCCATGTGGAGCTTACAGAAAGGATTCAAGTTTGTGCTCAATATATTACAGAATGAATTTATCACATCTGTGATGGCTCTTACTGCTACTAAAATGCCCCCATTCTTATTTCATGGGGTTTTTTTCTTCCTTCTTGGTTATTTATTTTATTTTTAGCAGCAATTTCTCCCTTTCAGGCTTTGTCACTTGTGTTCCTGGTAGGCAGCACCACTGCCAAGAGCTGGGGACGCTGCAGGGAGCCCACTGATTACTTGGCCAAACCTTTCCAATTCCATGGCCATCCGTGCTTCCTGCTCCTCTCTGGGATCTCCTGAGCATGAGCTGCCAGCTGAGCAGGGACCAGCGACCTCCCACTGCCAGAGAGCAGGGCTGGATGGGATGTGGGGAAGAAATTCTTCCCTGTGCCTTTAATCCTGGACTGCCTTTCAATCCAAATGAAAATACAAATTCAACTGGGCTCCCAGCATGTCATGGAATGGTTTGGGTAGGAAGGGACTTTAAAGACCATCCAGTTCCACCCCCTGCCATGGCAGGGACACCTCCCACTGTCCCAGGGTGCTCCAAGCCCCAATGTCCAGCCTGGCCTTGGACACTGCCAGGGATCCAGGGGCAGCCACAGCTGCTCTGGGCACCCTGTGCCAGGGCCGCCCCACCCTCACAGGGAAGAGTTTATTCCCAATAACCACAGTACAGCACTTTTCCTGCTGAGTTGTGACTTTGAAACAAATCCTGTTATGGATCTAAGGCAGGAGTTCGGGTTTTCCTTGAACAGCCTGGCTGGAATCCTGGTGCACAGACCCCACCTTGGAGCATCACTGCAGTGAACTCGTGCCAGAGGCTCAGGAAAGTGACAGCTGCAAATGCAAATTCAGCAGCATCAAAATTCCTGTCCCCAAGCCTCCTGCTCCCTCTTGAAAAGACGTCAAGAACCTTCTTCACTCCCCCAAAATAAATATACTGCTCCAATCCAGCCCAAGGGCTGCTATCACCAAGCCCAGCTCTGCCCATGTACAACCTGAGTTATCAGCTGAGCTGAATTGTGCTGAGCCAAAATCCCAAGGACACAGAAGCAGAGCACAGTGCTGAAAAATTATTCAAATACCCAAGATAAAGAGAAGCTGAGCACAGGCTTTTTATCAGGATTAAACAGCAGACCAGCCCAGGGCGGTGTGTGACCTGTCCTAGGCAGTGCTCCACCACCAAACCCCTCACTCTACATGCAGTGTGCCAAGTTCTCACCAAAATATTCTTGGTATTCATAAACAGTGACAATTCAGAAAGTTTCATTTAACGACATGTAGCAAGACTTGTTGCCCTAGAAGAAGCCACAATCTCATTTGTGTAACACTGCACAACTAACTACAATCCATTTTGGGGAGACAAGGAACATTCCTTATGAAAAAAGCAGATTTTTCTCAGGATCAGCATAAAGCAATGAAGATAATCAACCACAGCACCACAAATTGCCATGTGCTTGTACAGAGTACAGAACCACTGAATGGAGCTGGCTTATGAGATTTATATGGGTTTACATGAGGATTATTGGAATTCTCACAACAGACTTATTTATTATTATTCAGCAATCCATGTGCCCCAATTGAGGCCAAGCTGGCAGCTTCCAGAAGCTTCAGACTGAGGTTTTTAAGCAGCTCTTGTATTTTTATTATGAAAAGGTAATCAGCAGAACAAGTCTGTAAATTGTGCTGGGCCCATCTCCCCACTGCTGTGATTGACTCTACTGCACACAAAACACTCCAAATATCAGCCTACCTGAGGGAGAATATATTGGGATTTTAAACCCCACTTGCCTTTCATTGCAACATTTCTATTTCATAAAGATAGTTTTCAGTCAAATAAATTAGTTTCCTTTAAAGCTGTCCAGCCAGAAAAAAATACATCCTGGTTCCACTGATCTCCAAAGGTGGGATTTTTGTTCCTGCTCCCACTGCTCCCAGAAAAAAAGTCAGAGCTGATACCTGGACAGATAATACTATACTGAAATGATTTAATTTCTGGTAATTTGCAATGCTTGAAGGAAAAGCAGCATGATTCAATAACTTTGCAGTGATTTCATTACAGATTTGGTAGTTTGCATCAATATTCAAGTAAAGGTATCCAGCTGTAAAATAAGAAGTTACTGTGGTGAGGATAATGAGCACAGTGGCCATTGTTTATTGATATGCTCTGGAATTAGCTGTAAGTGCTGTGCAGAGTGTCCAAGTTCATCAGAAAATCACTGCCTTGAAAACACAGGCACTGGCTCCACAGCAATTGCACCAGGATGCTGATTTTGGTAAGAAAACATCACAAGAACAATCAAACGGGCAGCTGACAGCCACTTGATCCCAAATGAAATCCAGTTAATAACTGGCATGAAATAAGGGAACAGGAAAAATCAAAGGGGGTGGGATTGGGATTTTTAACGTGCGGAAGGAGAGAAGCTCAGTGCCTATTGGAAGCCTCAGCTCTGCCAAAGCCATCCTATTGTCACACCAAATCCAGAACACCAGGCTCTGTATCAGCCTGGACACTCCTAAACCCACAGCTGAAGGGAAAGAAATGCTTTGATATAAAAATTTCTGGAGGGAATGTCCTTTGTCCTTAACACAACACTGAGATCTGTCATCTGATCTCTAAGAAAAATTCAGCCTGGTACTGAGAGATACTGAGCAAGGCCCAGATGTGTGTAGCTCCTACAAATTCCAGTGGAAAACTTGGATGTTCAGAGCTGTGTAGCCAAAAACTGGGCAGTAACAGCACCATACAGCAACAGGGAGGTTGCAGAGCTCGCTCTAAGTGCAATTTTTTACCTTGCTTGGTCATTTTAAGATCACAGAATCATGGAATAATTGGGGTTGCAAGGGACTTTAAACTCATCCCATTCCAGCCCTGCCATGGGCAGGGACACCTGCCCCTATCCCAGGCTGCTCCAAGTCCCATCCAGTCTGGTGTATCTACAGAATCCACCCAATTTATAACTAAGGATGATTAACCACTGCCTGGGGAAGCAATAGGTCTCAGCCACTTGAAATAATTAAACTTAACTCTGGATGACAAGCTCCACCTAAACTGGGATTTGGAGTCTCAGCAGGAGTGAGCCGTTAAGTTATTTTTGGGCCCATTTGATCAAGAGGTCGTATTTGGTGACCAGAACTATTTCTAACAGTCTTACAAGCCAAAAATCCATCAAAGTACTATTAAATTAGACCATGAATTTGCAATTACCCAACAAGCACAACACAAAGCTCCTGTGGACCAGTTCCAAGTGTCTCTCACAAGAAGATGGATGGCCTGAGCACCAGCAATACCCTCCAGGAATCATCCAGGAGTTTCCCCTCAAATTCCACAACTGCTGCAATGGGGAATTTTGTTTGCCTGCTGTCAGATTTTAAAGCATCAGCTCTGGAGCAGAAAGGCTGCACCCAGGAGCATCAGTTAATCCTCTGGTTATTGCTGAACAAGATTCAAGTAATGCAGATGTCCAGATGCTGTGGAAAATGGATGTTTATTCATTCTACAGACCAAGCCAGAGGATGCAGGGTGCTGGAGCAGCACAACAGCAAGTGGCAGAGTCAATGACAAATTCAGTTAAACAGCAAATACTTCTGCATATTTAAATTAATCCTGGGCACAGCATCGGCCAAAAGAAATAGAGGAAATATTTTTTAAAATTCAATGGGTTTGTTTTTTATACTTTTAAAACAAAATATTTCCTTTTTAAAAAATACAGTTTGTATGTATTTCTACAAGGAAGGTAGAGAGAGACTTTGGACAAGGGATGGAGGGACAGGACACAGGGAATGGCTTCCCACTGCCAGAGGGCAGGGATGGATGGGATATTGGGAAGGAATTGTTCCCTGTGAGGGTGGGCAGGCCCTGGCACAGGGTGCCCAGAGCAGCTGTGGCTGCCCCTGGATCCCTGGAAGTGTCCAAGGCCAGGTTGAACAGGGCTTGGAGCAGCCTGGGACAGTGGGAGGTGTCCCTGCCATGGCAGGGGTGGGATGGATGGGAGTTGAGGTCCCTTCCCACCCAAACCACCCTGGGATCCTGTGATGCTGTACTGTCTGTTTTTAAATTGATAAAAAGCTCATGAAGAATGTGAGAAAATGCATTGGAAAAAATGCATAAAAAAGCGAAAAAGAAAGAACTGTAAGTGCAATAAGCTGGTGAGTCTCAAAAACTATTTCAGTCCAGAAACACTCCAAGTTCCTTTTTGCTCAAGGAAGTTTTTGCAATTTTGGATAAACCTGAGGAAATAAATTGAATTTCTGCTGTAGTCAGCGACCTTCCCACCCAATCCAGTACCCACACCTGACAGGAGTTCTATCTACAGCCTTCATCCAAGCAGTGTCTAACACACTAAGAGGCACTTTGCCATTAACAAGGCCTGAGCTTCAGGCAATTGGATTTGTTATGTGGCACCAGCCTTGGATGTGGTACAGGGGCAGCAGATGTGTGAGACACCACAGCCTGGATCAGCTTCTCTAAGAGCATCTTCTGTGAAGCAAAGATTAGAAAAATAACAGCAATTTCCTCCCTGCTCAGCACAGATGACATTTGTATACTGCTGCAAATACTTAATTGTGTGTATTTTCATCAGGCAGATAATACTAAGAGCCTGATCTGTAGCTAGAGTTCAAAACCTTTATGTTATTTAAGAACAGTTTTTCAGACAATTTAGTGTTGGCTTTTTTTTTTTTTTTTTAGTGCAGTGGTTTTATGGAGCTGCTCTGTCAGAGAGAAAAACTGGCTTGCAATGTGTGGCAGCAACAGAAAAAAGAACCAGACTGTTTATCAACACCACTTAACAATTCTGCCAGTTTTATGTGAGTACCACATCAAATCCATGAACCTTCTATATTCTTAACACAGACCTGCACAACTCAACCTCCATCCCACAGTTCTCCTTTATGAGAAACAGGATTTAGGCTTCTCAGGCTGAAACTCAACTGAGAGCTGTCCAAAACTCCTGCAACTTCATTGCAGAGAGAAATTAAGTGTTAATTTGGAACCCTTCTTACCAAATTAGCAGGAGATAAGGTCAGGGGATGCAGACAATGCGAGAGCTGATCAATTACGTGGGTCCATGAAGGTAACTGCTCATGGGGCAGAGAGGATGCTGACTTTTATCAGCTAATGGGAACAAATTTATCACCACCTGTCAGTCCACGCTGTTAGAAAAGCTTAATTAAGTGTTTTTCAGCTCCCAGGGGCAAAGTGTAAAGAGAGTGAGGGAACCTGTCCTGTTCCTGGCAGGGACACTGCCCCTGAGACCCCTCCGAGGAGGAAGCAATGAACCTGTTCCAAGGAGCTCACTCCAACATCCCAGAGTCAGCCAGGGAGTCCTGGCATACTGGGAGAACCTGCCCAAATTCCACTAAGCAGAGAAGGAGCTCATCCCTTCATCTCCAGAACCTGTTCCATGAACAAGACCAAGTCAGAGCAGGGCCCACTTCAACCATCCTGGTGTCTGTTGGGTTGAAGGCCCAGACAACAAAGTCCTAAGTTTCCAAACAAACTGAAGATGGAATAAAACTTCAGATAAAACTTCCCCTTGCTTTGCGTGGGGGGCATTACTCAAAAATCTAAGTGGAATAATGAAGGATTTAGCAGGGTCTGTGGTGACAGGGCAAGGAGCGATGGTCAATTTAGACAAGAAATTGGGAAGGAATTGTTCCCTGGGAGGGTGGGCAGGCCCTGGCACAGGGTGCCCAGAGCAGCTGTGGCTGCCCCTGGATCCCTGGCAGTGCCCAAGGCCAGGTTAGATGGGGCTTGGAGCAACCTGGGACAGTGGAAGGTGTCCCTGCCCATGGCAGGGGGTGGGATGGGATGGGCTTTAAGGTCCCTCCCAACCCAAAGCAGTCTGGGATTCTATGAAATATTTTTCCCTCAAAAAACCTACTTCAAAAGATGTTTCTGATGGTGAAGTTCTTCTTTACTCTTCCCTGTCACTGGCTCATTAGAGGGCACAGCCTCTCTCAGGAGCACGTAGCACCCAAAATCCAAACAGCTGAAAGGCTGAAGTGCTCCTGCCTGCAGCACCTCACACCATTTCCTCACCATGCTCAGAGCACTCGATAAAATCACAGCCACATCCAGCTGCAGGTCCCTTGGGCATCCTCTCAGGCAGAAACTCCATCCCCCAGCTGACCCCCGTTTCTGGTGTGAATTGCACTGTTAACCCTGGGGGAGGCTGGGCAGGCAAAGCTGCTCAGTGATGCTGAGCCCATCCTGCTGCTCTTTGTTTCCTCTTGTGCCAAACGCGTGTTTTTGCTGTGATGAGGATCCTGGGATTAACACAGCTGCTCTGTAAACAAACTGTGCCACGTGAGACACCAACTCCTGCATTCTCTCACCAATGCAAATCTCTTGGGTTTGAATTGTTTAAAGGGCAGCATTTAATTAACAACGAGAGGAGAGGGGGGTGTGGGCTAAGGGGAGAGCCCAGGTTAAGTGTGAGCAGACTGTGGGGGACCTTTACAACATTCCATTAATTAACTCTGTGCTCCTGGCTGGAAAACAACCCTAGAGAGCCAAATTTCCTGTCTCAGTCCCACCTCTGCAGGCTTTCACAGACAAAGGCAGGGTGGAGCTGACAGAGATGACTCGATTTGTCAACGTGATGGGACAGTCAATAAATGAGCCAGCTCTGGCAAATGGATCCTGGTGCTCTTCTCACCAGAATAAATACTAATTATGACAATTAGGTACTTGAATTAAGATGTATTATGGTAATATTTGAGGTCATTAAAAGTATAATCACATTCTTAGATGGCAGTTAAATCAGTCACTAAAAGGCAAAGTTCCTTTTATTTCAGAGATGCAAAATGACAGAACAGTTTTCCAAGTGAAAATCCACAGACAAGGACAAAGCAGGGCAGCAGATTTTCACATTATACCTCACACTGCCAGTTAGTGATGGCTGATGTCCTCCTCTTGAACTTTTTTACCTCAAAAACTGTCAGAGAGCAGGACTTGGACTTTTTGACTCAAATAAATCCTTGAAATAATTCCACATTCTTGTAACTCATATTAAAACTCCTATACTTCAGCTAAAACTTCTTCACTTTTTACCTCATTGATATGAGATCAAAGATGGGCAGAAGTCAGTGAATTTCCTCTTTCATGAGTTTCCTCTGAAAATCTTGGACACCAAACAAACTGTGAAGTGCAACTTTTATGTCTTTACTCAATTTCAGCTTCCATGAACTCTCCCTCTGACCCTGAGAATTAACTTTCCTTCTAGTTTCTCCCAGTACCAAATAAAAATGCACAGATTGCAATATTAAATTCACAGGGATCGTTCATGATGAAGTTTTGGCCAGTGTTTGGCTCAAAAAGAGCAATATCTGGTTTGTGAGCTTTCTACAGAGTCTCAAGAGGTCGTTATTTCCCTTCTGATCCTTATTAATTAAGAAGATGTTTAGGAAAAAAGAGAAAAAAAACCCCCAAATTTTAACTTTCCCATTTTAAACATTGCCATTTTGCAGGTACACTAAAATCAAACAAATGCAGGAGGCAAATGTGGCTCCTACTGAGTAGACTGGTGATCTTACAGAGAGGATTTTAAGCTGTGAGTTTTCATCTGGGGAAGTTCTGATCTGTGTCATAAAGGATCATTCTGATCACAGAACCAAACTCTGCCATGCGCTGTGGCAGGCAAGTGCTGAGGACAGAAAGTGGGGACAGAAAGGACACTCTAGTTGTGCAGAACAGCCCAGCATGTGTGTGATGAGGCACAAACCAGCAGCACCACTCACCTTCATGAAGCCTTTGGCTGAGAGAACCCTCTGTCCAAGTCTGCTCTCAAACCAGTAACCCCATGGTGCTGGGACAAGTCTGTGTCCCCAGCCAGCACAGGCAGGGGTGGGAGCAGTAAAATGAAGCCTAAACTCCTCACTGGGATTGTCCAGTACTCAGTGGCTGACTGTGGTCATTCCTCAGCTCTGCAGGTGAAACTGGCAAGGCAGGGGAACATTGCCAGAGGTTTGGGGCCCTGTCTCACTGCTGTCCTTTTAAAGTTGTCATGATTCCACTTTTTCTACCCCTGCCTGCTGACTGTCATCACCCCACATCTCCTTGGCATTGGACACTTACACATGGAGTAGCCAGTACTTAGAAACTCCCCTGCTACTACAGGAGGTGAAGAAATCCCACTTACTTCCACTCTTTAGCAGGTGCTGCTCCTCCTCCTTCAGCCTGTTCTGAATAAGACGTAACATGTTGGCTGCTTCCTGCAAGAGGAGAAGAGAATTGCCTTGGGAAAGCTGCCATAGGTAGAATGGGATTGGAAGATGTCAGCATTGAAAATGTTTTATGGAAAAATAGGTCTGATTTGAAACATGAAGCTCCTGCTCACTGACTGGGAGGGTCAGGGTATAAAGGCCAGGTCAAGCAGTGCACTGAAAATCAACCTTACATCCCCACTGGGTAAAACATCATTTATCCCATGGAAAATGAGTTTATTTGTTTTCATCCCACAGAACATGACTGCTGGTGCTTTGAAAAGCAGGCTTTGGTAGTTGTTTTCAGCCAATAGTCCAATTAACACCCGAACTGGTTTGTGAAATGACTGCACTTCCAAATACATATCCAAACCAGAAAGAATCCACACCTTTCCAAGCATGCAAACAAAGCTGGAGCAAACAACCCTACCAATAAGCTGGAAAAGTACAGCCATGTATTTATGATGCCACACTGTAGTGCAAAGGGAACCAACCAAATGGAGGCCAATGGCACTAAAATAGCACAGAATGGCACCTTTCTAGTCCATATTTAATGACATTTAGCCTTAATTTGGGTCATGCTAATGGTGAATAGCAAACTGAACATGATAGAGTAGGTAAGATATGAATGCACAGAATCAGGCACAGACAGAACCCACAACAGGAACAGGTGGCAACAGCTGATAGAAGATTTAGCCACAAATTTTGCTAATTTTAGTCTCTTCAATTCCAGTCAGGCAGAGGAAAGTTAATTAATTCACTCTGGATTGAAAGAAGATTTTTCTGAGCCTTTGATTTTTCTGTGCAAAATATGATTCTAATGAAAACCACCTGATGTGCTCAGACCTTCACAGTTCCAGTGCACTTGTGGGAAGGAAACGAGGACTCAGCTGGAATATCCATGGGACAGAGGGAAGAAAGTAAGAAGAGCATCTAAAAGTGGTTGAATGGACCCCAACCTTTTCATACTTTGATGTGGAAATGTGTTTCCATAAGTATGGAAGCTGAAAAAGGAACCTCCAAGGCCCACCCAGCACATGAGGAAGTTGCTGGAAATAGAGCCCTGGGGACAGACTGGAATGATCCAACACAACTTGGCATAAACACCTGTCCTGGGAATTGAAATTCATGCTGGAAAAGCTCACAGGGAGGATGTTTCCAAGAGGAAGTGATGTGTCACCTGTACCTGGTGAGAAACCAGCTCAGTGCCTCTCTCAAGGGAATAAATCCTGATGCAAAAATCAGCTTTGGACGATACAAACTGTCTGCTCTACAAACTCTCAGTGCTAACAGAGACAGGGGCTGCATGGATACCAGGAATATTGCTAATGGATCCTTGGGACCAAAGGAATAACCCTGCAAAACTGCAGCAGGTGTGACAATGTCCAGGGGGATAAAGCAGAAAGGTCAGGATGCCAAATCCCACGGAATGAGACCCTCCAGCAGCAACTTGCATCACCAGAACTACTGAAATCTCCAAACTGATGGGTGTATTCTGCAGGGAGAAGCGAATTCCTGCAAAAACAAGGGAGGGAAAGACACAAGCATGGTATTTAACTTGTTTCATGTAGATTCAGAACATTTGAAACACTCCATGGAGGAAACTGCCCTTCCTTATGAATTCCTTCTTCATGATTAACATTCTTCACCCCCTCAGTGCCAGCAAAGCCTTTTCAAAGATGATGAAAATCGAAACGTGTGTGGACCTGAGGCAAAATTTTCAGAGGTCTGTAGCTAACAGTGTTTCATTTGGTGATTCCAAGGCCATCCAAGGCCTCCCTCTGCATCAGTGAGTCCCAGTATTTCCTCACTGAACCTCACAACTGCTATCAAATTTTTCTTTACCTCTTCCTCCCAGCCAGTCCTAAGGTTTAAATATGGTCAGTGATTTAAATAAGCCCCTGCCCACCTTCCCAGTGCAGCCTGCCCATTGCTCTGTCCCTGGATACATGAGGGATCAATCCCCCACCTGAATCCCAGCCCCACTGGCTGTTGCAGCCCATACAGTGCACATGGCAAAGAAAGGACAAAACAGGATAAAAGAAAAGAACATTTACCAAATGTCACAGGGGCAAATTCATAAGCCCAGGAAGCACGTTTAGAATGTTCACAGAGCAGTGAAATAATCAGCACAGACATAATCATTGCCTGGCACTCTAATTCCAGGCACACACCACGACAGCTGAAGCTGGCAATTCCAATTTAGACAAATAAGCAGCTCCCCTGCTCCTTCCCTTCTCCCACTCTCCAGCTCTGAGAAAAGCACTTGTGCAGTGACACAAAAGGAACCTGCTGCAAACTAATCCATCAAAACAAAATTAAGCCAGGCAAATTCTCCACTGCAGCTCAGCATGTGCCTACCCAAGGTCCTGACGGGAGGCTGAGGTGCTGCACCTCTGGGGAAAACAGCAGGGCTAAGAAGATGGGGTTTATGAACTTAAACTACAAGAGAAATGAAGGCTAAAAGAATGTTTACCCACACAGATGAGCCACTCCTCCCCCTTTCCTCCAGCCTTTCACCTGTGCTGCTGCCAGCAGCTCAGCTGATCTCATTGCAAGCCAGCCCAGACACTTAACTGGCAGGAAAAATGTTGTTTTTCTGCTGGTTTAGGTTTCTGAATAACTTGATGCACGGCTGATCAAATGCCACTGTCAGCCCAAGGGACCTGCTGAGCCTGGGCATCCTCCCTTCCGGCTGCCCACGGCTCCATCACTGCCACATCCTGCAAACGCTCATCAAAAACTGCAGCAACAGAAAATGTTTTAAAAGGGCAGCTCCAAACCAATCAAATTAGTGAACTGCTCGTTACTGTCCTTAACAAGTGATATCTTCAAAGAAGGGGAAGAAGGGATGGCAGATCAAAAATCTAGAAAATAAACAGAATTTATCACTTAATTTTTTCAAGGTTTTGAATGCCTGCAATCATCAAAGTTGCATTTTTTGGCCTGAGCAGCTTCCATCTTCCATGCTGACACCACCTCCCCCACATCACACCACCTTGGCAGATGTGATTTATGGCAGCTCAGCAAAGCCCAGCCTGTGCCCATCAGAGATGTTTTCTGTTAGAGGCTGGGTACCTGTGTGTGATGCAGGGCTCCAGAGCTGTGACAGGGCACGAGAGCTGGGGGTGATGGGCTGGAACACTGCAGGGGCTCTTTCAACACTCACTGTTGTACCAGGGCCCAGGGGCTGCTCAAGTGCCCCATTTCCCTTGCAGCGTGGCAGGGTGACAGCTCCATGAAAAGAGATGTGCCCTGTGCTCCTGCAGCTCCCACAGGAACAGCCTGCATGCCTTGGGATGCTGGATGGGAAGGAGCCACTATTTAAGCCCCTCTTCAGTCTCTCCAGTAAAACCAGCAGGAGCTGCAGCAGGCAAACACTCTCTGGATGGTCCTCTACAAGTGAATTTTACTCACAGGAAGTGGCAGCTCCCACTGGGGAATCACAGTGTCAAATCAACACAATTTAAGTACCAATTAACACAAAATCCAAACCAACCTGCCCCTTCAGAGGGACTCCCAGGCCTTTCAGGGTACCAGGGATTGTTGGGGCTCAAAACCCTGCTTTAGGGGCAGACAGATGGAAATTCTCCTCCTTTGCCTCATACATTATGCAGCCTCTCCTGGGTGTAAATCTGCCCAAAGGAGTCATTTTTGCAAACAGCTGAGGGAAATGGGCAGCAAGGCAGGGTTTTGCAGCTGACACTGAGATCTCCTGAATAACCCTGGCTCCAAGGGACATTCCAAAGTCCCAGCCCAACCTCCTGCTCCAAGCAGGACCAGCAATGGGATCAGATCCCAGTGCTCAGGGCTGGAGCTTGTTGGGTCTGAAAGATCTCTGAGGGACAGACTGATCAACCTGTCTGGGCAACCACTGGTTCCACTGGCTGCGTGTCCAAATGGTGCAAAAGTTTCCTGACAGCAGGTCAGGATGACTCTCCGTTGCTGGTGACCTGACCCTGGCTCTCAGCACAGGGGCTCAGGTGTCCTTTGTCACCAGTGGTGTCCCAGCTCCCCATGCAGGCCCTTGGCTGGTGACACACAGAGCCCACACAGTCGAGAGTAGCAGGAAATGCAGAGCCTTTCTGGTGACACTCAAAGGCTTCAAATTAAATAAGTTTTACCTATGTTTACAATCAGCTGGGCTTTTTTCATGCCCATTTTCTGTTGTTACAGAAATGTTACCGGTCCAGCACACCCAATCCACTCAAGGCATTTTTTGTAGATTGGAGTTTGAATGAGACAATATAGATATTCAGCATCTCAATCTTCTTTAACTAGCAGAGCAGATGATTTTCCACCTAATACCTATGAAAGTCTTTGCAATAAAAACTGTCAGAATGTTTTAATATGCTCTGACCTCCAGCTCTCTGCACAAGTAAAACAGCAATGCTGAGTTCCAGTGTGCAGGCTCTGGGGTGGGAGGGCTGGTTGGGGTTATTTTGTTTTTAAACAGAGGCCATGGAGAACATCCCCCAGCAGCAGACCCACAGACAACTTGCCCTGCCACTGACTCAGTGTTTGCCTTAAGGCCAGTGATCCAGGATTTGGATAAGCCACATGACTGACTGGACTGCCAGTCCTTCATCCCAGTCCTTTATGATGTACCTGATGTTCCCAAGTTTTGGTTTAAACCATAACATCAAGCTGGAATTCATGAGAAATCCTGAGATTCAAGACAACTCTGCCCCTGCAGATTGCAAAGCAACAAGTCTGACAGCTCAAAACCAGGAAGAATAAGAATGATGCAGTATTTGATAATTTAAAACAGCTCAGCTTTTTGTTGGGTTTTGGCTTTTTTTTTTTTTAATCTAACTTCTAAGGTTTTTTTTAAAAACACCAGCAGAATCTTGAATACAAAGAATTTGTGCCCTGCAGCCAGCTGGCAGACACAATTACCACTCAGAATAAAGGAAAGGGAAAGAAGTGGGTGAAATAGGAAGGCAATAAGTACAAAGGCACGGGACAACAACTGGAGCTCACTGACTTTTTGCATTTGGATCGAGCATTCCAATTTTTGCATCAGCTATTCCTTTTGTTCTTAGACACACTCCCAATCCCAGAAATCTCTCTGTGTCTAACGTTTTCAACTTAGCAAGGGAAAACAATGTTTTCTTCTGTTTTTCTTCTGGAGTGCTTTGCAGAGCTCCCACTGCTCTGGAGTACCCTTGGAGGAAACCAATTTGCTGCTGGATTGAAGGGCTCAGCTCACCTTGACTTCATCTGGGCAGCTGCTCCCTCCTTTGTCACAGAACAAAGCACCTGGGATCAGCTCCTGCTACACTGAGGCAGCTGGTTTTGGTAAGAGAGTGGCCACTCGTTCAGCAGGAGGGAGATAAAGGATGAGCAGAAATCCTGAGGTGCCTGACAAGAATGGCAGGAAACCTGCCAAGGACAATGGGAAAGGGACTAAAGTTCATGGAAACATGAGGTACCAATCCACCTAGAGCTGTTCTTTAAGAGCAGAGGTGATGTTTCCTGGATGCTGAACTACTGTTAAATACTTCACCCAAAATTCATGTTCTGAATGGGATCATGGGTGTAGTAATGTCTGACTAGACCTGACTGCAATGCTGCAGGGTTTGTTCCTTTTTATTCTGTTGAGGAATGGAGGGAGAGACACAAGATCCACCTGAAACAATGGGGCAGAAGAACCTTTACCATCAGGCTGGCTCAGCTATGAGCAGGGCTTTGAACGAGCTCTGGCAGGGAATGATGGTGATGATGGTGATGATCCTGACAAGAAACAGGGCACTGTGAACAGGCTCTGGAATGTTCTTTGTGAAGGCAAAACAAGTGGGATCCCATCTCATGTGCCTGAACACAAGTACATCCACTGCAGGAAACACACCAGGAGGAATCAGAGTGTGCATGGCTGTGATCCCACAGGGATTACAGAAATGTGGTGTCTCCTAATAAATTCTGGCACACCAGCTCCAGTGTTCACATTTATCAAAATACTCAATTAGACTTGTTAGATCACTACTGAAGGGCACTTTCATCAAGAGAAGTCACAAAAACACCACAGAAGTTCCTTGAAAGGTTTCTTTTTTCAAGGACAAACGTGTTAATTAACGGAGCGTCTTTCATGCTATCAAGAAAATTAGGGGGAAAGCACAAATGATTTCTAATGTAAGGGCAATGTTTCATCAAGGAAAGCAATCAGAGCAAAAAAACCTAGCAGGGGTTTTCATAGAATCACAGAATCATTATGGTTGGAAAAGACTTCTGAGGTCAAGTCCAACCTTGTCAACTCAACCGTGTCCCCAAGTGCCACATCCACCTGTTTTTTGAATGTGTCCAAAGATGATGACCCCACCAACACCTGTCCCAATGCCTTTCTGGGAAGAGATTTTCCCTGATATCCAACCTGAACCTCCCCTGGCACAACTTGAGGCCATTTCCTTTTGTCCTATTGCCAGGTGTGGTAACTTTGTTTTGGGGGAAAGTCTTTAGGAACAAAAACTTCCATCAGGGATGTGTGGGAAAGGTGTCCAGCAGAGCCTTCGTGTGGGGTCACATGAGTAGCAGAAGGCAGAGACAAGAAAAGATGGAATTTTTGGCTGAGGATACACCAATGCAGCTCTCAATGACACCAGCTCAGGCTGCACAGAGCCAGACAGTGAACTGCATTTAAAACCAACCCACAGCAACTGTTTTAAAATCAGATTGGTTTAACACTTCTCACACACTTCTTCCTAAAGCTCCCATGATTACTTAGCAAGTCCTGACTTCATCCAGCCCCAGCACTGCAATTCCCACAGATGAACTGGAGTTGGAAGGGAACAGCACACTCCAGAACCTGAGGCTGAGGCAGATCCTGAGACCTAAGGCAGCTCCTCTGGAATGGACAGACTGAGCAGGAAGGTCTCACCCAGACATCAACACCTTCCCTCTGGGAACTCAACACAAGGAGCAGATTATTCAGGGTGAGGAATGGCAGCTTGGTACTTGCTCTCACCCTGTGGGATGTGTTTCCTGACCTGGGTGCCCTGCTCACGCTCTGTGTGAACTTTCTTTGCCTCCCTCTAAGCTCTCCCCTCATATCCTCACACAGTAAATGAGTAATTCTCCCCCTGGCACGATGCTGGAGTGACTTTTGATGCAATGTAAAACCTTTCTGCACAGCTTACTGCACTTTTTACTGTGCACATCACATGTTTTCTATTGGAACGATCAAACAGTGCTCAGCTGGCCCAAAGGGGCTGCACAGTGTCTGTCCTTGGAGGCTTTGAGGACTGCACTGGATAAAGTCTGATGCCACATCTGACCTTGCTTGGAACTGAATGAATCTGTCAATCAGTGACCAAGACAGCAGGTTTAAAAGTGATTTATTTAGTTGACTGGTTTTCTATTTCAAAAACCCCAAAAGACAACAAACAAAGCCCAACTCAAAACTTTTCACTTCAAATACTTCTCTGCACTGCTGTGCTGTGCTGGTTTCAAGGCCAGGTTGGAGGGGCTTGGAGCACCCTGGGCTGGTGGAAGGTGTCCTTTCCCATGGCCCTCCATGAGGTCCCTCCCACCCCAAACCATTCTGCGCTGTAAGAAATACTCCTGACCCATGCAGGAACCACAGGTCAGAGCCAAGGGAGCAGAACATCCACAGAAACAGCACTGAGCTCTCTGCTGAGGATCTGTGTGACTGTCCATGGCAGGGCACAGATCAGGACTGTGCAGACACAGAAGACAGAAGGATTGGGAAGGCACTGGCAGAGGCTGCATGAGACCAGTGCAGGGCACAGGCCTTTAAACCATCTGCCAGCACAGAGAAATCTAAACAGAACTAAGGAAAGAAGTTAAAAAAGAGATCCAGACTAACATTTTCTACCCAGAATTTTCCAGTCAAAATCCTTTCATACAAGAAGCTTCAAGTCAGCAACAACACAGACAAATTCAGGACTTTATCCTCTGGATCAGATATGTTCTCTATTCAGCATTATATACTATGCAAATCTTCCATAATGACAACTCTCAATTTTTCCTATTTGCTTTTGTGGAAGGGATGAATTCTAATGACTCAATAACATCTCATTATACATTCCCTTCATGGATTACATTTTTATCATAGCAAGCTTACAAGTGATACTGTTTGGATGTGTAATTTGTTTGAATTAATGTACAATTCTACAATGTAAACCTGGGGTCAGTTTGCAGTGCCTGAAGAAATCATCATCCAAATTAACACTGAGTGGAAGTTGGGAATCCCAGCAGTGTCTTGTTCACCAGCACAGAGCAGTCACTGCCTCATCCCTGCCAGACTCCAACACCTGAATTATCCTCTGCCTGTGTCACAAAGCTCAGGTGTTCCAAGGGAGTCAGGATTATTCATGCTTTTCAAGCAGAGTGTTTACTGTATTAAAGGGCAGCTGTTCTTGGTGAACTTGAGGGTTCCAGGAACTGATAATGGACTCTGCTGCCTTCTATCTTGAGATCAATTAGCTCAGTACAGCCCCCATTTCTCACAGCAAGAGCCTCTTCACCAGGGGACTGACGCACACCTCAGTTTACTCCTGAGCTCCCACCCAAATTAAGTGGCAGCACCATCAAGCCTCTAACTCTTGTCAGAGCCCAAGCTCAGGAATCACAAACCTGTTTTTTACCATTTCCCCAGCTTGAAAACACTTGCACTCCTACTTCCTGCTCCCCAGGACAATGCTGTGCCTACTTGTTCGATGACTGGAATAAAACTATTTTCAAACACCTCCTTGTGGTGGGGTGGAGAAGAAGGAAGTGCAGGTGACTAGTGATGCAGACAAACCTCTTTAGCAAGGGGATGACAAGCGCTGCTTCTAGGACTGTTCATGCAGCAGGCTCTGATTCTTTAACACAAAAGAGCAGCTAAATCATTTCTGGGCAACACCAGCAGGTTTCACCTTACACATCCTGCTTCTCTGGTTTCCATAGCTCTGTTACTCTCCTCAGAATAGCAGGGACACAGGATAGCTTCACTCCAGTTCACTCTATGGATTAAGAAACTGGAGCCGTTGGTTTCAACACCCTCGTGGCTGAGCAGGAGCTGAGATGCAGGATGCACCCTCTGAAGTTTCCCAGTAGAAGGTGGCCACCAGCAGGTATTTCCAGGGAATGAGGCACTGCCAAGGGGAGTCAGACCCTGCTTAAAAGGCCAGGCTCTGACCAGGGCAGGTTCCTCCTCAGTCCTCTCACAGATGGGACAAAGCCTGAGTAGGAGACTCAGACTTGCAGCTCTCCAGGTCAGCAAATTTAAAAAACAGAAGAGTCTCACCATGTAGTAGCCTACAATGGAGGTTTCCATTGATTTTGGAACTACATAATGCTCAAAGTAAGTCCAAATGGGAATGGAAATGGATTTCCAGCAAAATAAATATGACCCCAGCTCCGAAGCAGAAAGGTGTGCAGTTTGTCCTGGGATTTCTTACCTTTCCTTGCTCCTGCTGTTTGACCCTGCTGCAAAGCTGCTGAAATGCAGAGCTGGGTTACCCCAACATCAGAATCCTCTCCAAAGGATCCCGACAGTGTCCCAGAGCTCTGGGAGGAGAAGGCAGGGACTGCATAGGGCAGAGACTCCCCCTGCCAGCCCATGCCAAGGCATCTGCCAGGACATTCATCCCAGAGGGCCACCTTCCACACGTGCACAGTGCCCCACTTTCACTCTGCACAGAACTCAACTAGGAATTGCTTTCATGCAGCCAGAAAACTGAGAATTATTTTCCTATTTAAAGACTCAGACCTCAGTTTTGCACCTGATGGGATTATGCATGTTTATGCAAATCAAAATGCCACTCTCACAGCTCCTTTTCCCCACTAAGTACCTGCAGCAGAGCATAAACCTCCTCAATTTCCTATATCATTTCAACACTACATACTTACGTCATTTGGTGCAAAGCACCACACATCAGTCCCAAATTAGGAGTTATTTTAGCTTTTCCTTTCAAACAATCACCTGTTTAAATGTTTCTCAATGATTTAAATGTTGATCTCTGGGGAAAAATAGAAATTGATCTTCTTGATCAGTATTGTTTCAAGTAATCTGATTGTTTCCTATTCTGAGTGAATTTCAAGTGATTTCTGTTACATGATTTAGACATCTGAAGTCTTTGTGAATATTCAAAAGGATAATGCAGGGAAGGCAGGAAGACCATAAAGTGAACCTTACATTTATTCATCTTCCTCCCAAATGAAGCTGGATAAAGAGAAGATGTAAAACCTACAAGGCAGCACTTTGGATTGCACTAGAGACTGTTCTCATGCATTGCTTCTTCTCCACTGGGGTCACTGCACAAGAAATTCGGTGAGACAAGTTAAGAACCAAATTTATTAGAGACCAGATAGTTCTGGTTTGTCTTTGTGACAGTCTTCCGTGGACTTCCAAGCTATGCTGTCAGTGAGAGCCATTACATCTCACACTTCACAGAAACAACTGCTGTCATGGCAGAGAAACTCACCCTGGCTGCAAAACTCAGCAGATCCTCTCTGTGTTCCTTCCCCAGGTGCAGAGTATTTAATTTATGAAAGAATTAGCACAGATTTGTAACAGCAGCAAGAAAGAACCAGACTGAGCAACCTTTGCAGGGGGCTCAAATCCAACCACAGCATCAAGCCCTGAGGCACAAGGAACTTCTTTACCCCTTCAGGGGCTGCTGGAGGCAGAATATGAACCTTTCCATTGCTCAGAAAAGCCTGTAAGTGATCTGAGATTCAAAAACTACTTGTTTGATCTCTAGCTCTGTGATAAAATGAGCTCTAGAGTCTGTCAGACATGAAGAACTTGAAGCTGAGTCAAATGACCCCAGATCTGGGATCCTAAGGCAAGTTTGTCACCTACCTGGCACATCCCTATGAACACAGATAATCCCTATGAAAACACGGGTCTTTGAGCACTGAGTTGATCTGACTGAGATCAGCTGAACTGATCTCAACTGTTTTTATTTCCCAAAAAGTTCTCCTACAGCTTTAATGGGAGGCAGTATCACCAGAGCCCCAGGAGCAGGTGGGCATTTCCTGCCTCTGGGCAGTTGCCGTGGCATTGGCAGGGGACTGCAGAATTTTGTTTCAGTGGAATGAATGCACACAGAACATCTCCATCTTCCCTAATCCACTCTCCACATGCTCTCCCACCTTGTCACTATCTCCAGCTTCTCCTTTCTGTGATCATCATTTCTCAGCCAATAATTTCTTTTGTCCTTTTCTCCTACACTCCACTGCCCCTACTCTCTCCCTGTGCATTCCCTTCCCCCTGCTCTAAGTTTTTCCACATTTCCCAACTGATTTCTGTGTCTCAGTGCACCAATACTGTCCCCTTTGTATGTTGGACTAAAGACCAAAATAGAAGCAACCAACAATTCAGCAGCCCGTGCTTATTTTCCATCTGATATTCCACACAATTCAGTGGTGCCAGACCAGGAGTGCTCTCCTGGCACCTGTAAAATGTTTAAAGCAGTCATAATTCAAATGCACATTAGTTAGAAGACTAAAGACTGTAACCAGCTGCTTTTCATGTTAACCTTGTGCTGGCTATGGCAGCAAACAGCTGTCACAGTGGGAATGTTGAATTTAGTACTTAAGAGAGATAGGTCAAGGAAAAAAGCAGCAGAACCAAGGGGTACTTCAGAGTGGAGCAGAACTCAGATACCCCTGTTTATTATTATGTGCATATTCAGAAGCTCTGATAAAAAAGAGTTTAATGAAGAGGGGATTTTATTTGGGGCAGGTGGGTTGCAAAGGATAAGTCACAACACAGCCTGTTAATTTGGAATTCCGTGATTAATCATGAAGGACTGTTTACTGATAGTCCATAGAATCAATCATGGAATGGTTTGGCTTGGAAGGGACCTTAAAGCTCATCCCATCCCACCCCCTGCCATGGGCAGGGACACCTTCCACCATCCCAGGCTGCTCCAAGCCCTGTCCAGCCTGGCCTTGGACACTGCCAGGGATCCAGGGGCAGCCACAGCTGCTCTGGGCACCCTGTGCCAGGGCCTGCCCACCCTCACAAGGAAGGATTTCTTCTCAATACCCAATCTAAACCTCTCCTCCTGCAGTTTAAAGCCATTCCCCCTTGTTCTATCACTACATGCCCTTGGAAACCCCATAATGTTGAAAATAAAAGCAGTTTAAGCATCCCAAACCAAAGATAATGACTCAGAACATCCTCATCCCTGTGTCCACCACTTCATGGCATTCCTCAGCTGAGACTGAACACTAACAGCATAAAAACAGCCTGAAATACCTTAGGAGAAAGCAGCTGAAGAGGAAAGTACTTCTGGGGTGTCCTCTGAGCAGCACAAGAAAGAATAAGCACATTCTCTCCAGGGAAAAGGCAAATGCTGAAGGATATTGCCAAGTTATTCTGGCATTACATAAGCTAATTCCAAAACCACCTTTTTGAACTGTATTAGTCTGTGTTGTCCTTTAAAAGAGAGGCATTCATTTATAATCCAGAGAGAATTTCAACCCCTCAAATCTAAAAAAGCCCTGAAAATTGGGTTTTTTAGAACAGCCAAAGTTCTAATAGTTTCTGTGTCTAAACATCCGAAACTATTCCATCTTAGAAACAGGGTAAAAAATAAATTAAGTGTGCTGAATCTTTTTAAAAAGCAGAAAAATAAGACCAAATCTTTGAGGAGACATGGCTCATAAATCCCTGCCTTGGCACAGAACTGCAGGAAGATGGATAAATTCCATGAACAGCACAAAGGAACAGAAGGAGAATAAAAGAGGTAAAGAAGGCGAAGGAAACTGCAAAGACAAAGGGCCCTTGTTTAAATTCCTCGCATCCATGAGTAAGCAGTGCATGACAGTTTGTCAAGAAGTGTGAGAAACTCACTCTAAAGACGAGGCATGTGTGGACTCCTGCCTTCTCCAGATGATAATGGACAAATCATTTTGTATTTTTCATATATTTCAAAGGGCTCCCACATCAGACAGGCAGGTGCTCAGCAGGAGCTCCTTCATCACCAATTAACTGCTGGGCTCAGACTCAACACGAGCCCTTCAGTTCTTTTAACACAGATTTCTCATCCCAGTGCCTCGCAGGAGACCCCACTGATCACACTCCAGCCACTGCTCCATGGGACTGGCACAGGCAGGCAAAGCATCAGGAGGCTCAGGGCAACACCAGGAGCCACACGGGGCTGGACACCCACAGCATGGAAAAACCATCTTAAAAATGTACAGCCACCAGCTCTGGAGGGGCTGCAGTGCCTCAGCTGCTCGGTGGCACGTAATCAAAATCTTTAAATCACTTTGCTAATTAGGAACTGCACTCTGGCCCAGGTTGGTGGCTGTGGATACCCAACCACTCTGACTCCAACTGCAGCACAGATCGGGTTCATTATTCAGCAACAGGCTCTCAATCACAAAAACTCCTAAAAACATGGACTAAGTCAAGGAGAGGGGCCCAGGAATCAGTGCTCAGAACAGCACAGGGAGTGCTGGATTAATCTAATTACACTGCTGATGCTTTTTGCTGGCAAGCTATTTAGCAAATACACAGCAATGATAAAAGAATTGCCTCATGCTGCTACTGCAGAAGTTAATTAAGATTTGTTTGGTGGAACAAAAGACAAATCAGGGGTGGGGAAAAAAATCAACATAATTTTCAGTGTTTGTGACAGCTGGAGAGAGTGTGTTTTAAAATGGATTAAATGTAATTATCCTTGTTATTTTTTCCTCTGTTGATGCTGAAAATGACAGAAGATTATAAACTGTAGGACAACATGCAAAACATTGTTTTGGAGTAAACTGTTCTCTTTTTCTTTAAAGCATGTAATAACCCACAGTTTTGCTTCACCATGAAGTAGCCAAAGAGTGGAAGCACCACCTGAAAAGAAGATCAAGACTGAAAGAAGTGAGAGACATATCCTTGTGTTCCAGGTTGGCCAGAGATTAATCCAAAATGGATTAAACAGTGCAGCCCCTCACTGCTGGGTTGGAAATAGGTTTGGAAACAGGAGTGCACCAGCAAGTCTCTTGGTTTAGTTGGGACCCAGATAGGAATCATGGAATGGTTTGGGTTGGAAGGGAACTTAAAGCTCATCCCATTCCCACCCCATGCCATGGGCAGGGACACCTTCCACTATCCCAAGTTGCTCCAAGAATTCCTTCCCAATATCCCATCCATCCCTGCCCTCTGGCAGTGGGAAGCCATTCCCTGTGTCCTGTCCCTCCATCCCTTGTCCCCAGTATCTCTCCAGCTCTCCTGGAGCCCCCTGAGGCCCTGGATGCTGCTCTAAAGTTTCCCCAGAGCCTTCTCCTCTCCAGATTAAATTCTTCCCCCTCTTTCAGTCCCCAAGCCCTGGAGTTTGATTTTGAGGACTGGCATCTCATAATGACTTCAAATCACAGTTTGGACTCCAGCACATTTGAATATCTGAGTATTTGGAAGAGAGACACACACCCCTCTTCTTCTACCAGAACAACAGCTTCTGCAGCAAAGCACTCGTGGCTGCCTGAGTCACTATTCTTGCCCACAAAGAGATGGTCAGAGTCTCATCCTTTAGATGTTCCAAGTATTTTTAGGTACAACTGATAGAAATGTGCACAGCAAAACCACATCTTTTTGTCACCAGCTTTTATACTCTTTAATTCTGCACTAGGCTGAAGCATTGTTCCTTGCTTATGCTAGGAGACCACAAGCCAAACCATATGGGTAGAGTCCCAGGAGTCTCACAGAAAGGAGGAGAAAAAAGGAAAATAAAGTGTGCTCTCCATATTCTAAGCATGGCACAGCTGTGAATGACAAAGGCGTTTTTCTTTGCCTTATTATCTTTTAACAAAACTCCCCTGAAGAGCTGAACACCAAGTCATTAACAAAGTTCTGCCCATGAATTCATAAACAGTTTCACGTAAATCAGTTCAAAGCATTTCTCCTTTGGCTGTGAAGTCTCAGTGGCATTTGAACAGAAGGGATAAATCAGATTTTAGGCTTCACTTCAAGATTATGATTTAATTGAAGACTTTTTTTTTGGGGGGGGGCGGCAAGGATATGGTGAAGAACTGGAACAGAGAGCTAGAACTGGCTTCAGATATAGGGTGAAAAAATTTCTACAGAGACAGTGCTTGTGAAAAGGGGGGGCTTGATGGAAAACTGGTTCACAGGGATTAACAAATTGCCAAGTGACCACATTAGATTTGAGAAGATATTTTATCCCTCAAGCAAATAGTGCAGCAAAATATTTAAGACTTCTCCACAGCATGGCTTTCCCTGTCCAAAAGGTGGTGTTGGAACGAGGAAGCATTGATTACCAATGGGTTAATTGGCTGCACTGGTGAGGCCACAGCTCGAGTGCTGTGTCCAGTTCTGGGCCCCTCACAACAGAAAGGACATTGAGGGGCTGGAGTGGCTCCAGGGAAGGGAACGGGGCTGGAGAAGGGGCTGGAGCCCCAGGAGAAAGGTCTGGAGAACTCCTGAGGGAGCTGGGAAAGGGGCTCAGCCTGGAGAAAAGGAGGCTCAGGGGGGACCTTGTGGCTCTGCACAACTCCCTGACAGGAGGGGGCAGCTGGGTGAGGGTCGGGCTCTGCTCCCAGGGAACAGGGACAGGACAAAAGGGAACGGCCTCAAGCTGTGCCAGGGGAGGTCCGGGTTGGACATCAGGAGGAATTTCCTCATGGAAAGGGTTGTTAAACACCGGAAGGGGCTGCCCAGGGAGTGGCAGAGTCCCCATCCCTGGAGGTGTCCAAGGAAAGCCTGGGTGTGGCACTCAGTGCTCTGGGCTGGGTGACAAGGTGGGGATGGGTCCCAGGTTGGTCTCGATGGTCTCAGAGGTCTTTCCCAAGCCCATGAATGCTGGGATTCTGTAACTCCAGCTGTAGCACACCCAGCAGCATTAAGATCCTAGGGGAGATGGTTCACTCCAACATGTTTTCAATGAAGAACAGAAGATAGAGTGGGTAAGACTGTGAGAAGGATGACAATAAAACAAGAAGCTACTGGAAGCTGAAGGAAAGGCTGGCTGAAAGCACTGCAGTCCAGTAAACACCCAAAGAAAAATCTGGAGCAAGGCAGGATACAGATGCAGATTATCCACGAGGAAAATCACACTGAACTGATACACCTCAGCAAGTCAAGAGAAGGCAGAATTCTGCCAAACAAAACTGAAATCTGTGAGGGGGAACATCCCAGCACATCTGATCTCCTCACTGATGCTCTTTGCTGTTTCCATTGATACTTTGAGGACACTGAAGAGTCTTGTGCTGAGAAACCTTTATACATCAGCAGACAATGAAAGTAAGCATATGCATCGTATGTAGCAAAAGGAAGATCAGAAATCCTGAAAACATTCTTCATGAACAAAACCCAGCAGCTGAAAATGAGTCGGGGGGCCAGAGACTGGCAAGAGGCATCACTACACTCATTAACTTCATTAACTGAGAAAAGGAAGCTGTGCTGTTGTGCTTGGCCAGGAGCAGGCACAGTCACTGGCCTGTCCCTCACCTGCCAGTCACTCAACCAGCTCCTGGTGTGCTGCATTGGAAAAGGGCATTACAACATTTTCTGTTGTAAGGCCTGGATCTGCAGGCTGTAATCCTGCTGAGCATTTCCAAACTGTCTTACCTCGAACATCTCCTGCTCTGTCCGTCGATGATCATCCAGGAGCTGCTCCAAGTAGGTCAGATTTCGGAATTTTTCGAGGTAAGTACTGTACTGCTTCTGCAGCTGCTCCTCAATCTTCTCGTACTCATCCATGAAAGCAGGGCTGGGGAGAGCAAGCACAAACTACTCAGTGAAATCTGCCCAGAGCAGCTGTAGCTGCCCCATCCCAGGAAGTGCTCAAGGCCAGGTTTTATGGGGCTTGCAGCAACCTGGGAGAGTGGAAGATGTCCCACGGCAGGGACTTGGAATGAGATGAGCTTTAAGGTCCCTTCCAACCCAAGCCATTCTGTGGTTCTAGGAGTCTACAAACATTGCTCTGTATATACAGGATTCTGAAATGCAATTTTGGTTTTGCAGCTGCCTTTCCATGTCTGCTAAACCAGCCTCAAAAACCTCTTGTTTTTAAGGTTTCACACTGCTTCAGATAATTGAAGCTCAAGACAAAGCCCCTCACTAAACAATCCTGAAAACTACATAAAGCAAAGAGCAGGATTTTGTGTACAACTCCCTTTTCCTTTCACGCAGGCACAACGGCAGCATTTTGGCCCCCTTAGAAGGCAATGTGAAATTAATTATCCTGCTGTTCCATAACTGCACAAAGTTCGTGTGTAGCATAGCTGGCAAGTCATCTACTTTGCTGGGGATTTGCTTGCTACAAAAGTGTGCTGAGTCTTAGAGGTTTAATTAGACTGTGTGATGAAGTGATGATATCATTACACCAGAGAGCAGACTGATGCACCCCCAAATGCACTGCTGCTGCTCAGTGCTTCACACCCATCCAATCCACTTCCTGCAGAGTGGGACTGGTCAAAATGTGGATGTGAATCCAGGTCATTCCTTCCACCACTCCCTTCTCCAGTATTTCCTCTTTTTTTTTTTTTTTTAATATGAGGTAAGAATGCAGATTGTATAAATCTGCAGGTTAATTATGGGCTAGAAATCAACCCAAACTGTGAACCTGAACACTGTGAGACCTCCAGTATCTAAAGGGGTTTACAAGGAAGGAAAGAGACTCATCATTAGGAATTGCAGTGATAGGACAAGGAGCAATGGGTTCAAACTGAAAAAGGAGAAATTCAGAGTGGATATTGGGAAGGAATTGTTCCCTGGGAGGGTGGGCAGGCCCTGGCACAGGGTGCCCAGAGCAGCTGTGGCTGCCCCTGGATCCCTGAAAGTGTCCAAGGCCAGGCTGGACAGGGCTTGGAGCAGCCTGGGACAGTGGAAGGTGTCCCTGCCCATGGCAGGGGGTGGAACAGGATGAGCTTTAAGTTCCTTTCCTACCCAAACCAGTCTGGGATTCCAAGACTCTACAAATTTTCTGGCAGGCTGTACCACTGCCCCGAGGATATGATCCTAACAAGGGCTGCAGAATGAAGTTTTTAATTGGTGGTTAACACCAGAAGCCTCTGGGAGCAGCGGGACTGCTTGCACCAGTTCCATCCTTTCTGTTCACACTCCTGCTTGCAGTAGAAAATCAGTTCATGATCTTTACCGAACACTCTGGAGAGTCTGCAGCCTCTTCTGGCTTCTTTCCAGTTCTAATTTTCGTTTTTCAATCTTGGCTTCCAAATTGGCTTCATCCAAGGCCACATTATTCAACATGTCTTTAGTCTTTTGCACTTCTTCCTGAAAGAGAAGGATGGTGAACCATGGCTGGCACTAGAATAATTTAATTTATCTTTCGGATGCTGAACATTGTTCTGCATAATCTCATCTGTGTTTACTCAAGTAGGAAATGGAAATTCAAAAGTTCCTTGTGGCCAGGATAATGAACTAACTGGACACTTAAAAATATAAAATACCTGATTTTTTTGCCAACATTCTTAACAAAGGAAAAAACCCCACAGCTGTAACTTTAGTTTTCCTTCTCACTGATAAAGCAGTAGAAGACAGGAAGAAGCCTATCTTTTTGTGTCATTAAGGTCTTTTTGGATTTTATCTTAATGGAATCATTCAGGTTGTTTCCAGCCTCAACAATTCCATGATTCTCTCTGAATAAACGCAGATGAGAAATGCATTTGTTTCTTGGTACTATTTTAGGGAATTTCAAACTTCCATCACTTTTCCCTTCAAGATACAAATCCGTTTTATAAAGAACTTCCTATATCTGAATATCTTAATCCTTTTCTAAGTTTTGCTTTATCCATTTTTTTTTCAAAAGCTGGGAAGCATTTTGAACATTTCAACATGTGCTACAGGAACCAGGAGGGGAAGTGGGAATATTCCAGTTGATTCCAATGAGCTGAGTACATCCAGTGTGCTCAGGCTCAAGAAACCACATCTTTTGAGGGAGAGAGGGAGAGGGAGGACTTCACTGCTGGAACTCCAGCAGTGCTGCTCAGCTCCAACAGGCCATTCCATGAACTGGGCCAGGATTAATTAGCTGAGTGTGTGGGTGGCACTGCTGTTTGCCAGGAAGCCAATCCCTCTCTACCATGCAGCTGTCAGTTCATCAGAACTACAGCTGGAGTAAGAAATGCACATTAACAACATCTAGCATTCACACAGGCTGTGAGCAGGAGCAGAACACAAGGGAAGATTGCCTGGAATATCTGTTGATTATCCATTGGCTGTTTAAAGCTGGAACTCCACTCCTCATAATTACAGACTTGGACTGGATACAGTTTGCAGTTCAATAACTGATAGTAATCACTGGAGTTAATTTACTCACTCCTCACACAGTGCAGCCGAAGGTTCAGAAATTCAGGAATCCACGCACTGGAGGTGCTGTGGGAAGTGCAGGACAGGCAGTAAGTCCTTCAAAGCAAGGGCACAGGGATGCCCTGGCAGGACACTCATCAGCACAGGGCTGCCTTGGCTGTCCTGCTCCCCCAGCCCAGCTTCCCAACTCCAGAGGCACCAGCACTTTTTGAGTTACCCATGTCACCCGTGCAGCCCTGACTGCAGAGTTGCCAGGGCTCAGACAAGGTAGGGGGGTGTGGATTTCTGTCCTGATTTGGGCAAGTTTTATCCCTCCTGTAGAGCTTTTGGGGTGAAGCTCCTAACAGAGGCAGGGAATATGGCTTCAATGTGTTTTCTCCCAACAGAGGGGCAAAGTACCACTCTTAGATTCATCAACTGCAGCTGCAGGTGATGACTTTAGCACTCTTTACCCTATGGTGTTGATAAAAAGAGTTAATTTCTTCTTGCAGCAGAGAAATTATAATTTTACAATCAAATAAACAACATTTTGCTTACCAGAACGCTGTTAATGGCAATTTTCATCACCTTCTCAGCCTCATTTATCTCCAAAGGTCTGGCAATAGATTCTGTCCTTGCTTCCTATGAAATAAAAATGCACCCATTTATTTAAACACTACACAAAGGAACTAATTTATGCAGAACTGAGGGTGATCAAGCAACAATGATAGGATCATCTGCATAATAAATGGAGTAGGATTTAGTGTTTATTCACCAAGGCTGAGATGATTTAGAGAACAGGAGATGATGAAAAAGTGAGTTGAGATTAGCAGGAGGGAGCAATCAAGGCTGTGTCTGACTGCAGGTATTCTTGAAGGCAGACTTTTGGCAACTGCTCTGGTTTTACAGGTGGAAGGTACAGAAGATTCCATCACTTGTACAACACAACCCATGAAAACACCAGTGCAGGTAGATGAGCACAGTGTCCCAAAAGTGTGAAGCAGCAAGGACTATGAAGGCACCAAACTGTGCCACGCAGGTGGACACTGAGCACTGACCCTGCCAGAGCTTCAGGAGCCTTTGGACAATGCTCCCAGGCACAGGGTGGGATTGTGGGGTGTCCTGTGCAAGGCCAGGAGTTGGACTGAATGATCCCTGTGGGTCCTTCCTACTGAGGATATTCCATGATTCCATGTGCCTCCCATGCCCATGTGAAAATTGCATGCTGCAGACCTATGGGCCTCTCTGCTTCTGATACCACGTGGGTCAGACTCCTCCAAACCCCTGCAGTGATCCTCGTTTAGATCCACAGGATTAAAAAAACCTCCCCTCTCAGCAGTTTTGGGGACACGTGGGCTTGGGTGTGCTCTTGTCTAATTGATGCCTTAAACACTGACCCGGTCATTACAGAAAAACTTCTGATTACTTGCTTGGCCCTGGAAAGGAAGAGAGGGAATTTCACAGCTCTATGTCCCTGAAACAATCTTACATTGGCAAAATGTTTCATAACCAGTGGATAAAGATGGAGAAAGCATCTCTCTGGAAAATATCTGATTAAGAACCTAAAAATGCTTTGTACACTTTGCCACCCAGCCCACTCCAGGAGGAATTCTGGAAGCAGATCCAGTAACTTTGCTAAGATGCCATGCCAGACTCTCCAGATTGCACAGCTCAGCTCAAGCAGAGCCTGCTCCCTTCCCACCAACTCCAGTCCAGGGAATTGCAGGGTAAACCCAACCTGGGAGCTCATCCAGCAAAAAAATAAAAGCAGCTTTTTGTGCTGAGCTTATTCCTCTGCTGGATCAGGTCTCTGAGCAATCCCAGCTCAAAGGGATTGATCCCATGCTGCACAAAGGCTCATTTTCCTGGCATGAGGAAAGAAGGAGAACAAACATTCTGTTGGGGAGAGTGACAGGAGTTACATCTGTTGAGGGCAGTGACTGCTCATGCAGCCTGAAGTGCTCATGAACATCCCTCTGTCCACAGAGAAAAACAAACTCCAAAGCAGAAAGTTAATCTGGGCAAAAATAAGATAGAAAACGTCTGTGCAATACAAATTCCCAAATAATTCCACAGGTAGATGTTTTCAGAGGAGGGTGGGGAAGAATAATGTAGCTCAGTTGCTATTCTGGGAACATTTAGCATTTCAGAAGCTCAGCAAAATCCCTGTTTATTTGTGAGGCCTTGGCCAGGACCAGCCTGGTGCAGACACTGCCCTGCCAACTGCACTCAGTTCCGAGGGTCTGTGCCACAGCACCAACACACTTCAAACAAAATAGCAAAGGGAATTATTGTCCTTTCCACTTGCAAAAGAGATCAAAGAACAGCAAGGACTGTAGACTTTCATCATAAACAACTCCCTCACCAGCACCCCTCCAGCAGCCTGGTGAAACACCCCAGAACACGCAAAGGGCACTGCAATGGGGCAGGGCGAGGAATCGATGTGTTTGGAGAAACTTCTGAGGATCTGCCCTTTTAGGTGGAATAATTTATGCAAGTTTAATGTCTTTCCTTCTTCTGTCTTCCCTCTAACAGCCCTGAAGTTTCATGTACACACCACAGTCTTCCACAGAAATCCACATAATTTTCTACAACAAAGTTCAGTCCTACAGCCACACGTTCCTGGAAAGATCTGTCAGGGAAATGCAGAGCAATGGAAAGGCTGCAATTTGTATTTTCAGCCTGTGGAATCAGGGTTAAACTGGAAAAGGAGAAGGTCAGGGCAATTAACCCCTCACACCCCAAGAGATGGAGAGGAGAATCCTCTGTACACACAGCTCATCCCTAAAACCCTGCCTTGGAATGTGCATTTTCCACCTCACTGTTACAACAGTGGCACACAACTTTGACTCTCTGGAGTAATACGTCTAAGTGGAAAAGACATTAAGTATTACAGCAAAATAGTAATAGCTAATGGAAATATAATGGAAACATAAATATCTTTTGAGTCTATCAAAACCACTGACTTTTTTTTTTGTGGATGTCTGTCACACCTTTCCTGGGTAACAGTCACTGGGCCATTTCCTGCTACCCTGTGAACACTCTCAGCGATGAAACTTTTATTTTTAATATCTCTTTCCAAGGAGGGCCCTTTGCAAATGCACCCACCACTGGGAATCTCCCCCCAAGAGCTTCATTCTCAGTTAACAATGAAGAGGCACTATTGCAAAACCCATTCTGCAAATATGCCCACGGAAGCATTTTCAACTGGTAATGGATTTCCATTTTTATGGACCAAAAGCTGATAAAGCAGCTTCCAGTGTGCCTGACGTACAGAAAAATGGATGCACTCCTCCTCCAAACTGCAGGAAGAAAACAAGGCAAGTAATTAGGCATGACCAGCATGCAAGTTACTTCTGATAAATGTGGTGTAATAACATGTACTGATGTGCTCAAGGTCTAGCAGAGGTTTCTGAACACCTTTTTTGTGGTAAGGAACAGAAATTAAAGCTTTTTTCCTAACACACTGGTCTCGCTGTGGCTGCCCCAACCCTGGAAACGCCCAAGGCCAGGCTGGATTGAGCTTGGAGCAACCTGGGATAGTGGAAGGTGTCCCTGCCTAAGGCAGGAGTGGAACTGGGTGATCTTTAAGGTTCTCCCAACTCAAACCATTCCATGATTCTTTATCTGAATTTTTGAGCACAGGTTAAATCTCTCTGTGTTTCCCAGGAGTTCTAAGCCTGATGCACACAGAAGTGTGTGCACTCCTCGCTGCCACTTCAGCCTCAGTCCAGGTAGCACCACATCCCTGCAAGCAGGGCCTTGGCAATTCCAGCTGTCCATGCAGGCCACAAAGCTCTCCTTTAGGAGTTTATTATTCAGGGAGTTCACTCACACACGCTGGGATCACATTTGGCCAATCCAGGGGATGGATGATTTGGCACTGTTATATAGGAGCAGGAAGGCACACGAGGGACATTAATCCTTCTGAAGGAGTCTGACCCTTCCCAACAGCTCATTTTCCCCCTCAAGACATAAAGTCATGGTAACTGAGAATTTTGCAGCTTCCAGACTATGCTGCTTGTTTTGATGCTCATCTCAGCAGTCTCCAAAGGGTATCCACAAAGACACTTCCCTACTCAGCAATGCAGAGCCTCAATCAGTGCCCAGACCCCTCAGCTATCCCAACATGTAGAACATGTCACAAGGAGGTCTGGGAGAGAGAAGCAACTGGAAAACGTAATTTTTCAATGGATCAAAAAGAATCAGAAGTAACCTGCATGTGGTTAAGGAAAGGGAACTTTAAAGCTTTCTGAATTTACACTGCTCTGTTCCCTCCCCACACACCCCACCAGGTCCATCCATCTTCTGGCTCTGAGGTTGATGTCACTGGTTCACCCTCAGCTTACAAACCCCAGGCTGTGCCTCCTGTGATCTTCCTACACCCTCAGAATCCTCACCTTTCATTTATTTGTGTAAGGTTTGAGGACAGACTGCACTGGTAAAGCTTGGATTAGTCCTCAGGACTACAGGGTGTCACTCCTTAGCCAGGAGGTCGCCTGGGATGTCTCCACCAGAATGTGGGAAGATGACAAGGAACTTCTTGTTCTAGAGCAAAAGCTAAGCCTGTGAGTGAAATTCCAAATATAATCAGCTAGAAATGGCCTTGGGCATTGCTGGTTGGTTTTCAAAGGAAAACAGGGCAGGGCTGGAAGAGATCTTAAAGCTCAGCTCATTTCAACTCCCTGCCATGGGCAAGGACACCTTCCACTGGACACAACCGGTCCCCAAAATGCCAGAACAAATGTGCCAACCACTACTTTACAGCTGATGCCATTTCTTCAAGCTAAATACTCCTGGGAAGGTCATACAACACAATCTCTTACTTAAAATACATGCACACAACTGCAGTTATGGTTAAAGCAATCGAATATTCAGAGCAGTATTGATTCAACACTGTACCAGAGCTGCAAGGGTTACTTTTGGCTTCCCAATTTGCAATAAGCCCTCTTCCTCCAAAGTGATGGGTTAGGTTTGGGTTAGAAGCAGGACTGTTCAAAAAAAACTGAAGCAAACCAAGTAATTCTCCAGAGCTGTGGCAATTTCAAGTTACAAATTTCCACTAGAAGTTCTGTGTGTGGCAGTTCTGTAACCAAAGCCCAGGAAATGAGAGAAATTCGTTTATCAGCCTCCCCCAGGCAATGTCTCGTATCCAGAAGTAACATTTGGCAGACGGAAAAATGCTTCCAACATTCCCAATAAAATGATTTTTTGCAGTTAAGTTCCAAAGAGCAGGGAATGATGCAGCCATCTCTGAAATCACATCTCCCTCCCGCCTCGAGCGGCAGCGGCAGGAGGGGGAAGGAAGGGAGGAAGGGCTCTTTAATCCAAAAGCTGGGAATAAGGAGATCCAAGTGAAATGTCCTCAGTGGCAAGGCTTTGTGCTGGAACTAACACTGCCTCAGTTCCACAGCTGGCTCTAAATGCCTTTGGCTCTCCAAAGAGTTTCATTCCAGCCTTTCCCAGCTGAAGTCGGTAACGAGATTCTCGGTGGCTCCCATCAGTTTGGGAACAAGCTGGTGCTGTGGGCATCCATAACAGTAACAGGGAGCAGTGCCCTGCACTTAATCCAAAATTTATCCTCCACAGAGTGGCAAACACTTGATGTGGCTGTTAAAAGCTTTAACTAGCACATTCAGCAATTCCTTTATTTACAGGAGAGGATACAGGGAATAAACACTTTGTTCAAGGGCACAGATGGGGTGAGTGCCAAGAGGAGCATTAGAAAACAAACCCACTGTATTGACCATCTTCAGCACAAGCTAAAAGCCTTAATAGATATTATTTTCATTTTTCTTCAGTTTTACAGGGCTTCCAGCTAATTATGCATAAATAAAATGAAAACAACCCTGAGAAGGTCAGAAATCTTTCTGCCTGCCACCAGCACAGAGGCAGTTTTCTTCTGGAATTTGTTTTGCTTCATTATCTTCCTGTGTCCAATAATTCAGCAAGTCTCAGCAGGGCAGCTTCCTGACAGGCTCCCGCTAATGTGGCCCAGGACCTCTGGCAGAAGCAGAGTGGGAGGCACTCAGAGTTAAAAACAGCCAGGAATTTTTCCTTTTGGATTTCCATTGTAGGATAATTCAAGAGAACCCTTCCTCAAATGAGCACAATTGACCTTCAAAGTCTCATTACTGCTTTATTTTGAGCTGAAGAATGATTTGGACCAGCTCATCACCCCTCCCTTCCCCTAAAGATTAATCTGGCCATTTCCCCCACTGTGCCACTTTTTTAGGATACAGAGCACCACTGGCTTTTCCAACATCTTTTTCCATGTACAGAATGGCAGCTGTGGAGATCCCAGAAAAGGGAATGCATAGGGAAGCAGTGCTGCATTTTGCCTGAATGCTGACATTAATTCTCTTGCTACTTTTCTTGATTTGGGGTTTGACAGCCTTAATCACAGACTGGTATTTTCAACTTCTTATTTCCTCCATTTATTTAGTACTGTGTAGGAAGACAGAGAAAGAAATCCAAACAAAATCTCTCATCCCCACCTCAAATCCAAATCAACCTCCACCTTCCCCAGGCAAAAAAAAAAGAAAACCAGAGCTCAACAAGTCTGGTTACTTTTCCAAAGGTAACTGTAAATATTCTGAAAATGAAAGTTACATAGTAATGAAATGCAGAGAAAGTGCCCCTGGCAGGAAAGGAAACAATAAAGATGAAGATGTATTTCTCCATGCGTAGAATTTGCATGGAATTGGCTTTTCATTTAAGGATCTCACTGTGTGGTACCAAACTCATTCATCAGCTCCACTAAATTCTACAAATTCCAACTGCAATTTCCGTGCTCCAAGACTTAGAGCAGCAAGACTGGAACCTGCAAATTACCTTCCAAATGTAAGGCTTAAATGTGTTTTAAAATAAAAATTCTGTGTCTCCAGCACTGCCACAGGACACCAATAATGTGCACTGTGCTAATCCATAGCTGGGCTAGAAAGAACACAGCTTCCATGGAATTCAGTAATTATATTTGTGATTTTCATCTGACAATACAGCTTTGGGGTTTGTTTGGGGTTTTTTCTCCCATATAACTTAACAACATCATGGTCTGAATTCAGAACACCCTATAGGTTTTGTTTCTTCCCCCACTGTTAATTAAAGATTCTTTTTTAACATTCCAGATGAACTTTGGAAGCAGCTTAAACATACAGAAGAACTGTATATTCAGTTAGGGAAAAGGTATTTGCAAAAGCTTCAGAAAGGCACAGAACCACATTTCCAAGAAATCAGACTTCAAGTCTTCCCCAAAAATATGCACATACATTTACAGCACTCTCTATCTCCAATACATCTAACGAAACCATTCCCCTGAATTCTTCTCTAGCTGAAATTTGTTTTCATTCAGAAAGTAATTTATTTTAAAAAGTGTTTCATGACTTGGAGCAATGAAATTTATCTAATGTATGAAGCTTTTCTACACAGTTTCTATACAAATTATGTACAAAAAGACTCCAACAGAGAAGGTAAAGGTTGTGGAGCAAATTAGAGTCAACATTTTCAAACAAAATAATAAGCTTTACTTCACTTTTCCCTGATGATCTTTCCCCAAAAGCTGCTCAGACTATGAAAACAGATCTAGTCAACCCATTAGTGCCAAACGCTGGCATTTCCTTTATAGTTCCTGGAAAATGAAGCCATCTTCACTTTGGGTAGAAATAACATTTATCATCAGTCTGTTTAAGCTTAGGTAGGAAGAGTTCTTATTTCAATATTTGGAAATGAATGGTTTGGAAAAAGAAAGAAAAAAGAGGCTCAGGGACCATAAAACTCCCATGTTTTCAAATTCCTTTAAACAGTATGACAGCCGTTGATACATTTTAGCACATGCAACAGGTTCTAGGAGATCAAATGGAATAAAAAACTAAACCACACTGCTCCCCTGCCCTTCAACAGCACAAACCCTCTGGCAGTGCCACTTAGTGTGAGCATTAATTAGCCAGGCAGGGTCAAAAGAAAATAACCAATGGAAATCAATAATCTGCACATTAATAAGTAATAAAAGTAATCTTGGATTAATGGCAGCTAATTTGGTGTCTAGCAGGAAAGTTCTACTTCCCCCTCAAAGCCAGAATGAACTGCAATTCCTCCCCACCTGGAATGGGGTGGGAAGGGCAAGCAGAGGATGCCATTGCTGAGGTCTCCTGAGCACCCTTGTGACGGATCCAGGGAGGATGTGGCAGATGAGGAAGGGCAATTCCTTCCTGCCCTCAGTGCTGGCTACTTGACAAGAACCCCAGACCCAACAGGGATGGAAAAACCAGCAGCGTTTGGCTCTAAGCCTCTCCTGTGATGGGCAAATTTCATATCTCAAGTGAAAGGCAGAGTTGGGGGCTTATAATTAAAAATTACAAATTCCACTGAAAACTGGTTCCTGCAGCCTCCTGACTTTTAACCTGAGCCCTGTTTGCTTTGCTACACATCTCAAGTTTGTTGCATGTACCAAACTTGACCTTTAACACACCAGTCAAAAATGAGTCCTTCAGGTTTAACAAATCACTGCAGAACCTTGGAACCAGCCCCAAATCATAAGGAACAGAGCTCAAAAGCCTCTTCTGTGACTCTCTGGAGGCTCTCCCCGTGCTGTCACTGTCACCTGCTGCCTTTAGGCGATGCTCTCAGAGCTAATGACACAGAAGGTCACCTCTCCCAGGACAGCATTTCTTAAAAACAACAAGTTCCATCTGCCAAAGCTTTTTGCAAAACACAACCTGTGCACCTGGACAGGATTAGTTGGCCACACCTTGTGCACTCAGCCACAAGGAACATGCGCTCACTGCTCTCTCTAGGAAATCCAATCCTTTTAGAAATGGCACCTTTAAAAAGGCTCTCACTCCAGAGTTCTTAATGGCCCCAGTGAGAAGTGTCTGCACTGAAGCACTTTCTCATCTCTTCATTCTTCAGCTCATGCTTTCAGCACACTCCACTTGTGCCTGGCCCTTTTCCAGGGCCCAGTTCTAATCTCGGTGTCCTAAAAGCCTTGATTTCAAGTGACTAAACACCACCCAATTCCAAACCAATGCTCGAGTACTTTTACAAATGCCTTAACTGATCTAAATTTGACTTTTAGTGGAGTTACAGGATGCTGTACTCACAACAAAAGGGTCCAATGCTCCATTAAAGCAAATATTAACACATCACACAGCAGCTGTGTGAAAACTCCTTCAAAGCCAAGAAATTAGGCAGAGTGGATGAGGATAAGTAACTGATTAACAGTTCTGTGACACTGATGCATGTTGAATTAAACTGGATTATCATTTCTCCCTCTCTTTTGAAATATTAATACCCTGCACACCACACTGATGTATGGATCCAGCAGAAAAAGCAGTGTTCCATGGATGAACTTCCCAGTGTATCAGCCACCCTTTGAAACACTTGTACTCCATCAAACAAGGATGTGGGAGCATTAATTGTCGAGGCTCAGAGTTTACAGCTCTTAAGAGTGCACTCCCTACAGCTCAGACACTACAAATCTGAACATTTTCACCATTTCTTCTTAAGGGTGCACTCCCTACAGCTCAGACCCAGCAAATCTGAACATTTTCACCATTTCTTCTTAAGGGTGCACTCCCTACAGCTCAGACCCAGCAAATCTGAACATTTCCACCATTTCTTCTTAAGGGTACACTCCCTACAGCTCAGACCCAGCAAATCTGAACCTTTCCAACACCATGCAGTGTCTCCCTTCTTTAAAGTCCTTCTTCAGAAAATTAAGAACCTCCAGCATTGCAGATAAAGGCACTGAAGAAAATAATGGCAAGACTTCCTGGCAGTGTGTCACTGACTTCAAACAACAGCTTCTGATTTTACTTCTTTACTTCTCCAGCTAAGCTGAAGAACATGTACCCTGCAGGCTGTGGTGCCTCCAGCTCCTGCCACAGAAATAATGAGCCTTGCCTTTGGAAAACTAACAGCATTCATCATTTATCTGTTAGAATATATCCATCCCCACCACTACAGCCTGCACATGTATTCCCAAACAGAGAGTATTTCAGTTTTCTGCTGAAGAGAAAATGCCAAGCTGCTCTCTCAGGCTTCCTGCAATCCAGACATGAATAGGAGTAACTATCAGACCCATTCCTTCAAACTCACAGAATATTCATGTCAGATGCAAACATTAATAAGAACTGAGACTTTTTTCCCTTTTTTCCATTGAGGCACCCAGTGAAAACAAGTTTTTCCTCACTCCCCAGTGTGTACTTACCCTCAGTTCCACCTCTTTGCCAAGTAAGTCATACAGGACTGCTCCTTTGGAGGTGATTTCAGAAGCAAGCTGCCTAGCTGCCTTCAAGTCAGCAATCTGGGAACACAGGAACAGGACTGAATAGCAGGAGAATCCCCAACATCACAAAGAAAATCCATTATATTTCCCATTTTGATGTCAAAATCGCACAGGAGGTCAGAACTCTGCCAGAGGTTGTGCACTAGAATCAGAGTGAACATGTCTCTCTTGGCTTTGAAACAGTCCAGGTGAGGCCCCTTCAGGTACAGGTTTCTGAGTGAAACCCCAAACACTTTAGGCCAAGAAAAAAAACCCCAGAAATCTTCTCAGAACTGTGACTCAATTGTTGGTTCATGTGCTGCCCAGAAAAAAGGGAAACATCACCTTTTTCATAGGCAGAAGTAAAGACTTTATATACCAAGAGGAATGTGACCAGCCTGCAGTGTAAGTAATGAACTTCTGAGCACCTACCAAGTGGTTTCTTGTTATTTTTTCAGAGACACCTCAGACTTACACAGAAGAGAATCACCTGTGGGTCTGCCATTTCCTCAAGAATCACAAGAACAGAGAATCATGGGATGGTTTGTGTGGGAAGAGACTTTAAAGCCCATCCAGTCCTACTCCCTGCCATGGGCAGGGACACCTTCCACAGAAGTAGTAACAAAAACTCCTCTTATTTAGCAAAGTGCTGGGTTATTAGGGTTTTTTTAATATTTAGAGAAAGTGCTTTTAAAATACCTAGAGATGGCTTTTAAGAGCCTGAACAGCTTTGATGTCTGTTAGGGCCACAGGAATATTTCCCTTTCCTTCAATGCAAATGGGCTGAAAATCAACTTTCAGTCAGTATTTTGCAAGCTCCTCCTGTTGCAAAAGTTTATGAGGTAGAGAATTATCTTTATTCCAGCCTACTCCAATATTTCTATGATTTCAACAGCATTTCAATGCTGCTGAAAGAGAAAGAGAACCGATTTTGTGCCACTGTCGCCTTGTATTATGCTTCTGGTTGAGAATTCAGAGATTAGAACAAATCACAGAATCACAAAACCTCACGCACTGAAAGTCTGACTTAAAACCCTGCCTACTGCCTTGCCAGAACATTCTCCACCTAAATTTCAGCGAGAAAACAGATGAGTTTTTCCCAAGTGAACACAAGAGAGCCAGTTTTACTTACTTTGGAGCCCAGATCAAACTTGAACTTGCTGCTGTCCTCCTCGGGGGGGTCTGCACGCTCCCCGCCCTGGGTGTTCATGGCCCCGTAGAGCACCGAGGTGACCTTGAGCAGCTCCTTCACAGCGTATCCATCTGCCTGGTACAGCTTCTTCGTGTTGAGCTTGATGTGAGCCTTGGTAGCCTTGGGCAAGAAAGAAGGAATTCAGCAGTCATCAAGAACAAAATCCTCAGTTATCTGCACTCCAAAGCTCTTTTTGGGGGCACCATGCTCTGCTGTGCAGAATAGTTCTTCCTATTTGGACACCCCGTTTGCCTCATCATAATACTGGTATTTCTAGAAGAAATTTTTCTGAAGTCTGTGCACTTTCTGCATGTCAGAACATTTGCAGAAAAACCCTCAAACTATCATTATTTCTTCCCTGAATAAAGATCAGAAAAAACCCTGTGCACCACTTAAATTCAAATTAAGTTTAAGTGGAAAGTAAGTGCTGCCCAGGGCTTGTGATGATGCTGCAGAGAGGTAAATTTCACCCTTAATGAGTTGCAAGAATAAGATCAGTTATCCTAATTTAACTGTCTTCTCTTCCAGCACCACCTCCCAAATGTTTTATTGTTTCTCTCAAATTTTCCTCTGCTATGACATGAGTGATTTTATTCCCTTGCTTCCCATCTCTGAAAGGTACAGACAGAGCAGTAAAGAAAAAAAAAATATTAAAAAATCCTAATGTTATCTTTTTGTGCTTCAAAATAATAAAGGGGGGAAATTACTGTCACTGAAAGGACACAAATGTTGTTCTTGAAATTCCTGGGAAGTTTGTATTATAAATGAATAGTCCCAAAGAGTGAACTACAACTTTCAGATTAAACTTTGAGGGAGTCTTCATGGTGGCATAACTAAACAAGGGAGCAAAAACCAGTTTTTATTTTTTATATCCAACTATGGATATAAAAATTAAGCTTAAAAATGACACATTAAGCACAAAAGCAACTTAACATCTTCTTTTCAGTGTATTTTTAAGATGAAACTTCTGCTGAAATGTTTCTCCTTTGGGAATGCTGTGGCAGATAGTGCCTATTCATAGTCACAGCTTTGGTTTTAAAGTGTTCCTGGAAGGAATTCACATTCCACTCAGGCTCTGACAGAGCAGGATCTTCAAGCTGGAGGAAGAGTCTCAAATATTACAGTATTTGGTACAAGGTTTGCCCACCTGTGAAACAAAAGAGAGAAAGGACCACCACCTCAAACCGTGGATTTGGCTCCAGCTTTCCAAAGGAAACAAAGCACATGGATGTTGGCCCATGTTTCTTTGTATGTATTTTATTAAACTTTGTGACTTCAGAATTTGATTTTAATTTCCAATAAATATTTTCATTTTGCCTCTCTCATCCCAAAATCTCAATCCAGCAGAGGACAATGACTCTGGATCTGCTTCCAGTGACAGGACCTGAGGGAAGGGCTGGAGCTGTGCCATGGGGGGCTGAGGTTGGATATCAAGATAAGGTTCTTGCCCTGGAGGGTGCTGGGGCACTGAACAGGCTCCCCAAGGAATGGTCACAGCCCCAAGGCTGCCAGAGCTCAGGTTCCAACTCAGGATCTTCTGTGATTCCTTAAAATTGAAGCCCAAACTCCCAGAACAGGCTCCTGACGTTGTGCACCCTGAGCTGGGGGAATATGAGACTCACAGTACAAAAAAAAACCCTGATTGCTTTTGAAATGTTGTTCTCAGAATGACCTCAAATGAGCCAAGACACAAAGTGAAAAGCCAGGTATGTTCACCTCCCTTCCCTTGCAGTAGAAGCAATCTAAAAAATTAATTGTAGAAACAGCAAGTGTTACATTTCAGGAGAAGTGGTCATTAAATTGACAGACTGTTAAACGTCCCCTGTCCAAAGGGGACTGATGCACTAAATTATAAAGGATGTTGTTAGAGACAGTTCCAATTTCACCTCCATTCACTCTCAAGAGAGTAAAATCAATGTCTAGTAAGAGGAAAAAAACGGTTTTTCATTCAAAGGCTACTTAAAAAAAGAAAAAAATACACAGACAAGTACATATATTTTCAAGATTGGCACAATGACTCTGTGGAGTCAAGAAGACTCCATCACTCCATGTTTGAGACAGTCGCCTGTTTCATTTGTTGTTTTAATTCATAACATTTCTAGTTTTAAAGAACCATTAAAAACCACAGCTATTTATTCTGAAGATCAGATGGTTAAAATGCAACAGAAAAAAATATAAATATACAGCAAGAATGGCAGCAACAGCCAGAAAATTTGCTTAACTTCACAATCTGCTTTATTAATATAATGGAGCCAAATTTTGACTGTGGTGTCTGACTCTTGCAAAAGGTTTTGTGCCTTGGGTTGCTGAGTTTGTTTCCATGAATGGATTTCTATGAGTGAACTCATAGGAGGCTTTTTGTTGCACTCTGCTTCAAATTTGGATCCAAGTGGGCTCAAGCAGGGGCCAGGTATTGAGCCCCACTGATTAGAGCAGCTCTAGGGGGGCAAATGGTTAAAAACCCACCTCAGACAACCTTGCAGACACTTCAGAACTTTTGGGTCTGGAAAGGAGACATTTGTAAGTTCTCAAACTGCCAGGAACACAGAGCAGTACCTAATTTGTGTGGAAAGTTAACACCTCCTTACTCCTTGTTCAGTAAAGCAGAGCAAAGCTCCAGTTACATTTCCTGATGATGGATCTGTGCTGACATTCTCTTCTGAGACAATTCTGTCTCCATCAAATCTCCCACCTGCCTACGGATGCAGAAAGCCATTAACTGCTGCAGAAGATAATTGTGGATTCCATGGACAGTGAATTGTTAAGGAAATGTCTACAAGCTTTTCTCATCCTGAAAATGCTGAAAACCTACAATAATCCCCACATTAACTTGTAATATTAACTGAAATGAAGTACAAGATGATTAAAGTAATTTCCATTCATTTCATTTTCTGAATCGTATTATGTAATTCTCCAAAACCTGTGGGATTTCTGACATGAAATCAGCTATTGAAAAGCATTACATTATTTCTGCTTCCAGACTTGTGCTTGGAGGGGGGAAACCCTTCCAAACAAAACAGACCTTTTCATTCCATCTCATGATGCTCCAGGGCTCAAAAGTACATTTTGTACAGGAATGTACCATGCTCTGAACATGGCAAAATTAAGAACTAAGAGAATTTATGGTGCACACTATTCACAAATGACAAGGGAAATATGGTTAAAATGACATTTTAGTACATTTTAATTTTTTTTTAAAGTATCGTAATTAATCTTTGGTATTGGCATAAAGACTTCCATTGTTTTCAGATCCACCTGCAGCCCCAGAACGTTCTTTTCACATAATGAACAGTGTTATTTAAGTGTGTGATAACATCAAAGGCTCACACTGCTTCAAAATAACATGAATTTTAGGAAGGACAATGTTATTTTATTCCAAAAGACTAAAAAATTTGATGGCCCAATCCAAATATGCTCATGCATAAAAAAACTGGTCTGAGAAAAACACATGCCTTGATCTCTGGAAAATCTCAGACAACATATGCCAATATATGATTCTGTATCATAATGAAAACATCAGAAGTTATGATGATTCACGCACAGAAAAGAATCAGGCATCCAAAGTTAGCAATAACCATGGTGGGATCTCTTTAAAAACAACTGAAATGGTTTAAAACCATTTCCTATGTAGAGCTCTGTCTTCCACTGTTACCTTTAATAAATAACGAGAGATAAGAATGAATATTATTTTAGATTCCAATACTGTATTTAGATCCCAGTTCTGCAGAGAGAAGTCCAAGATGTCAGTAACAGCATGCCCTGGCCTCTTCAAATTTCATGCAGCACAAGACACAGGGTAACAGAATGGTTTGGGTTGGAAGGGGCCTTAAATCCCACCCAGTCCCACCCCGTGCCATGGGCAGGGACACCTTCCACTATCCCAGGGTGCTCCGAGTCCTGTCCAACCTGGCCTTGGGCACTTCCAGGGATAAAGCAGCACCAGAATGCAACACAAACTCAGCCACCCTTGAAGGGAAACTCTGTGGGGTTAAGAGGGAAAGCTCTAAAGCTGACATGGAATCAGGATTTCAGATTTTCAGGATTTCAGCCCAAGCACAGCTCCTGGGCAGACTCACCATGAACTGAGCCACAGCCTTAATGAAGAAAACCCGGTCCTGCTCTGTCTCCACATCCCCAGGAATGTCACTCTGAGGCTCATACCTGTGCAAACAGCAGGTGGAGATTAAAACAAGGTTCTAATGGCAGTATTAATGGCAATATTAAAGAGACTGATCCATCTGTGAGGCAAAAATCAAACATAAAGCAAGCACAGACAAGACTGGAAAATCAATGTGCAGCTCCCACTGCAGACTGGGGCATCCAGACCCTGGAATGCACACAGTGGGTTTGTACAAAACCTGACACACTCCACAAGTTCATATCCAGACATTAGTTCAAACATACTCCTTTCACAAGTAAAGGAAACTTAAGGATTAACAAATTGAAATCTGTGAAATGCTTAAAAAAAACAAGAGTGAGATGCAGAAACTTCTAGAAGTGGCCAGCCTGCAGGAACCAGGGAAGAATAAAAGGAGATTAAGTGATTTGGACCCTCAGTGTCTTAAAGCAGCATCTTAAAGACTATTTAGGCAACTTAATCCAAGTAATTTTGAATGGTTGTGAGTATATCCCTATTTCATTACAACTGCAAGAGTACTCAGCAAATTTCTAACAGCTTGGTAATTAAACTTAATGGATATTAATTATGAATCCAGGCCAAAAACCAGCAATGAGATAAACTGGTCAATGATGGTTTCAATTATAATATTCTACCTTATGATCTTAAAAAAAACCCCTTAATTTTACACTTAATTGGGAAAGAGAAAATAATGTATAATTCAAGTAACACTTCAAGATCCAGAAATATTTATCCAAAGGCTGTCAGTGGGTTAAGTTGGTGTAAAACTGTAACTGGACAGTAGTAGATTAGAAACAAATTATTTTGTTTCTTTTAAACACGTTGTGGATGCAGGACAATACCAGGCTGAGCCAACAGCTGTAGTAACAAGCCAAGAACTGGCTGGGTTTTGGTGAAGTTCCCACAGGAGATCACCCCATTTGGATAAAAGGTCAGACATGGACAGGATGGTTGTGGAATTTGGAGAATACGGGAGAGAGATAAGGCTACATTTTAATGACTGTGCCCACAGTCAGGGTGCAACCTCTGCCAGGACTGAGTCACTGGGTTTGCTACTCCAGGCTGTGTAATTAAACTAAAAACCTGCACCATATTTCTATCTGGTATTTAGAAGAGCAGAGCTCAAAGAATGACTAAATATCACTGAGTTCCCTAATTTCACACCGTCAGTTCCAAGCACACTCCCCGCGTCCCAGCATCAGCCCAAAATTTGTTAGCCTCATCACCAACCTTTTCACCAGCCACAGCAGCACTTCTGACACAAGCATGAAGTTTGGGGTGTGGAAATTCTCCATGGATATGAGTCGAGGATACCCCAGCGCCCTCATCATCTCAGTAAAATCTGAAAAATGAGGAAGAGCAGGGATTCCTTCATATATATCCAATAAGGGCTTTCCCAAGATTGCCATACCCCACAGTGCTGCTTAGTTACCACGAGACATACCCAGTGCAAAGCACTGTTAAAAAATTCAACCTCAATAATTAACATAAACCATATCATTTCAACAGAAAACACGCCAAAGTGAGAACAGGCGTTTTTAACGCCATTCTCTGAGCTGAAACAACGCTGGCACAGCCTCTCCCTGCAAACACCGCATTCCGCTGCGTTCCCTGCGGGCTGGGGGAGCCCCGCCCGTGCAGGGCTGTGCCACCCCCGGCAGCAGGGACCCCTCCGGGCAGGCACCCGGGGCCCAGCCCCGCGGCCCCCGCGGCC